>JAGIQG010000004.1:14710368-15161797 GCA_024679065.1 Sphyrna mokarran
TCTTTCTCTCAGTTCCAGCGACTTCTTTAGTTTTGTTCATTCTATTTTGTATTGCTTTTCCAAATTCTTCCCACCAGTGTCTACCACTTTACACTTCTCTGCATTAAATTTCTTCACCTAGTATCCATTCATTCATCCAGCTTGGCTGTGTCCTCTGTAAATCTATCACTATACTCCTCAGAATTCATAGCAGTTTCAATTCCTGTCTCATCAGCAGGTTTTGAAAGTGTGCCTTGCATATCCAAATCTAGGTAATTAATCTACAGCAAAAAAAGCAATGGCTTTAGTGATGACTCTGGTGAACTACTGCATATAGATTCCTTTAGTCCTCAAAACAAGCATTTACTGCAACACTCTGTTTCCTGTCACTCAGCCAATGTTATATCCAGAACTTTACAATAAGTGGCACAGTGGCATAGTGGTTAGCACTGCTGCTTTACAGCACCAAGGACATGGGTTCGATTCCCAGCTTGGGTCACTACCTGTGAAGAGTTTGCCCATTCTCCCTGTGTCTGTGTGGGTTTCCTCCCGGTGCTCTGGTTTCCTCCCACTGTCCAAAGATGTGTGGGTTAGGTGGATTGGCCATGCTAAATTGACCCTGAGTGTGAGGGTGACTAACTAGGATAGATGCATGAGGTTATGGAGATAGTACCTGGGTAGGATTGTGATTGGTGCAGACTTAATGAGCCAAATGAACTGTAGGATTCTATCAAACAATAGAAGTAAGACAAGTCACTGGTAATTGAAGAATTTTCTTCACACAAATTAAATGATTTACACTTGATTAAGCCTCCAGGGAGTGTAGTGAGGACTGAAAGAGACATGGGCTGAAATTCTCCAGCCACTCATGCCAGCAGGATTTGCTGGTCCCATCTGCACCACACCTCACTCCCACACTTGCTCCCATGATGGGATGATGTCAACGGGTATGATGTCAATGACAGGAACAGGACCAAAGAATCCTACCACAAGCCAACAACGTGCCATTTCCCACCAGTGTGAAACATGCAAATAGGGGGCTGGAGAATCTCACCCCGATCATGTTGTAGAATATTGTGTCAGGGGAACTATAGGAGTGGACATGTAAATATGGGCTAAATAGTCTTCGTCTGTAGTTATTGTGCAATCTTTAACATTCCTATATAACTGTAGAATTCTTGACTTGTGAATTTCAGTGAAAAAAATCATGGGATGTATTCTTGTGATTTATAATTTGCTTAATGCTTCAGTTTGAAGTAACTTCATTCAGTCTCCCATTTTCAAATGTGCATCCTCCATGCATAATTGCTTCCCATTTCAATTTCCCTGGTTATGCAACCATCGTGATCGTCAAAGGGTAGGGCAGATCTCTTAATATTTCCCTAGCCAATTGCAGAGATGTGGTGCTATGGATTAACATGGATTGAAGTCAGTTAACTCACCTGATGAGTGAATTTGTGTGAATTCACCCGTTGAATGTTGGAACTTGTTCTGACCACTGTATCCAAATTGATGGATTTCTGCCGGTCCCTTAATAGTGTTCTTTTTATAAACAGGATACTGTTGTTGAACCAAATACTAACCGTGCGAAGCAAATATCCAAAACAGTGCATGAATACTTTGGATGAAAGAAATTCTTGAATTCAGATGCCGCAGCACAGTTGAATTAATTGCAGCCATCGGTAGTATAATCAAAGTCCATTTTTATGCAGAGTTTTAAAACTATTAATTTTTTGAAAAATTTTTAATGAGCCAAAAATGTTGTACAATATCAGCCATGATCATATTGAATGTCCAAGGAGATGGAATATGGTCTACTCCTGTACTCATTTCTTACACTCTCCTAAATAAAAAATGTTATCACATATAGTTTCTGAGAACTTCACTCAAATCTTTCATTATTGCAATACAAACTATTGATATATTTTTCGGTTTTTATTCACCAAACTTCAAAATTCTGTTTTTTTTTATTCGTTCATGGACATGGACATTGTTGGCTGGCCAACATTTATTGCTCCTCCCTCTTACCCCAAGGACAGCTGGAAGTCAACCATATTGCTGTGAATCTAGAGCAGATCAGATAAGGACGGCAGATTTCTTTCCCCAAGGACATCAGTGAAAGAGATGAGTTTTTCCGACAATGGTTTCAAGGTCATCAGAAGGCTCTTAATTCCAGATATTTTTAATTGGATTCAAATCTGCCATGGCAGGATTTAAACTTGGATCCCCAGGAACACCTCATTGCAGAAAGAGGCCATTAAACTCATTGAGCCTATACTTCCATAATTCCAGCCGACCTATTTCTGTAACCCCACATATTTATTCTGCTGATCCCCCTGACACTAAGGATCAATTTATCATGGCTAATCAATCAAATCTGCACATCTTTGAACTGTGGGAGGAAACTGGAGAATTTGGAGGAAACCCACCCAGACACGGGGAGAATGTGCAAATTCCACAAGATCCTAGGCCAGAATTGAACTCTGCTTCCTCACACTGAGAGGCAGCAGTGCTAACCACTGTGCTACTGTGCTGGTGAGAACCTTTTTTTCAATTCTCCCAGCCATGCCGCCCCAGAGTAACCTGGTTCATGCCCAGTGAGGGTGTGAACTAGAATTGTATATTTAAATAATATTCATTTAAATATGCAGGGTAGGTTTGGAACCAGATTCTCCCAGCTCCGGTAAATTCTGAGCCTCAGGCACAGTGGGAATCTGGCATGAATCACTACTAGTCTCCACAGACGGAGACTAGTCATCATGGCCATGCAGTGGGGAGCACTTGGAGGCCATTGAAGTCCCCAGGGAATCGGGGAAGTGGCTGAGCAGTGCATGGCACCGTGCACTGGCAACCTGGCAGTTCCAAAATGGCAGTGTCATCCTGCTGAGGGTAACAGATTACGTCAGGTCGTGGGAGAATCCCAAAATCCCTCTTGCACTAAGCTTGTTAAGGTCCTACCCTCGTGATTTTCTTGCTCCAGCACAATTTGTGCTAGACTCCACAGTCTTGGAGAATCGTACCCTATATGTTTCTCTCTCTCTATCTGTGGAAATAAACCTTTAAAAACTTACAGAAACGGAGGTACCAAGACAGAAAAGACTTGCACTTAGACCTTGTTTTTCAGAACCCTAAGTTGTCCCACAACCAAGTTCACAACCAAGGAAATACTTTTGAAATATAGCCAGTTTTGGAATGTATGTTTTGCTTATCGAGAAATAATTTTAGAAAAACAAACTCATGATAACAGATCCAGCATTTTGAGTGCTGCATGTATTTCCTCCAGAACAATATAACAACTCAGCATTTCCAAAACAGGATTCCATGGATCTATATGAGATATCCAGGGTTGCATGGTAGGCCTGGCTATTGGGAGTAAATTTGAAAATAACCGTCCTTCGGGCTTGTCCAATTGAAGGCGCGTTTTATTCTGCATTGGCTCCTGATAGGTGTGCTAGTCAGCCTATCAGTAGCCAACACACTGAGAAGCTGGCTTCTGATTGAATAAGCTGCAAATAGCAGCAAAGATGAGTATTAAATGTCCCAAGTAAGAACAAAAATGAAGATAAGCAAATGGCGGAGTGGATGGCAGATGATGGAGCAAGGTAGTTACTGTTCATGGGAAAGGAAGGAAAGAGGCATGGGGTAGAGGGGCAAGTGTCAATAGAAAAGTGAGTGAAGCGATAAAGAGGCGGGAAGTAGTCATGGAGCAGGAGGGTAAATGCTTTCTTAGTTTAGTTATTAGTGTCATAAGTAGACTTACAATAACACTGCAATGCAGTTACTGTGAAAATTCCCTAGTCGCCACACTCTGGCATATGTTCAGGTACACCGAGAAAGATTTTAGCGTAGCCTATGCACCTAACTAGCACGTCTTTCAGACTATGGGAGGAAACTGGAGCACCCAGAAGAAACCCACACAGACATGGGGAAAACATGCAGCTTCTGCACGGTGATCCAAGGCTGGAATCAAACCCAGGTCCTTGGTGCCGTGAGGCAGCTGTATTAACCTCTGTACCACTGGGCTGCCCCCTAATGGGGCAGGGGTGGGTGCAGCCAAGGAGCAAGAGGGAATGAGGCAATAGGACATGGGGTAAGTGATCATGGGTGAGGGGAGAAATGGCCATGGGCACAGGGAAGCGGTCATGGGACAAGAAGGAAAGAAGCCATTTGGCAGGGGGAAGCAACCATCAGGCAGGGGGTAGAGGGTGGTGGGGGGGGAGGCAAGCAGCCATGAGGCATGGATACAGTGGGAAATAAGGGTGGTAGAGAGGAAGCAGCTATGGAGTAAGGGAGATGGTGTTGACAGTGTGAGTCTGTGTGCATGAGAGAGAGGGGGAGATAATAATGTGGATGTGAGAGAGAGCTGGAGAGAATATATGCATGTCAGATATGAGAATCCTACTCTGCAGTAGCACTCCTAATATCCAACTAATCTGTGAGCAAAGGAAGCAGCGAAACTCCCCTCATTAAAAATGAAAAAAAAGATAAGACTTAAGCAAACTGTAGGATAAAATCACTTTTTAGTTTTAATAAATATACACATACAAGTAGAAAATATTTTTATAAATTTGTATGTTTGTACATCTTGCTCAAAACAATCAAAATTTTGTGGTTTAACTATTCAACATAATAAGAGTGTTTCTCAGGAATTCCATCAGTATTCTTAGGAGTTCAATGGAGTTCCAAGACTGGAAAAATTTGGGAAACTGAGTAGTGCTTTTGCCACTAAATGTTTTCACAGATAATCGGTAAATTGTAGCGCATTGTGCACAAGGTAATTGTTGGGAATTGTAGTTATAAATGACCTTTTCAATTCTCAGTAATTCCTCTAGGAAAATAACAAACTCTAGTCCTGTAGTTCGCAGAGAAGTATTAACTTCTCAGAGAAAACATCACCAGATACATTTTAGACACACTTTAAAGGCAACATTTAATCTTTTTGTATTTAGTTTCTTAGCTAGTGAGAGTTCAAGATGGCAAACAAAATTATTTGTGTTGGCACTGTTCACATTCTTTTATTGTTAGATGGCACGGGATTACTGATGTTTCATTCATTGTTTTCATAAATCCTCAGTAGTTCATCATTGGTAGTTTTTCATGCCCACTTGTGCTTCATCTGTCCGTTCCTATGCTCTATTTAATTGGACAGAGTGGCTAAGGAGCAGCCTTAGTAGCACAGTAGCACTGCTGCCTTGCAGCGCCAGGGACCCAGGTTTGATTCCTAGCTTGGGTCACCGTCTGTGCAGAGTCTGCATGTTCCCTCCTGTGTCTGCGTTGTTTTCCTCTGGATGCTCCAGTTTCTTCCCACAGTCTGAAAGACGTGCTGGTTAGATGCATTGGCCATGCTAAATTCTCCCTCCGTGTACCCAAACAGGCACCGGAATGCGGTGATTTTCACAGTAATTTCAATGCAGTGTTAATGTAAGCCTATTTGTGACACTAATAAATAAACTGAAAAAAAACAGTCAGGAGGCGACACAAGTTCAAGGTGAGGGTCAGGACATTTTCAAGGAGAAGGGAGGGGGACATGAGAGGGTGGTAGAGGCAGATTGCCTTACATCCTTTCGAAATAACCTGGATGGGTATTTAGCACGTCATAACGTTCAAGTGCTGGTTAATGTAATTAGGTCCGCAGTCAGGTGTTTCATATATATCAGTGCAAACTTGATGGGCTAAGGGGCCTCTTCTGCACTGTATGATTCTAATTCAGATTAGTGCTGTTTCATGTGTACATCATTTGAGCAATGAAATGATACACTAATGTGTGACATAGGAAGCAAAGTAGGATAGCTAGATGTCTGCTAGAATTATGCTTTATACTATATCTGTAAATGTGTGACAGTAATACATGGTAGCATTTTGTTTATATTTAGATAGGAATAGGTTAACTGACTGAGGCTGGCTTTTAGCAAATCTTGTAAAAAAAGTTTATGAGGAGATTTTATGGTATTTTCCTTGACAACAAATTCTCTGTCCAGGGTTTACGGCCTACAGTTGCTATGACAATTTATAAGTTCTGTGGTGCTGGCTTTTAGCCATTGCGACTTAGAGTTTGAGTTAGGGGAGCATTGGATGTTTGGAGAGTCGTGAATGTCTTCAGATTTGCATGAGGGGAAAATAAAATGAGCGAGTGCAGCATCTCGGAAGAAGTCAATATTAGCTCCAGTAGACTTGTTCCCCAATGGAATGAATTTCATGTGGAAGATTTTGCACCAAGTTAGAATGGCTGATGGGATCAGCATCTACAGAAGATGTGATTGACAGAAAGTGGGTTTGGATACTGCGCAAAGAGGAGCAACACTTGTTCTCTTCCATGGAATCCATTGAAGACTGGAGAAGGGTTGGTTTTCTGTGCACCAGAAAGCCGAGAGGGCTAATGGCTGGGAAAATGAAGGTAAAACATATTACTTGAACGTATTAGCAGGGAGCTGGAAAATGTCCTCTCTCAGACTTGAAATTCTTTTCTTCCTGAAAATGTGCTGACGTGGGGTTTTTGTTTCGTAATGTGCAATGCCTGTAAAGGACTGAAGTATTTCCTGTGTGAATAAATCTGCTTCAGTCTCATGGGGATGTGACCTTACATTCCTTTGCTGCCTAACAGAGTGGATGTTCCAATTGAAATAGCTTCTTAGTGCAGGGTTGTTTTGAACATTCACTTTATGCTTTGTGGCAGGAGTTAGATCAGTTTGCTGGGTTTTTTTTTGGCCGCTGAATTGAGAGTGCAGCCATAATTAGATAATTAGTGGAGTGACTAGAGTAACATCTTGGGCACTGTTTGCCAGAATGAATAGACAATTGATATTCTCAAGTTGCATTTTGCAGTTGCAATGATGACGAACCATCATTATTTTGTGAAACCGATAGCAACTCCTGGCACCTTTACAAGTACAAATATAGAAATCCAGACACTGCTGTCAGTGATGCCCCACTCCTTCACAAATCCTTGCAGATGGAAATTGAATGGAATTCATTGAGTTTCTGCGAATTTCCATTTCCTGCGTGATTATTTTTGTTATAATCTTTTTGAATGAAGCATAGCTGGGTTTTTAAAGGAGTATAGTTATTGCTGAGCAATCTTTTTGGCACTCAAACATTGCCTACATATTTGTGGAATGTCAAGTTTCTCCAATCCACAAAAAAAATTCTACGGATTTTTAACAATAGGACAACAATTTTGTTCCTGTTTATGATAGTTCTGCTTCTACTTTAATTCCATACTTCATGTCCCAATTATTTCTGCAAATAAAGTTATAAAAAGTGAAGGATGAATCATGGGAATCACTGTTTGCTTTGCTGTCTGTCAAAATTCTTCAACATGATTGGCTGATTAATATTACTTGACGCGATCACTGTTGCTGGGGGCCAGAAATCCTCTATAGTTTGCATCAGATTGGATGCAACACTGGTAAAGGTGATATTCATGGCATGAAGATCACTCGATTTTTGAGGCAGCTTTCTTCAAGGCTAGTGGTGAGTGTTGGTACTTTGCCACCAGCTAAAATTTGGCTCCGTACTTTTTATAACCTGGTGAGATGGCGTGAACTGGCTTTGCTCTATTCAACTTCCTTGATTTGTCACGAAAAAGTTTAAGTTTCATTTTCACGAGGTCATACCTTTTCTGAATCCAAATGTATTTAATTATTTAAGCTGCAAGCAATAAGGAGCCAACGAAACAAGGGGGAGGATTATCTGCCTCCCTCCCTCACCTCCCATGTCATGCTTATCGGTGGCAGGGTGTGTGTGGGTGGGTGCTGTTTGCTGGTGGTGGGATCTTCTGGTCCCACCACTATCAGTGGGATTTCCCACTGAATATACCCCATGCCACCAGGATACCCGTGACAGAGTGCATCATCAGTGCGACTTTGTGGGAAGGGTGGGAAAAATCCCACCCAAAGTTTTCTTGAGTTAAAAAAAAAAGAAATTTATTAATGATGAAATTAAAGATAAAATGCAACAGCAACCATGCAACATTCAGCACTCTTCAGGCACACACACACGCATGCATACATGCACACACACTCATACACACGTGCACACACATATGCATACACACATTCATGTACACATGCTCACATGCATGCATACATTCACACAGAGACTCATGCATACATGCACACATGCACATATCAGAGATAAGTCCAATAATTAAAAAAAAGATATTAATTCCTTTGATGCCTTCAAGACATAGGTGGGGTTTTCCAGCCATGCTCACCCCAAAGCTGGAAAATCCTGCCCAAGGTCAACGAACCTTTGCATGGATCCACCCCTCCCTTTTCCCCCCATCGCCAACACCACCACCCCCCCACTCCTCTGCCCACTATGATTCCTATGGTGCGTGGGAGGGGGAAATTCCTCCCATAGATTTTAAAAGTTGTGGAGAATTTAGGTTAGCTGTTTTCTTTTGGTGCAGTCAGGTGTGGAATGTGTTGCAATTATTACAAAATTTCAGATCACCGGTAGGCCTCTGGTAACGTGGGCTTCTCGAACTGGGGAAATTACTTGTTCCAAAAAAGAGAGAGGGAAAGAGAGAGCTTTCAACTTGTCTTTTCTGCTGAAGTCGTTCTTACAATCTTTGCATGGCTGCAGCCTGCCTGAATCTTTATACTGCACTTATTGTGTAGCTTCAAGAGGTTTTAGATGGGCCTGCCTGTAGCAGTCATTGTCTTAATAGCCAGTACTTTGCATTTTAGAGTTGCTTCCTGAGACAGAGAATGAGATTCAAGCTGAAAAATCATATTTTTAAAATTAAAGTGGCACAGCTTCATGATGTATTGTCCAAATTCATAACTGCCTGCATATACTTCAACTCCCTCCACTGCTTGTAATTTATCTATTATTCTCTTCTTAACAACTTCACATAATTCCTTGCATTCAAAATGATTATGAACACCCGATTTCTCACCAATAATTAAAATACAAATTTCTGATTAATGCTCTTGTTATGATCTTTAGAACTGATAATGACTGATGAGGCATTTGGATACCTCTCATGCCAAAGATAAAATATTTGAATGATCCCTTCGCAGTGCTTTAGGCATGTTTAGGCATTAGACACATTTATTACCATGATTGGGTGTAGAAGTTCTTCTCCAGTTGTAAATGAGTTGCATCATTGAAAGTAACTTAAAGGCAAAATAATGCAAAGGGGGACTGGGAGAAATCAGACAATTGTAATCAGTCTTTAAGAGATGTCTAAGTTCTATCAGAGCAAGAAACAATGAATAGTTAGCATCACTTGTAATACTAATAACAATCTCTTTGCCTCTACACACAAGCACATGTCTATAATTGTACACATACACACATATATTACATTACAATATATGAAAGGTTTACATTTATTAATCTTATTTCACAGCCTCCAAAATATTCCAAAGTGCTTTACAACCATTGCAATCGTTTTAAAGTGCTGCTATTATAGGAAACATGACAGTCAATTTGTGCATGGCAAACTCCCATAAACAGCAATGTGATATTAATCAGGTAATCTGTACTTGTGAAGCTTATTGAGGGAAAAGCAATGACCAGGCCACTGGGGATAACTCTGTTGCTTTTCCTCAGATTACTGTGGTGGGATCTTTTCTATTCATCTGCAGAGGACCATCAGGAGAAAGATACAATTGTCTGAGATCATGTGATAACTAACTCAAGAACAGCTTCTTACCTGCCGCCATCAGATTTTTGAATGGACTTACTTCATATTAGGTTGATCTTTCTCTACATCCTGTAACACTACATTCTGCACCTCTCTTTTCCTTCTCAATATATAGTATGCTTTATCTGTACAGCATTAAGAAGCAATACTTTTCACTGCATACTAATACACATGACAATAATAAATCAAATAAATCAAAAACAGGTCCTCAACTCAATGTTTCATCTGAAACATCTGACAGTGCAGTACTCCCTCAGCACATCCTGGAGTTGATCTTGTGCTGAAACCCTGAAGTGTGACTTGAAATCAGAACATCATGACTCAAGGACAAGAGTGCTCCCCATTAATATGGAGGTCATGGATATCTCAAGAGAAGAAGGTCTATTTCTTAGCAAAAATATGAGTATTTAAGAAAGGTCATCTTCTAGTTGCCTTTACTCCCCTTTTCAAAACAAACTGCAAGGTAATTTGTTAATATATCTCAATCATCCTTTTGGATAGTAAAACCACATTTATATTACAATCAAATGCAACAACTCTATTATCAGTGCATGTTATCATTAGAATAATGGCAGAAAGTGAACTGGATGGACTTGGTCATTCTTGTTCTAGAAATTCCCATGTTACTTAAGCAGCCTCAATCCTAGTGACAGCACTGCAATTTGAAAGAGTTAGAGTTAGTGCTTCTAGAAATAGTCTTATTAAAGGGAAGTACATATGCAGATGCAGTGTGCCACTATCCTCACTAGCTATGGTCAGGTTGTGTACCTAGGCCAGCTTTAGAAGCTGACAATGTGTTCTATTTTAATTCATTCGTGGGACATGGGTGTCACTGGTTGGCCAGCATTTATTACTCATTACTAGTTGTCCTCGTTTGGAGGGATTTTGAGAGTCAACCACATTGCTGTGGCTGTGGAGTTACATGTACTCCAGACCACGTAAGGATTTCCTTCCCAAAAGGACATTAGTGAGCCAGATGAGTTTTTCCAACTATTGATAATGGTTTTGTGGTCATCTGTAGATTCTTAATTCTAGATATTTTTGACTGAATTCAAATTCTACTAGCTGCTGCAGTGGGATTCGAACCCAGGCCCCAGAACATTAGCTGAGTTTCTGGATTAATTGTCCAGCGAAAGTACCACTAGGCCATCACCATGCATTAAGAACTCATTGATCAAGGTCAATAGCCAAGAGTATGTCCAACTGCAATTTTCCATCCATTTCTTTTAATGCATGCAAGGTTGTGAGTCAGTACTGTGGCTTTTTGTGTTGTGCATTCTCAGCATGTGCTATTAGATATTCTTTGCTCCTAACTTTTCAATGTCACTCAGAAAAGGCTGTCAAGAACACAGGAACTAGGATAGTCAAATGGGTGCATTCACAGGTGCTAAGGTTGGTAGGAATTTCCTTTCCTGCTTGGTTTGACGATTGGTGATTTGGGATTTTGCATATGTAACTCTGGCAAAGTTCACAGGATTTCTAATTTATCTTGTTTCATGCACCTTCTATTTCTATATCATAAACAAAATACAGGAACTGTGCAGCATTGCAGCAATATGCTGTAATTTGGAACGGAGATAAGACAGCAAGGAAAGGAAATAGCTAAAAATAACTCCCATTATATAGCTTTGTATAATCATGGCTGAATCCTGTAACATTGAAGGAAAATCTCTAACCTTCTGAACGGGCTTTTTGTGCCTGTAAACCGAAAAGACGGCTCAATTAGTGACTTTAAATTGCTGATGTAAAATTGAATTTTGTTCACATTTCATTTAGATTCTTGACATAATGGCGTAATTCAGTAGTTTCACCCCAGGAGATTGGTTAAACAAATTTTGAATGAGGAAAAAAAAACAGCAAAAATCCAGTAAAAGTTGTTGAGGTTTGTACTGAGGTTCAGACCTACCTGAAATCCTCCGTAGTATTTTGCATTAGTGATTTAGCTGCTGTGTCAATGTGGCTGCATTCCAACTTTCACAGCTGAATCGTGTGCCACAGGTTTTTTTTTACCAAGCGTGCATTCCTTAAGGATTAGCTGCAGTGTTCCTCCAGGGGCCGTATTCATAAAACTTTTATGATTGCAAAAAGAAATGTTATTTCAGGTTTTGGGAGTGTTCATATCTCCTTGTAATGCATTTGAGGACAAGCATTGTGGTGCTTATTATTTCTTTATTCAAACTGGCAAATAATATTACTAATGCATTCAGATGTTTATAATCTATCTAAAAAGATGAGGGAAGGGTTACTGACACTTTTGCTGCCTGGTGTATAAAATCCAGTACAGATGCAAATGTGTCTTATGATTGATTTATGCCTTTGAATGAATGAACAGAATTATCCCTCTGCCAGGAACCAACTTGCAGTATCTGGCTCTTGATGCTGACAGTCAGGGAGTAATAATATCTCTGCCCTGAATGCTCAATGAATTCTTAAAATTTCAGATGCATCTTCTCCTTTCTTTAAGACTCCAAATTATTCCATGGAAAAATCAGAATCATCATTTAACTTGTGAGGTTGTCAGTCTCCCGATGATTTGTGCTATCTCTCTCTACTTCAGAATGTTGACAATATCAAGGAGTCAGCAAATGATGAATGGTAAGCAGTTAATGAGGGCAAGATAACTTCTGCACAGGTTTTGCCACTGAGCATGTGATGGAATGTGACAAAATGGAAACTTCAAAATGGAAATACTCATAAATGCAATGTTACCCATTCCAGGCTCAGTTGAAATGGCAAACACACAGAGCCTTTTTTGTCATAAAATCATAGAATCATAGAACACAGAAGAGGTCCTTTGGCCCATTGGGCTCGCATCAACACATTAGACACATCTGAACTCCAACCTAATCAATCTGCCAGCACTTGGCCCACAGCCCTGAATGTTATGATATGCCAAGCGCACTTTTAAAGGACGTGAAGAGAACAACTGCTCTTTATCCACACTGTCCATATCCTTCATAATCTTCTACACCTCAATCAGATGTCCCCTCACTCTTCTATGCTCCAACAAAAACTACCTAAGCCTACACAAATCTCTTCATAACTCGGATGTTCCACCCCAGGCAGCAATCTGGGGAATCTTCTCTGCACCCCCTTCAGTACAATCACATCCTTTCAAAAAATGTATTCCTTTCTCAGAGTTACAAAGCCAATACACAATATTCTTTGACTTGCTCTGGTCATCAATCAAAATCCTACAGATGAAAACATTGATGGAGAAGGCTAGAACCAGGAGGCAGGCAAAGTAAAGCAAGAGCAGGGAGAATCATAGAATCATAGAATCCCTAGAGTGTAGCAGGAGGCCATTCAGTCCATTGAGTCTGCATTGCTTCTCCCACAGTACAACAAATCCAGGCTCTATCTCCGCAGCTCCACATATTTACCCTGTTAATTCCCCTAGCCTACACATTTTGGGGCACTAAGGAGAAATTTGGCATAACCTATCCACCTAACCTACACATCTTTGGAGTGTGGGACAAGCCTTTAATTTGCTTCCTTGCTTGCTCCAAAAACCAATTCAAATTCAAATTGAGTCCAATTTATGGACCCTTCAAAAGAGACATATCAGATCTAAATTGACAAGAGCAGGTTTTACATCTGATCTCATGCTTGATCCAATGCATAATCTGAGAAGCAAAGTAAACACATGGAGCGTTCGAAAAGAATATTGAATTTCATAAATCTCTTAATCATTCTCACACTTTATTCTTTCTTTCTTTTTCTTTCCTTCCTCTTTTATATTACAGGTCACTGCACTGGAGGGAATACTACACGCAGAATCTTGGCACTACTTATTAAATTAATATTGTAGCCAGAGAATAATAATCTAGTTCAGTTATCAAAACATAACTCTCCCTTACTTCTCATTATTATCATCCCATCATATTGTATATTTCCATAATGCCACTTGTTTTGTCCACAATTTTTTTGCTTCCTCTCTTTTTCCCACATTTTCTTCCACAGGATCCTCGTTAAAATTGCTCAGCTTTGCCTCCTTGCACAGTGGTTTGCACTGTTGCCTCACAGCGTGAGGGACCCAGGTTCAATTCCAATTCTATGTGGAGTTTGTACATTCTTCCCATGTCTTCATGAGTTTCCTCCGGGTGCCCTGATTTTGTCCCACGCTCCAAAGATGTGCAGATTAGGTGGATCGGTCATGTTAAATTGCTCCTTATTGTCCCAATATATAGGCTAGAGCAATTAACAGGGCAAATATGTGCGGCTGCGGAGATAGAGCCTGGGTTTGTTGCTCTGTGGGAGAGGCGATGCAGACCCAATGGACTGAATAGCCTCCTACACTGTAGGGATTTTAAATTCTATGATTTTCCCTGACCTTGCTTCATTTTGCTTGCCCCTGCTTCTAGAGTTCTCCATCAATGTTTTAATCTGTAGGATTTTGATCGGATAACTAGAGCAAGTCAAAGAATATTGCTGCCTGCCACTATTTGAACATTTAAATGAATGGCACTGCTACTTCTACAGGTTCCTGGATATTATTGCACACAGATTTTAAGCATTACTCTTTACCTAAGCTATGCTAGAAATGGCAGGGGACTGCCAAAATCAACAGCCAAAATTTATTTTCCTTTACCTACACTGAGGTAAGCCTTCAAGCCAATCTTTACTTAACACAACTTAGTTGAAACTGTTGCATGCAAAATAATATGTAGAGCAATAGTTCGGTAGTGAGTCTTTGTGAATGTAAAAAAGATAGCACAAAATATGCATGCTCCAGATTTTTCCTCAGATATCACACCTACCCTTTCTCAATAATTCCCACACTTTAAGATACCTTCACCCCTGAACATGCCCTTGTGGCAATGCTATTTCCCAAGGAAGAGAAGTGTTAAAGAGAAATAGAGATATGACAATGTACCAGATAGTGAAAGGACACACAGAAAATGCTGGAAGGCCTTACAAAAGGCCTATCAATCTCTCAAAATGAAAATATATGTTAACCTTTCAGGTTTAAACCTCCATGAGAATGGAACTAGGAAGGCAATGTATTCATTTGGTAGGCCTGACTAAACAAAGGGCAGAAAAGGAGCAGCGAACAATAGGAAGATGGTTATGATTAGAGGAGAATAACCATCTCATTCTCTGGGTATCATTATAGTTCCTCAGGCTAGTAAATCAGGTGGTCTTATTCCCTTTGAAGAAACTACAGCTTGGAGTCTTTGTAAACATTAGAGTTAGGAGCAATGGAGATTCTTGAGATGCATCCAAGAATGAAGGGAAACACAGCTGATTGGAGACTGAGTAAAGGTCCATTGACCTGTCAATCAAAGCCAATTTCAAAGCACTACATTATGGAATTGAAAGAGAAAATGTTTTCAGTAGAACTGAGAGTTTCAAAGGTTTCAGCTTTCTTTATAGTATGATGATGCAGTGGCTAATATTGCTGCCTCACAGTGCCAGGGACCCAGTCTAGAATCCAGCCTTGGGTGAGTGTCTGCATTGAGTTTGCGTGTTCTCCCTGGGTCTGCATGGGTTTCCTTCAGGTGTTCTGATTTTCTCCCACAGTCCAAACATGTGCAAATTTGGTTGATTGGCCATCCTACCTGTCTCTTAGTATCAAGGGGATTGGAATAAATACATGGAGTAATAGAAGTATCTCCATCAGTGCAGGCTTAATGGGCCAAATTGCTTCCTTCTCTATTGTAAGGATTCCATGTTTCCATTCTAAAAAGGCTCAGAGACTTTAAATAAAAGCTGTATGAATGCATAGGGGCTGAGTGGGCAGCTGTGGGGAATAGAACCTCCTGTAAAATTGACATTACCTCTCTCTATTCAAAAGTCTGGTTGCAACAAGGAAAAAGTTGTTCTTGTGTCGGTTGGTATGGGACCTCTGATCTTGTCCATAGTTGGGATTCTCTGCTCCCGCTACAGTGAATAGAGTTTTGACTGAACACCGAATTCTCCATTCTCACCGTCAGTGGAATGTACGAAATAAGAAAACTCTGGCCACAGAGTTCAAGTAAGTACTCGTTGGTGTTTAGAAGGATGACGGGGGATTTTGTTGAAACTTAGAGGATATTGCGAGGCCTGGATAGAAAGGACTTGGAGAGGAT
This sequence comes from Sphyrna mokarran, assembly GCA_024679065.1. Lineage (NCBI taxonomy): Eukaryota > Metazoa > Chordata > Chondrichthyes > Carcharhiniformes > Carcharhinidae > Sphyrna > Sphyrna mokarran. Next base: position 14,726,074 of record JAGIQG010000004.1, read on the forward strand.
ATTTCCACTGCTGGGAAAAAACTATAACCAGCCACAGAATGGTGAATCTGTGGAGCTCTTTGCCACAGAAGGCTGGGGAGAAAAGGTCATTGAGTATCTTTAAGACAGAGATAGATAGGTTCTCGATTAATAAGAGGGTCAGAGGTTATGGGGAAAAGACTGGAGAGTGGGATGAAAAAAATATCAGCCATGATTGAATAGCTGAACACTCAATGGGCCGAATGGCCTAATTCTGCTCCTATGTCTTATGGGGTCTATATCAGTCCCATTCAATTGTTAAATTGACAGATTTGGATTTTATTGTGATAAATCTGCTGATCTGCCGTGTAGCTGACTTATAACACTGAATAAAATGAAAACGTAAACTGATAGAAAAAATTGCTCGCTTTTTGAAATTTCAATAAATTCACTTAAAATTGAAGACAATTGAAGTAAAACTCCAGAATATTGATATAATAATACAGTTTGTTATCCAACCTTGACAGGTTGTTTTGACTTCCATGTCTCTGTGTATATTGTATATTCTATACTAAGATGTGAACATATATCAGTTAAAAACAGACGTTCATATAATGTTGGAAAAGCAAAAAAAAATTATAAATTACTTGATTCACTCAACCAAGCATGAATACAGAGATGGCACTGTCCTCTCACTGTAGCACATACATAGTGAAATTCCTGGCTTGCTGGAGGGTGGTCGCACTCAGAAAGAGAAACAAATATTTGGGTAGAAGTGGGTTTACCCAAATTATGCTGCATCCTTGATTCTGGCTTGTGGAATGGCTGCGTTTTCCGCCTGCTTCCTTTCCATCTGACAGGCAGCTGGGTAACATGGCCAGGACTGCCCCAGAATTACTCCAGGAGTGTCCCCCATGCCTTTGGATATGAAGCACCATTTCAGTTGTGAGTACATGTGCATCACATATTGGGCTTTGAACATGTCGCAGACCCAAACAGAAACTAAAATGTCTTTGACCACAAGCTGCTTCACTCTGACCACCATTTGATTCTCCCAGTATCAGTAGAGCCCCCGACCCCTGCTGATACCATAGATAAAATACATCCCCCTGACATCTGTTTTGAACTCCATTCACAACTCCTCTCCAGGTTAAAATCCAAGCCAATATTTTATGATTTATGATTGGGGAGGTAGTGCAAGTAGATATGGTAATGACATTTCAGAGATGTGTTGACAAATACACGAATAGGATGGGATTAGAGGAATATGGTATCGGGAAGGGTAGGGGGTTTTACTTAAGTTGGGCAGCATGGTCGATGCAGGTTTGGAGGGTTGAAGGATCTATTCCTGTGCTGTAATTTTCTTTGATCTTTGTTCTTATTATCCTGTAGCAAATACTGATCTCAAATGTTAACTCTGTTTCTCTCTGTGCAGTTGCTCCCAGGCCTGCTGAGTGAATATTTCCTGTTATTAATTCAGGTTTCCAGTACCTGTGATGTCTTGCTTTTATTTACATTTAGGTCAAATTGCCTGCTTTTCTCTCTTTGGTGCTCCTCAGTCTGTGAGATCCTTCCACCAGACCTACCTGCTGCTAGAATGCCACTCTGATTGCTACTAAAGCTAAAGTTAAAAGTTTATCTGTTAGTCACAAGTAAGGCTTAAATTAACACTGCAATGAAGTTATTGTGAAATTCTCCACACTGTGCTACGTCTTCATGGCACCCACCCCAACCAAGGAAATGACTCCATTCGAGTATTTTGGCAAGGATTCCAGCTTGAGAGAGTGGAAAGCAGGCATCCTGCTTCAGTACATCAATGAGCCTAAGAAATGCTCAGCTCCACCATTTACACAAATTCAAATTAAGATTTTTGAAATTGCTTATTTCGAGGACAGTTCATTCAAAAAAATTCTGAGCTAAATTGTAATTGTATCCGTAGGCAATGCAACTTATAAAACATTTCCTAATGCCTTTTAGGGAAAGAAATTTGTCATCCTTCTCTGATCTGGCCTACATGTGACTCCAAAGCTACAGCAATGTGGTTGACTCTCAATGGCCATCAGCCAACTAGGGACCAGCAATAAGAGTGAGCCTACCAGTGACACATGTCCTATGAGTGAATGAATAAAGGAAACTCATTTTGATATCAATAATTTAGAAACCAGCTGAATTGAAACCCTGCAATCCATTCTTATTTATCCTTAGCTCATATTATACTTACTTTTAAAAAGACAAAAAACAAGGAACAAAACAGCATGCGAAACAGGCCCTTCGGCCCAACAAGTCCGCACCTCGGTGTTCCCACTTCTACCCATGATCTCTGTCTACGTTTATAGATCTTCAACTTCAAGATATAAAAGGCTGAGTTTTTTTTTATTTAATTGAAAGTAATGGCACTTTTGTCTTCACATGGTCACCACAATGTGCAGGAATTAAACAGAAGATCAGACAAATATACATACACAAATCTAACCTCACTAAATTAAACATTTCTCTTAGTTTGCAAAACATGTGGTTCCACATGGTGAAGTCCTGTGCCAGTCATTGCTGTTGAATTCATGGATCTTCCTACTGCAGGGATCAGGAGATGTGTGTTTAAGGAATGTGAGAAGGAATCTTCACATCCTGATTAATGCCCTTCCGCCACCAGACAATCTGGCTAAGTTAGTGATGATTCTCAGGCAGTCAGCTCCCCTATGCTTTTGAGAGGCGTCTTACAAATAGCTGCTGCATTTACCGACTTTGTGAACAACTAGTGTCTGTCAGAGAATGGCACTGTGCAAATAATTAACTGGGGAGTGCAGTATTGTGAGACTGGTATAATAACGTCTCTATTCTGAGGTATGAACATCTGCAAATGCTTAGTTTACAATTTCACTTATCTTTATAACAACTGTTGGGAGGTAAATATTCTCAGAGCTTTTCCAACCCCATCAACATAACTCCAGTGTAAATTTGATGCCAGCCCTCTTTAAATGTGTGGCTTACAGGGTTTCAGGCAAAAGTTCTCACCTGATGAACAATTTTACAGCCTACTGCTATTTTATTTCAAACTCAAAAAGAGCAGAAAAACAACTACTAAACTAAAGCAGTCAAAATATAACTGAAAATATTTTGGGGAGTTCAGGGGAGATTAACGCTTTCAAAAGGTATAATAAATCGCTGCATTTACATCTCATGTCTTCTGCTAGTTTTAATATGGGCGGAATGGTGGCACCAGGGACCTGAATTCGATTCGCGGCTTGGGTCACTGTCTGTGCGGAGTTTGCATGTTCTCCTCGTTTTTTCGTGGGGTTCCTCCTGGTGCTCTAGTTTCCTCTCACAGTGCAAAAGACATGCTAGTTAAGTGCATTGGCCATGCTAAATTCTCCTTCAGTGTATACAAACAGGTGCTGGAGTGTGGTGACTAGGACATTTTCGTAGGTGTTCATGTAAACCTACTTGTGGCACTAATAAGTAAACTTTAGTAAATGTCCATTTTGTATTTTGAAGACTGGATGGGGCACTCCTTATTTTCGTTCCTTATTAAACTTCCAGATCTTGTAAGTTGTTGGAATAACATACTTTTTAAACATTTGAATATTCTACCATGTGATGACTACAGGGAAGATTTTTAACACTTGTCATAAGAGCTAAAAAGTTTGTAATGGTATGCTCTGAGTTTAGCACGACCCACCATCTTGGTAAAGGAGTTGAAGCTTGCTCTGTAAAAACAGCAGAATCATTAAATAACTGACTACTACCTAAATTGCTTGTTAAAGTTTGATAATCAGACTGCACCATACTTTAGGGCTAACTCTCTCTGAACAGTCACTAGCTGATTGGGAATAATGAGTCATTGCTTGGGATTTCATGGCATTGTTTTGACCTGCAGGAGAAACAGAAGGTACACATGAATCCAAATGGAAGACTATTCAGCTTCTTCAAGAGGGAGGAACAGGATGATAAGGTGGACCTCTGCCCCTCAACCCACCACCTCACCCTTGTCCCAAACCACATACAGAAGAAGCGTAATTCTCTGGACACCTCCAATAGAATCTGCTTCTGAGGCATTGTACGCTCTCACTCAGACCGTGAGTCGGCCTGAAACATATGGCTGGAATTCTCCAGTTATTCATAGAAGAGGGATCTTCAGGTTCTGCCAACAGTGCACCCTGCCACAGGTTTTTCCTGTTGGCATGGGATGCAGTCAATAGGAAATCTCATTGATAGTGGCAGTCCCAGAAGATCCCGCCACCTGTGAACATCGTGTCACCTCCCGCCGTGAGAAACATGACATGGAGAGGCCAGAGAATCGACTCTTGGTTTCATCTTGCAACCAACAAACTCTGCACCTTCAATGGAGATGTGTAGATGGAGGCAACATTTACAGTTCCACAAAAGTTGTGTCTTGGGTACTAGAGCTGCATGTGTCTGTTTTAGCACCTCCAGGCAAATTTAAGTTATGATAAGCAGCAATTAGGACCAAAATTGTGTCACAAATCCATAATTTCAAATAGCCATGTTTTATCAGTATATTGACCCTTTAAGCGCCTTTTTCACCTTTTCTTTAAGTAGCCACCCAAAACCTTGCCTCACCGTTGTCTGCTAACATAGAGACGTGTCTATATCTCTTGCAGGCTCTATATGATTCTATAACACATGATGGCTGAACTTTGATTTATTATAGTTATAAGTAGTTGAACATGAAAGATTGATTATTTGATTATTATTTCGTTATAGGATTGGACATTTTAAGTGGAATTAAAATCTAATAATGATCATAAAACCATTTCTGGTTGTTGGAATAACCTATCTGGTTCACTCTTGTCCTTTAGGGAAGGAAATATGCCATTCTTGTCTTCTTTTGCCTACACGTGATTTTAAATCCTCAGAAATGGGGTTTACTTTCAAATGTCCTCGGGGATGGGTAATAAATGTTGGCCCAGCTAGTGATGCCCATATCCCATGAATAAAAAAAAATCATAATATTAGGACTTATAAGAATGTTTCAGTTTGTATTTTTTAAACTTTCAAAATAAGTCCTGAACAACTTGCATTTCCTTTTTCTATCACTTTGGTAGCAGTCTGTTCGATGCCAAACTGATTGGTCTCTGGAGATTCAAGCCTCAGGCCTCACAATTGGCCCAATTCAATGGAAAGCTTAATGCCCAGAAGATCAGAGGTTGAAGGGCCCTTTATTCTGGATTAGACTGCAGATAAATTATATGAATGAAGAATATAAAGCAGAAGAAAATTAAACATTGAACCTACTGAGTGTGACTGGATGCCAAGAAAATTACACAGCAGTATGAAAATCGGGTTCCTCAAATTAGTATTTCAATTCACCTACGCACTAATGGCAATTGAAAATTATTTTAAAAATAAACAAAGTGTGCGACGAGCATGCTTAGAATTTAAAATCTAACTTTTTCTGGTTCAGAGGAAATGAACATGAACCAAATTTTTCAACAAAATATGCATGCGAATATCTTTGCGCATTGCATAATTTAACACCACACATAATTCTGTTGTGCATTCCAAACTAAGGAAATGGGCTTGATTCAGCAATCTCACAAAGTGGCCGGAAAACTTGGCATTGTTACCTGTTCATTGCAGGAGGTTTGCTCTTCTTGGAGTGGGTTTTAACCTGTTGGCAGAAAGTGGGCAATGAGTTCTGGCATGACTACTGATCCTCATTATACCTCACTTAGCAAAACTTATGATCTGTCTCTGCGTATAAAGTAGAAATAAAGTTCAATTCTCCAGCCCTCTTTGCTAAACTTAAATTGCAAAAAAGGCCACACATCATTCATCCATGCCTGAAGTAACAACTCATGTTACTGGTATGATTGCAAATAAGGATTACTCGAGAATGTGTGTATATGTATGACAAATTTTCTGCTATTATTTAGATGCAATGCTGCACCGAAATGAGGTGCACAATGACAAATTGCGAAATTCCAAATTAATCAGATCTTGCATTTTGAGAGTGATAATATTACAGCAAAGCAAACTATTGAGTTAAATATTCTAAATGTTGTTTGGAGGTTAGTTTTAGCTATCTTATAATACACTGAAGGAGGTCTTGTGATGTAGTGGGTAGCATTCCTGCCTCGGAGCCAAAAGCTCCAGGTTATAAGGGGAGATCTTACAGAGGCATATAAGATAATGAAGGGGCTAGACAGGATAGAAGCAGAGAGATTATTTCCACTTAGAATGGAAACAAGAACTAGAGGGCACAGCCTCAAAATAAAGGGGAGCCAATTTAGAACAGAGTTGAGGAGGAACTTCTTCTCTCAGAGGGTAGTGAATCTTTGGAATTCTCTGCCCATTGAAGGAGTGGAGCCAACCTCATTAAATGTGTTTAAGTCACAGATAGATAGATTTTTGACCAATAAGGGAATTAAGGATTATGGGGAGCAGGCGGGTAAGTGGAACTGAACCACTATCAGATCAGCATGATCTTATTGAATGGCGGGGCAGGCTCGAGGGGCTAGATGGCCTACTCCTCCTCCTATTTCTTATTGTTTTATATTCTTATGTTACAATTCCACCCCAGCACTTTGGTGGTCAAGGAGGGTGTGTACATAACACAGGCAAATGGGATGAATCTGCCAATCTGCAATTCCTTCCAAACACATCAGTGGCTGGCAGTAAGAGCAGGGAGACACCTGGTCAGCCCATGCTTGATGTGGAGTGGTGCTCCTGAAGGGATAAACCTCCAGCAACTGATTGGGGACCTGTCCTGGGAATGACTGGCTATGGAAATAGACAAAATTCTGCCTTAGTGCACCACTTGGCATGGGAAGAAAATTGGAATACTACATTGAAAGGCTGTACCTTTAACTGCTTCAAAACTCTGGATAATTGTAAACTGAATGAGGTCATTAATGATTAGTCTGACCAAGACACATTGCAAAGATTGATGTTAAACTACTTTGATCTTTCCCCCACCAAAACAACTGCCTATTGTTCCTAACAGGTCTCCAATTCTAAAGTCAATTCCAATATAAGTGCTGAAGGATTCACCTGAGAATACCATGTGATAAAGTGTATAGTAACTTCAAATATGTGCATGCAACAAAAAAGTACAATTTTGATCCCCAGTTTGGGGTCCATTGGAGTCAATGGCAAAAGATGCATTTCTTCTCCACTCGCTTCATGTTATTTCACATCGGTGACTTTCTGTAAAAATTATCTAACAAACTTTCATTTTCTTTATTTCGTGGGACATGGGTGCCACTGCCTGGCCAGCATTTATTTCTTATCCCCAGTTGACCTTGAGAAGGTGATGGTGAGCCACTTTCTTGAATCACTGCAGTCCACAAGCTATGGATTGATCCACAATGCCATTAGGGAGGGAATTCCAGGATTTTGACCCAATAACTGCAAAAGAACGGTGACATGTTTCCAAGTCAGAATGGTGAACGGTTTGGAGAGGAACTTGCAGATAGGGGTGTTCCATGCATCTAGTGCCCTTATCCTTCTAGATGGAAGTGGTCATGGATTTCGAAATTTTCTGAAATGTATTGCAATTTCCAAAAGTTTCAGGTAAAATGTTACTTTGAGTGGCGGTTACAGTGACATTTTCACTTTAATGAGAGATCATTTTGACTGTGCCTCAACATAACTGCAGCAGCATAAATGGGGAATCAAGTACTGATATCAATCCAGCACACATGGAACCAGATGCTGGGAGATCGATTTGGGGAGATAACCTCATGCAGCTTTTACTCAACACCAAAAATTCAGGTGGATTTAATGGCTTCAAGGTCTCCAGAAAATTGATTGTTTTGCAATTTAAGTTTTGCTCATTTTGTGCTGACTGAAATATTGGAAGTCAGGACTTCATTGCTAAATAAAGCAATAGGGGAAGCAATGGCCCTATGGTATTATTGCTAAATAAATTCAAAATTAATCAGATCTTGCATCTTTGAGAGTGATAATATTACAGCAAAGCAAACTATTGAGTTAAATATTCTAAATGTTGTTTGGAGGTTAGTTTTAGCTATCTTATAATACACTGAAGGAGGTCTTGTGATGTAGTGGGTAGCATTCCTGCCTCGGAGCCAAAAGCTCCAGGTTATAAGGGGAGATCTTACAGAGACATATAAGATAATGAAGGGGCTAGACAGGATAGAAGCAGAGAGATTATTTCCACTTAGAATGGAAACAAGAACTAGAGGGCACAGCCTCAAAATAAAGGGGAGCCAATTTAGAACAGAGTTGAGGAGGAACTTCTTCTCTCAGAGGGTAGTGAATCTTTGGAATTCTCTGCCCATTGAAGGAGTGGAGCCAACCTCATTAAATGTGTTTAAGTCACAGAAAACGGCTGTAAAAGTTTTTCACCATCCCAACAAGAATCAGGGTCAAAATGTAAACTTGCAATGTAATATTTTTTCTAGTTTCCTCCATAGAAATAGGAGTTTCACAATAGGAGAGGCCATAGCACTGTGGTATTATCACCAGACTATTAATCAGAAGCTCAGCTAAAGTCCTGGGACCCAGATTTCAAATCTCACCATGGCAGCTGGTAGAAATTGAATTGAATAGAAAATATCTGGAATTACAAATCATTATAGATGACCATGAAACTGTTGCCTATTGTCAGAAAACCCAATCTGATTCACTAATTTCCTTTAGGGAAGGAAAGCTGCTGTCTTTACCTGGTCTGAGAGTCCAGAGCCACAGCAATGTGGTTGATTTTCAACTGCCCTCCAAGAGTAACTAGGGATTGGCAATAAATGCCCATCCCGAGTTCCTCTTGAGAAGGTGGTGGCAAGCTGCCTTTTTGAATCACTGCAGTCCACATGCTGTGGATTGACACACAATGCCGTAAGGGAGGGAATTCCAGGATTTTGACCCAGCGACTGCGAAGTGAAGCTGATTTCCAATGAATAAATAAAGAGAATTTGCATTCAGTGTCCGCATTAAGTGATCAACTCAGCCTCTGATGAAAACTTGCTAAGAGAGTGTTTCCCACTGGCACTGGCAGCATCTGTCAACATTCTTGTAAATCTCCTCTGGGTAATTCTCCCCAGAGCAATTACGTCCTTCCTATAATGTGGTGAACAGAACTGCACACAATACTCCAGTTGTGGTCTCATCTGTTTTATACAATTTCAACACAGTTTCCTTACTTTAATATTCTATACCTCTGCCAATTTGCCATTCCATTTGCCTTCTCCAAAACCTTGTTGACTTGAAAGGCTGTCTTTAGGGATCTGTACACATGTGCACCAAGATTTTTCATTTTATCTATCCCTCTTAATATATTCCCATTTATTGTGTATCCCCTATGACTATTTGAACTCCCTAAATGCATTAGCTTACACTTCTCTATGTTAATATCTATCTAACATTTTACCATCACTCCGCCAACCCATCTATATCATTCTGTAGATTATAGCTATCCTCTAAACTCTCTACTACTCGGCCAATCTTTGTGTCATCTGCAAATTTCCCAATCGTGCCCCCACATTCAAATCCAAGTCGTTCATACACAACACAAACATTGAGTGCTGTGGAATACTTTCCACAAAGGCATATATCAACCATTGCCCTTTGTTTCCTATTACTGAGCTAACTTTTTATTTGCCGCATTACCCTGTATCCCATGGACTTTTACATTTTCAATCAATCTGTCATGTGGCTCTTTGTCAATCACCTTGCTAAAATCAATGTGCACAGCATCCACTGCACTACCTTCATCAATCCTTCTTGTCACTTCCTCAAAGAATACAATCAAATTTGTGAGGCAAGGCCTTCCTTTAATAAATCCATGCTGATCATCCCTGATTTGTCCACACCTTCCTATGTGACAGTTAATCCTATCTTTTAGGATTGATTCTACTAATCTGTCCATCATGGATGCAAGACTAACTGATAAATGTTTGGCATTTCTTCTGATCCCTTTTTAAAAATGGAACTTGCCATTCTCCAGAACTGACGAAGGGTCATCCAGACTTGAAACGCTGGCTCTATTCTCTCTCCACTAATGTGGCTGATCTGCTGAGACTTTCAAGCATTTGTTAATTACATTTTCACCATTATTATCACCTTGGCTATTGGCGCAGTGAAAGTACAAACCAGATGGGCTGAATGGCCTTCTTAGTCTCTGTGAATAAGTATCTTTCAGTTGACTTCTTTATAGAAAATATTTCGACCCAAGTGGTTTCAATAGTGCACCAAATTGACGTGACTGTTGCATAAAATGAAAGTTTTCAATCTTTTGCTGTGACTGCAATGAAAGAAGTAGAGGAATTAAAAGGCTGTATTTTACAATTTAGTGTGCACTCCTCATTTTCCATATCGTGGAAACATGACATTTAATCTTTCCACTGGGCTTAGTAAATATAAAGTTCTTCAAATTTCTGTATTCAGTCAATTTACTCTGTGATTCAGTATAGCTTTGGCTCTCATTGCCAAGAAAGACAAATTTAAAGCAGATGTAGGAGGAAACTAACTGAAAACATTTTTACCGTTCAGGTAATGTTTATGTTGGAACCATAAGCTTCAAGCATGGGATACTGCAATAAAGTTAAGGAAAATGCAACCAATTTGTCCACATTGATTCATTAAACAATGTCAAAAAAGACTACTTGCAGAATTCATGAAAAAAACCCACTTGTCGTGCATTTTCAAAAGCTGGACAATAAATGGATATTTGAATGTGAAAATAAATGATGTTGAAATGATAAATGCCCTGAGAGCTATAAAAAAAATTTGGAAGGAGATTGTGCTCCTGTGTTAGGCCAACATGAAACATCTGTTGGGTGAGTGATCAGCTTAGGCTCCTGAATAAAATGGGTGTGATCTTTATTAAAGAGGCTTTTTGAAAAGGTAGGAGAGTTGCCGAGCTGTCATCCATTACGTCGCAAAGTAAGTGCATGCCATAGGTACCAGAACCAGCAATGATGAACTATCCTTATTAATCATCCTTGCGACATTAGACTGCGTGCATTCAGCCTCGACACAAAGAACAAGGAAACTCAAGAATATTATCAAATTTTAAAGGGGATACAACCAGAGAATTGAGAGATTTATGTAATTCAGTTACAGCTATGAACAATCTCCAAATCTTTGCTTTTTGTTTTATTTATTGTGGCCATTTGGCATTTTCTTTCAAAGAGTGAGGCGACCACAGCTATCCCAGGAATTTTGATGTTTCACTTGGTTATCTCATTCACATTTCATCATTCTGGACTTTTCTTTGAGGCCGATGTCAACTTATGGATGTGGAAACAATGTGGATTAGTAATGTTTAGCATATGGATGAAATGGCCTAGTGGTATTATCGCTAGACTATTAAACCAGAAACTCAGCTAATGTCCCGAAGACCTGTCACGGTAGAATTTAAATTCATTTTTTATTTTTATCTGGGATTAAGAATCTACTGATGACCATGAAACCATTGTCAATTGTGGTAAAGAGCCATCTGGTTCACTAATGTCCTTTAGGGAATGGAATCTGTCATGCTATCTGGTCTAATCTATATGTGACTCCAGAGCTACAGCAATGTGATTGATTTTTAACTGCCCTTTGGCAATTAGAGATGGGCAATAAATGCTGACCAGCCAGCAACGCCCATGTCCCACAAATGAATAAAAAAAGTTTGAGAAGAAATGCAACAGCTACTGTCCAAATACCATTATTGTAGAACCCGTTTGACAAAAAGAAAAAAACTCTAAGATAAATCATCTTTCCTAAATAACCCAATATTCAGCCAATCTGTGAATCAAGAAGATCAGAAGGTTTAGTTTCACCTGATCAATGCTGAATTCGCTAATTTCAGTTTGTGGTGGTAGAGTCTCTGAGTAAGATTCCTACTTCAGGCTTGCTATCCAACCATTATTGTTGGGAGCATGTTACATTAGATATTTGATGAGGATAGAGCAAAGGTTTCTTTTGTTATCTCCTACAGTTCATTAGATTACTAACACTTATTGTGGGTTCCAATTTTTATTATGGTCCCTTGGGTAAGCTGACAGAAAACTATAAGTCCTGTTGAACTGAATTCTAACAAAAGGCCAATGGCTTCCATTGGAGGGAAAGGAAAATCATTGATGAGAAAAGATCAAAATAACAAAATCAGCTATTTGAATGTTTGATTTGATTTATTATTGTCACCAATTTATTATTGGTATGCAGTGAAAAGTATTGTTTCTTGCACACTGTAAAGACAAAGCACACATTTGTACAGAAGGAAAGGAGAGGGTGTAGAATGTAATGTTACGTCATAGCTAAGGTGCAGGAAAAGATTAACTTAATGTGAGGTGGGTCGATTCAAAAGTCTGATGGCAGCAGGGAAGAAACTTTTCTTGAGTTGATTGGTACATGACCCTAAACTTTCTGCAAGATACTAACAACACATTGTCATATGGATCCTGAAAACATGTGCAATATCAATATGGATTATTCTTCATTGCTTGACTGAAAATGTTGTATTATTAAAAATGAAGATGCGAGTTGAATTTTGTGCGGCATTTTTCTGCCAATGGCCTAATGTTTACATTGTTCCATCAACTGGTTTTTGAATTCTCCAATAATCAATTGCAACATTCTTGAGAATTTTCAGTAGTAATCTCATACTTATCAATCCTTGGGTAAATGTCATCATTCATCAATACCACTGAATGTGTAGACAGTTGGACATTAGCAACCAGTGCTGGAATGAAAAACACTCAAAATGAATAAAGGATGTCTGAAATTGTATTTAAGGAAAATAAAGATATCAGGAAGTTATTTGTAGACTGATCTTAAGATTCAGAAATTGTCCTTGTTTAAAATATCATTAAATCCTTGCACAGGGGCACAGTATTTAGCACTGCGGCCTCACAATGCCTGGGACCAGGGTTCAATTCCCAGCTTGGATCACTGTGTATGTGGAATTAGCACATTCTCATTGTGTCTGTGTGGGTTTCCTCCGGGTGCTCCAGTTTCTTCCCACAGTTCAAAGATGTGCAGATTAGGTTGATTAGCCATGCTAAATTGCCATTTAGTATCAGGGGACTTGCTAGGGTAAATGTATGAGGTTACAAGAGTAGAACTTGGATGGGATTGTGGTCGGTGCAGACTCATTGGGCTGAGTGGCCTTCTGTGCAGTAAGATTATATGATTAAAGTTAATGCTTTTATTAATCATTCACAGACAACCATTATTATTTATATAACTAAATATAATGACTATAGTTTTTTTTTTAAGCAACACAGCACGGGAAACAGGCCCTTCGGCCCAACGAGCCCGCGCCACCGTAATACCAAATACATTATCCTATTTTAATATTCCTATATAATAATATATATATTAATCCTAATTTGGAAAATTTTCACCATAGGGACAATTTGTTACCCAATCAGCCTAAGAGCGAATTTTTGGGTTGTGGGAGGAAACCGGAGTGCCCGGAGAAAACCCACGCAACCACGGGGAGAACGCGCAAACTCCCGCAGACACCGGCCCAATTCCAAGTGTCTGCACAGCCACATCGATAGTCTCTGAGCTGTCATGGTGCCCTTTAGGTGGTCCACATAAAGCACTCATATACGACATGAGGTACCAGGCAACCCATGAATCAACATCCAAGAGCTGTACCCGCACCACCTGCCGAATGCGTGCTCAAATTATGGACCGAATTACCTGTGGAAAAAAGCCGTAGTTAAACAGTCCTAATATATCCCTCTATCTGCATACCGCTCATGTGGCTGTCCAAGAGACCCTTAAACAGCCCCAGCGTGCCTGCTCCCACCACCTTACTCGGCAGTGCATTCCACACCCCCACTACCCTTTGTGTGAAAAACTGCCCTCTAATATTCGTCCTATACATAGCCCCCCTCACCCTATGGCCATGACCTCTCGTCCTATCCATTTCTAAAGGTGGAAAAAGTTTACCTCCATTTACTCTATCTATACCCCTTATAATCTTATACACCTCTATGAGATCCCCTCTAAGCCGACGTCTTTCAAGGGAAAACAACCCCAGTCTATCTAATCGTTCCTCATAGGACAGTCCTTCCATACCAGGCAGCATCCTGGTAAACCTCCTCTGCACTCTCTCCAAGGACTCCACATCCTTCCGATAGTACGGAGACCAGAACTGGGCGCAGTATTCCAAGTGAGGCCTAACCAAAGTTGTATACAACTGCAACATCAAACTCCTACTCTTATATTCTATACCCTTTTCTATGAAAGCTAACATACTATACGCCTTCTTTGTCACCTTCTCCACCTGTGAGGACACCTTCAGAGACTTGTGAACCTGCACCCCCAAGTCTCTCTGCGTCTCTATGCTCCTTATAGTTTTACCTTTTATCCTATAATTCTCTTCTACATTTTTCCGGCCAAAATGCATCACCTCGCATTTTTCCGGATTAAATTCCATTTGCCATCTATCTGCCCAATCTACCAACCTGTCTATGTCCTGTTGTATTGCCTGACACTGCTCTTCTGTACCCGCCAATCCAAGCATCTTGGTGTCATCAGCAAATTTGCTGATCTCACCACCTACCCCTACTTCCAAGTCGTTTATGTAGTTGATGAAGTGGATCTTGATAACATCTCAAAAGAGTTCTTAAACTAAAATAACTTTTTTTAAGGGCAACACTATGGCACAGTGGTTAGCACTGCTGCCTCACAGCATCAGGAACACAGGTTCAATTCACACTTTGGGTGACTCTCTGTTTGGAGTTTGCACATTCTCCCCATGTCTATGTGGGTTTCCTCCAAGTGCTGTGGTTTCCTCCCACAGTCTAATGATGTGTGGATTAGGTTGCTTGGCCATGATAAATTGTCTGTTAGTATGAGAGAGATTAAGTGGTTACATACGTGGGATTGCGATAATGAGACTGGGTGGGATTGTTGTTAGTGCAGACTCAATAGGCCAAATGGCCTCCTTCTGCACTTTAGATTCTATGATTCATTCATGGGACATGAGTATCATGGGCCAACATTTATTGCCCACCTCTTGTTGCCTTTGAGATGGTGGTGAACTGAATGGTTTTCTTGGCCATTCTAGAGGGCAATAACATTGGTTCATCAATTTTAGTGGATTGGAAATACACAATCTTTTTTATATTTTCCCATTTTCATTCATTTTAACTTCTCCTAACAGGAAAAATGGGAAATGTAGGAATGAAAATATCTCCAAAACTGCAATTTCTGTTGTGGGATCACTATGGTCGACCCATATCATTTTCTCCTTTCTAATTGACATAGGGTGCAGTGTGAATGATGATAAAGATATATAACATGTCTGGGTGCTAGGTTCAACAAGGAGTGAGCCCTACATCCCAGAATTATGACCACAAGGAAGCTTCTTAACCACAAAGTTACCAGAACACTGGATCCCATATATTTTTTATTTTTAAATTTTGGAAAGACCCATGGGAAATTTTAAATACAGTGTTGGCAGGAGAAAAGCAATCCATGGTAAATACTAACAGAGTGACTTTCATTGATGCAAGCTTGTGTTTAGGTTTCAATAGATGAATTCCAGATGATATTGAATGTTGTCATTATCTAACTTAAAGTTTGGTCCAAGTGATGACATATCAAATTTGTGCTGCATTTAATGAATGAGATAGATGCAAGATACCTAGAATTTGAGTCAGAACTCAAAAACACATTTGACAGATAAAAACAACCTTAGAAGATAACCTGCACACCAATTAAAATCTTGACATCGTGTTGGGTTTTGTCATTTTCAGAACACAGTAAAATGTTTCATTGTAGCCATGCTTATGACAAGATAATGCTGCTTGAAGGGTCGTTTGTATTTCTTTCTAATATTTATTTCTTTTTGTGGGTTGAAAAAGACTCAGAAAATTGGAGCTGTTTTCTTTGAATGGAGGAGATTACAGTGTGACTTGCTAAGAAGGATATGTTAATGAAGGAATTGAACAGAATAGATTGTTTTAAATAGCTGGGATTGTTCTCCACCAATTTATCCCAACTCTGTACCAATTTGATATTAATATGAGATGAATATATAAATTTCAGAGAGCAGGAGAAGCCCTTCAAAAGATTGTTAGGTTGCAGGTGTTGCAAATAATAGACCATTTCAATATTTTGAAATGGATGAAATATGTAATTGGAAGCAAGTATGGTAAAGAACAGATATAGAAAGAATAAAAACAGAAATAAGGCTCATATTTATACAGCACATTGAGCAACCTTGGGATTTTCCAAAGTTCTTCACAGCCAATTCTCAATGTGAGTAATGTTGTCTGCAAAAGGGAGGGAAGACTATCAGTGATTGTGTTGTATTGTATTTGTGTGATGCCTATCACAGCTAAATAGCTGGAGTTATGTGGAGGCTGCAAGCTAATACTAATGGAGGGTAAGGTGCAATATCTGGGTGTCAGGCCTGAATCCTAATGGCTACTAATGATTGGGCCATGGTACATTGAATAGCATGTGACACTGGTGGAGCCAAAAGGGTAAGAGATATCATGAGAAGATACATTCACTGACTTTGACCATCTTTGTGAAGTGATTATATTTCTTGTGGCAATGTTTCTAGAACCTCAATGCCAACATCTGCGAGCTGACTTCCATGGCCACCTGCTTCCATTCCTTTCAGAAAGGCAGTCTCCTAGCTCACAGGGAAACAGGACCTCAGTCCTTCTGTCCACTTTCAGTACTAATGCTTCCAACACAGCATCCATAAGACAGCAGCCCTCTTTCTCCCTTGGTGCTCCATTCATACAGTTGCTACGTGCAACCAGTCCAGGCAACCAGCAACAACAACCTTCCACTGAATGCAGATCCCTTTTAAGAAGGGCAGACTGTCTTTAAGAAGGGTAATCTGGCAGCACCACACAATATCACTGAGTGCTGCGCGGCTCCCTCCTGAATGCTCAGGCCAATGTGATGTTTGGGTAAATGGGGATCTTGCACTAACATTGCAAGCTGCCTGCCTCAACTGCAACAAGTAGGGGAATATTATGAATCATGACCCTTGCAGCCAAGGTACAACAAGAACTGATATTTAGTCCTTTGCCATGAAGAGACTAGCTGGTGCCTGAAGCAATATTATTAGTTTAATTTTTGGCAACAAAGACTCTTGATGAAGTCAGATCTCAACAATGGTGACACGGGGATAAATTTCCATCTTGGCATTTGGACATGAAACTGGTTTTTCAGATCAAATATTCATTATTGAAATCGCTGGTTTTTATTTCCAATGTAAATGAACATCAAGATGTTTCTAGAACAGGCAGCCAACACACAATGCCAACTCAATGCCCAAGCACTGAGTTGAAAACCTACCCAATTATGTCAGAGCGTGGTGGAGTTTCAGGTGAAGAAAAAACTGCTTTCTTAATTTGCATCAAGTTGCTGATGAGCTGATTGCTTTCCCTCCTATTGACCAGATGGAAAGCAGTTTGGGTAGTGATTACATTTAGATGCCAATTTCTCAAACACTGTTTGATCACCTGCATGCCTGCTGTTAGCAATGTATTTCGACATTATTACTATTATATCAAGCAAATATATTTTTTCAGCGTGGTAATTAGAATTCCTTTAGTCCAGTAGAGAAACATTTACAAGTGGATTACATTACTTAGCTTTAGGGGTCATTACTCCTGGCTCTCTTCCAGGTCAGAACTGGATAGCTGCAGTGAGTTGTACCCGAATTTGATGGACTAAGCCATGAGCATAGCATGATCTTGCCTGAATGAATGCAGCTCCAACAACCTCAAGAGGCTTGACACCATCCAGGTCAAAGCTGTCTGCTTGACTGGCATCTCATCCACCATCTCCAACATTCAATCCCTCCACCACCAATGCACATCTGCAGCAGTATGTACCATCTATTTAATGCACAGCAACAACACACCAAGACTCCTGTGAAATCTTTGACTTCTACCACCCAGAAGTGCAAGGGTGTCAGATGCTTGGAAATACCACCACCTGCAAGTTCCCCTCCATGCCACATGCTATCCTGACTTGGGAATATATCACCGCTCCTTCACTGTAACTGGGTCAAAATCTTAGAATTCTCTTCCAAACAGCACTCTAGTGTTCTAACAACATTTGGGCTGGAGCAGTTCAAGGCAGCTTACATCCACCTTCTCGGGGCAATTAGGGATGGACAACCAATGCTGCCCTAACCGGCAATGCCAAAATCCCATGGGTGAATTTTAAAAAATCTCATGCCTGGTGTCATTCCATAGCTGAGGCTCACACAGAGGTAAGTGGTCTGAATGTGGAGTTACAACTGCAGTCCAAAGGATCTGCAATTGCTGGATTCATCATGCTATTGGAGAGCAGCATCAAGGAGGCTTCAAGGTCTGACTATTGGATAGATAAGTCTATTCAATAGGTTTTTTTAATCAATTTTCAGGATCCTCTTTGGGTTCTTTCTGGCACACAGTAATGCTGTAAAGGTAGAAGTTGTTATAAGATCCATTATGAGCCTGTGGAAACACTGCATATCAGCACCTTGCTGCATACTAACAATTGTGCAATACCTGTGATAGGTGATGAAGGCATCAAAGCTGTCAGGGGAAGCCCAAGAAATCCTGTGATAAGACAATGCCATTGCCAAGAGTGTCAGTGAAGGTAATTTCTTTGATTGATATTTCAGTAAGAATCTTTTAAGAAAATGCATTACAGTATTAGGTTATTTATTTCGTGACAGGTACAGAAATTGAAATGAACATCTTTCTAAATCTGGTTTGCATTGATAAACAAGGAATTTGATATCTTCCCAACTAATGAATTATGGAACCAATTTCTTCAGGTTTCTCCCACTCCTCCACTACATCTGCAGCAGAATACCTGGATCTCTTTCAATGGGCAGACATAACTTCTGGAAAAAATCCAGGAAACTAATCTTGTCTGAGGCACAGACCATACATTTGTAAGCAAATCTCTTCACATCCTTGTGCTCGTTCTGGATTTAATGGAACCTTTCAGTAGAGTGCACATTTTTGACGAACTTTGCAACTGTGAGGTTGTGGGCTGCACAGTGGCACAATGATTTGTATTGCTGCCTCACAGCACCAGAGATCCAGATTCAATACCCGATTTGAAAATGTGAGGAGTTTTCACATTCTCCTCGTGTCTGTGTGGCTGCCCTTCGGGTGCTCTGGTGTCCTCCCACAGTCCAGCAGACGTGCTGGTTAAGTGGACTGGCCCTGTTAAATTCTCTCTTCGTGTTCGCTAGGGAATTTTCACAGTGAAAGTAAAGCTTATTTACTAGTCATAAGGAAGGCTTAGATTAACACTGCAATGTTAATTAGCACTGTGAAATTCCCCTTGACATCACACCCTGACATTGGTTCAGGTCAATGTAGCTAACCAATGCATCTTTCAGATTAGGAAACTGGAGCACCTGGAGGAAACTCACATAGACACAAGAAGAACATGCAAACTCCACATAAACCCGTATTCCTGGAGCTGTGAGGCAGCAGTGCTAATCACTGTGCTACTGTGCCACACTAACTTCATTGCAATGTTAATGTCAACCTATTTGTAATACTAATAAATAAAACTTTAAACTCTGTTAAGCATAATTAAGCAGTCAAGAAACTTAGATGTCAACTTATTATTTTACTCACTGTTATTTATATATTTGGTATAAAAGTGCATACTTCTATGTTATCTGTTCAAGGGAGACCTGTCAAACTGTATTTTCTCCCCTACATTAAGCATTTCAAAATGCTATAATGGATTATTGTTCCTAACGTTCTTCAGGTTTACTTCAATATAAGTTTATTTATTATAAGTAGGCTTGCATTCACACTGCAATGAAGTTATTATGAAAAGCTTCTAGTCACCACAATCCATTGTCTGTTTGGGTCCACAGAAAGAGAATTTAGCATAGTCAATTCACCTAACCAGCATGTCTTTGGAGTGTGGGAGGAAACCAGAGCATCTGAAATAAACTCACACTGACACAGGGAGAACATGCAAACTTCACGCAGACAGTGACCCAAGCTAGGAATTGGACCTGTGTCCCTGGCACTGTGAGGCAGCAGTGCTAACTATTGTGCCACCGTGAAAGGTTTTTACATTTTTTTAAATAGACCACAGCTTTGAAAGTCAGAACTTGAGAATGTTTTTCTATTCAGATAGCTATCATTTAATGGTGGAAGTAGGAGATCTGCTTTTGATGTAATTTTTTTTGCTTTTCCTCTACACCCTCAAGATTTTGTGATTGGAATCAAAAGAGAGGCAGTTGACCTTTTATCATGGATTATGGAGCTTCAAAGTCTCAAGATCCTTAGTCAGCCCCAGGAGCTGAATCATGCACCAAGATTACTCTAACTGTTACTCTTAATAAACAACAACAACTTGTGTTTGGACACCACCATCAACATAATGAAAATCCCAAGGGGTTTCTTTGGAGTGTGATCAAACAAAGTTTGACATTGGACCATATTCGGAAATATGAGGACAGGGGGCCAAAATTGCGGTCCTAGAGGTGGTGTGATGACCTTTTACCCAGTGGCATTACTGTGCAAAATATTTGTAATCTCTTTAAAATGTCTGTGGCAATTGTACTTTATTAATAAAGGTTTGTAAATGACTTTTTAGAATTTGTGTTAATTCATAAGAACATAAGAACATAAGAAATAGGAACAGGAGTAGGTCATCCAGCCTCTCGAGCCTGCCCCGCCATTCAATAAGATCATGGCTGATCTGTAGTGGTTCAGTACCACTTTCCTGCTTTCTCCCCGTAACCCTTAATTCCCTTGTCAATCAAAAACCTATCCACTCTTGACTTGAACATATTCAGCAAGGAAACCTCCACCACTTCATCAGGCAGAGAATTCCAAAGATTCACCACCCTTTGCGTGAAGAAATTCCTCCTCAACTCTGATCTGAATTCGAAAGGGATCAATTGAAACTTTTTTTTGGATAATAACTGTTCCATAGGCCTGGTGACCTTTGACCTGGAAGCAAAAGGGGGAATTTAAGATTGGAAGCTTTGTAGCTACCAAACAGAGTTGCAAATAGGAGAACTGGAGGCTGAAAGTGACCGGAACACAAATGCAGCCACAAAAGCAAATCAAGGATGAGCCAGAAAGTGGAACATGCTGAAGTCTTGTCAGGAGCAAAAGAAAATCTATTTTAGGAAGAAAACAGTTTTTTCTGTTTTGCAGAAAAAGAACAGAAGCTCTTAGAAGCCACATGCAAGGAGATGGTATTTCCTCTGAAGTGGCCAAACCATGAACCAATTATTGATTAGTCAGTTTGAAAGCAACTCTGCGAAGTTACAGCAGTTAAGTTGAGAGAGAGACAGACGGACAGACAGAGTTGGAAGATTTCTATCTTGCTAATGACAACAGTTCAATTTCTTATTTGGGTCATTGTCTGTGCGGAGTCTGCATGTTCTCCCCATGTCTGTGTGGGTTTCTTCCAGGTGCTTTTGTTTTCTCCCACAGTCCAAAGATGTGTGGGTTGGGTTGATTGGCCATGTAAAATTGACCCTAGTGTCAGGGGATTAGTAGGGTAGAAATGTGAGGTTCCACGAAAGGGGCCTAAATGGGATTGTAGCTGGTGAAGAATTGATGGGCTAAATGGTCACCTTTTACACTGTAGGGATTCTATGATTCCTGTTTTCTTTTACAAAAAGTTAAACAGGAATTAACAGGCAAATGCTATTTCAAAGAAAAAAGGTAAAATTTCTTTTAAATAACTGAGATAACAAAGATCTGTTTACAGGACCTTAAGACCCCCCATCATTTCCAGCAGAAACATGCCACAACATAGTTGCATAGAAACAGAAAATGCTGAAAAACTCATCTGTGGAGAGAAAAATAAACTTAACATTTTAATCTGTAAGACTTCTTCAGAGCTGTATCATTCCACAATTTACTATTCTTTATTCATGCAACGTATGCCACTATTCATATTCAATTTTATTTTTCATGTTCATAACTTTTATCTTTCCTATTCATAGGCATGATTATTTCAAGGTTCATTAATTTATTAGTCACAAGTAGGCTTACATTAACACTGCAATGAAGTCATTGTGAAAATCCCCTAGTTGCCATACTCCAGCATCTGTTCAAGCATACTGAAGGGGAATTTAGCATGGTCAATGCACCTAATCAGCATCTTGGTTGCCAAATCTTGATGGTAATTTCCACTTTGGGGTTCAATTTTGTTATTTTGACTTCATGTTCCCCACACAGAGCTCATTACAGCAGATTATAAAAAGCGTCTAAAAGGAGGAGAAAGCAACAGAGAGGCAGAGAGGCAAAGACGTCAAGGGAGAAAATTCGATAACTTATGGTTTAAGCAATATGGCCACCAATTGTGGAACATGATAAACTGGAGATGTGCAAGAACATAGAACATAGAACATTACAGCGCAGTACAGGCCCTCGGCCCTCGATGTTGCGCCGACCAGTGGAACGAATCTAATGACTCTCTAACCTAAACTATTCCAATGTTATTCACATGCCTATCCACTGATCATTTGAACGTCCTTAAAGTTGGCGAGTCCACAACTGCTGCAGGCAGGGCATTCCACACTCATATTACCCTCTGAGTAAAGAATCTACCTCTGACATCTGTCCTATAACTACCACCCCTTAATTTAAAACTATGTCCCCTTGTTTTAGCCATCACCATCCGAGAAAAAAGGTCTCACTGTCCACCCTATCTAAACCTCTGATCATCTTGTATGCCTCAATTAGGTCACCTCTTAATCTTCTTCTCTCTAATGAAAATAACCTTAAGTCCCTCAGTCTTTCCTTGTAAGACCTTCTCACCATACCAGACAACATCCTGGTAAACCTCCTCTGCACCTTTTCCAATGCCTCCACATCTTTCTTATAATCCGGTGACCAGTACTGTACACAATACTCCAAGTGTGGCCATACCAGAGTTTTGTACAGTTGCAGCAAGAGGCAGCACAATGGTACAATGCTTAGCACTGCAGTCTCACAGCATCAGGGATCCGGGTTCAATTCTTGGCTTGAGTCACTGTCTGTGTGGAGTGTGCACATTCTTCCCGTGTCTGTGTGGGTTTCCTCCAGGTTTGCTCCTACAGTCCAAAGATATGTGGGTTAGATGGATTGGCAATGTTAAATTGCCTATTTGTATCACGGGGACTTGCTAGGGTAAATGCATGGGGTTATGGGGATAGGGAAATGGGTGGGGTTGTTGTCAGTGTGGACTCAATGGGCTGAATAGCCTCCTTTTGCATTGTAGGGATTATGCTGGAAACATGCAGAGATTGTGGTGAGATGTGGAGCTGGTGGAGGTTAGAGAGACAGCTGATTGGTGAGGTGATGAAAATGTGATCAAAGTTGTTTACTACTTGGGAGAAAAATGAAACAAAACACAGTGATGATTCCATGGGATTCCCCTGATCTCCTCAGGTGAATTTGACAGAAGCTCTGCAAACTAATCTCCTTTTATCTATCAGTGTCACAAGTAGACTTACATTAACAGTGCAGTGAAGTTACTGGGAAAATTCCCACTCTGGCACCTCTTCAGGTACACTGACAGAGAATTTAGCATGGCCAATGCATCTAACTAGCACACCTTTCGGACTGTGGGAGGAAACCAGGGCACCCAGAGGAAACCCACGCAAACACAGGGAGAACGTGCAGATTCCGCACAGACAGTGACCCAAGCCAGGAATCTAACCCAGGACCCTGGCACTGTGAGGCAGCAGTGCTAACCACTGTGCCACCACACCACCCCTCTCCTGCTCAACTTTTAGCAGAATTTGTGTAAAAATCCAACCAATCTCATCAATTCTACTGCACAACTTTCAAACATTAGGGATGTTCCATCTGTGGACTCTCTATAAGCCTTTTAATCTTGTAGATTATTAGAGGTGTTTTTCTATTACCCATACTCTCTGCTATGAACATAGTTGAAAAACCATGAGCAATAAGTTGCTGTATCATAAAAGAAGACATAGGTTTGCTCATTGCATTAAGGTAAAGCTGCCATTATCCCAGATGACCTTAGGCTTCTCTCTCCTTTGAGGAGGAAGAACTGACTGGTGGTGATTAAACCTGAAGACCACCACACCAAGCTTGAGAAGGCAGGGCCTGCATGAATAACCTCAGCCAGTACAGGAATTGAACCCACACTGTCAGCATTGTTCTGCATGATGGACCAGCTATCCAGTCAGCTGAGCTAACTGACCCCCAAGAAATGCTGTTTATGGCAATTTTTTATTGTATTTTACATTCAGTTTTCACTTACGAATCTTGTAACTAATCAAATATCTTGTTTCAAAAATGAGCATTTATTTTGCAAGTGGACCCAACTTTGCACTTAAACATTTTCAGTGTTGTTCCTACCATAGCTCAATGAATGATAATATGGGCAGCAGAGTTATGTGAGAATTTGACTTAGTCATTTCCGAAATCACTACTGTAGAAGATTATTCTTTTATTTGCAATAACTTTACTCCACAATAGAAAACTTCCCTTCCAAGTTCTGTTGTGAAATCATTCTTTCTATGGAAGAATAAATGTGAAATTTAGTGGCTGGAAATCCCTGACTGATTTCTTTTTAAAAGGTCAAAATCACATTCCAGTGATTTGGGCTATTAGTCAAAGACGGCTGTATATTTGCATCACTGTAGCTTCTACATTCAAAAGCTATTAAAATGGAGACACCAAGTCACATCAGGAATAACTGCCTAGAAAGAGATGAATTTGACCCATCTCCTATCCTGATAAGCAAAATGTTCAGGCAATCATTTGTGGATGCATGATAGCACAGTGGTTAGCACTGCTGCTTCACAGCTCCAGGGTCCTGGGTTTGATTCCTGGCTTGAGTCACTGTCTGTGTGGAGTTTGTAATTTTCCTTGTGTCTATGTGGGTTTCCTCCAGGTGCTCCAGTTTCCTCCCAGAGACCAAAAGGTGTGCGGGTTAGCTTGATTGGCTATGCTAAAAATTGCCCTTAGTATCCTGAGATGCATAGATTTGAGGGATTAGTGGGTAAATATGTCGGGATATGGGAGTAGGGCCTGGGTGGGATTGTAGTTGGTGCAGACTCAATAGACCAAATGGCCTCTTTCTATATTGTAGGGTTTCTCTGAATCATTTGGGTGTTCAACTGGTGGTGACAAACTATTGAACATTGGCCAATTGGACAAGGTATCCTTCTGAGAGAGAAATTTCCAGCCATGATCTAATCAAAGTAACTGAGTATACTAGCTATCGCCACATTTGTGGCACCGACCAGCTGAAGAGAGAGAAAGTCCTTTTGAAAGATAATCCTTTATGTATTTCAGAATCTGCTTTCTCTGCAAAACCAGACAAGAAATTAAGATACTGAAGGAACAAGACTCAAAATGAATTCCTTTTCTATCTCTCTTTCTCTGTCCACCAATCTGGCAAATTTTGAACGATGACTGCTGATTTTGACTACACAGATGCCACAAATAGAGATTTAAAGAAATCTCAACCCAGCATTGCTGTCTCTATTCATTCATCCATTCATAACTTCGAAAGTAGTAGGATCACCAAATTCAACCTAGAACCAATGAGTCATTCATCTTCAAGAGTTATGTGCTCCTTTAATTTTAATGAACTCTACTGCTTAATCAATCCTCCCCACTCCGTAATCCATTTCCATACAGAATCCCTCCAGTACAGCAGGAGGCTATCAAGTCTGCACAAACAAGAATACCACCCAGGCCCTATTCCCATAACCCCACACATTTACCCTACTAATCCCCTAACACTAAGGTGGCCAATCCACCTAACCCACACATCTTTGAACTGTGGGAAGAAACTGGAGCACCCAGAGCAAATCCATGCAGACATGGGGAGAATGTGCAAACTCCACACAGACAGTAACCAAGGTTGGAATTGAACCCGGGTCTCTGATGCTGTGAGGCAGCAGTGCTAACCACTGTGCCAGCGTGCCACCTGTATGTGGCTTACATACAATAAAAATATTCTTTCTTTTCTTAAAGTATCAGGAAAACATATCCAATTATCTTTTTAAGGGTTATGGCACAAAAATAATTAAACACTCGCAAAATTGTCAAGTGTTTAAAAATAAAGAACTTTGTGGTAAAATGAGGAAAGGCAAAAGAGGGGAGCCGTTTACTCCCTCCTCACTTAATCATAACAATTCAAAATATCCAATCAAATATATGTTTTTGATTTTAAACATCTTGCAAATCCACCCCATCCAGTTAGATGCGAATTTTCAGTAACCTGTTCCTTGACAAAAAAATTGGAAAGTAGAACATAACGTAGGAAAATGTGAAGCTATGCACTTTGGTTGGAAGAATAAAGGAGCTGAGTATTATTTAAATGGAGAAAGTTTATAGAAAGCTGCAGCACAGAGGGATTTGGGGTCCTCTCACACAGTTCACAAAAAACTTGCACGCAAATCCAGCAGGTATTGGGGAAGGCAAGTGCAATGTTGGCCTTTACTTCTAAGGAAATGGAAAATTAAAGTAGGAAAGTCTTTCTAAAACTAGTTAGTGCACCAGTTAGATCCACCTGGAATACTGTGAACAGTTTGGTTCCTCTTATCGAAGGAAAGATGTACTTGCACTGCAGAAAGTCCAGAGAAGGTTCACTAGATTGATCCTGGGTATGGAGGGATTTTCTGACGAGGAAAGGTTAAGTAAGAGGGCCTGTATTCATTGGAGTTCAGAAGAATGGCCTTATTAAGACATAGAATTCTCAGAAGGTGTAGTTGGGAATTCTGTTTCGGTGCCCGGATTACTTTAGAAAACTTAAAGAGCGACTTTAACATGTAAATTTTTGCAAAGGTAAATTATTTAATTTA
This sequence comes from Sphyrna mokarran, assembly GCA_024679065.1. Lineage (NCBI taxonomy): Eukaryota > Metazoa > Chordata > Chondrichthyes > Carcharhiniformes > Carcharhinidae > Sphyrna > Sphyrna mokarran. Next base: position 14,752,751 of record JAGIQG010000004.1, read on the forward strand.
TTAAGTGTAATGAATTCATTTTTTAAAACTGGTTTTATTAAAATATAAAAAATTCAAACACACAGACAAAGAGTCAAAAAAGAGACTTCGGCTAAAGGGAGATCTATGAGCTTAATGGCATAACAGTACCACTGAGCTTTCTCCACAGATCTCACCTTTTGTGCCAAAACTTCAATTAATTATACGCTTATGTTATCAAAAGTTCAGCCCAATAATTAGTTTAGCGTAGTTTCATTTAACATTCAATATGTCAATCTAATGATGACAGTATTCTAAATCAAATTACAGTCTGGCACCTTAAAAAGGGTTTGTCATTTTTTAATTTCTGACTATCAGAAGTCCACCTCTTAACAAAATGGCTTCCTGGTTGCTAAGCAACACAAAACTATATTTCTGCTTAAATCAGCATTTCGCTGGCCTGTCAAGACTAGTTCAATGTCAGATGAGGGCCCTTTTCATCTGGAACTCTTCCCAGGCTGGTCATGCAGTATGTCTAAACTTTGTTTCATTAAATGTTCCTTTAATCAAGATATATTTTGAATTAGTATGTTTGCGCCTATTGTATTTCCAATGCAAGTTACATATTTTTGATGTCACTCTTGCTGAATCTTGTATTTTGTTAAAGCCATTGATAAAAGACAGACCTTGAGTTATAGCACATGTTCTAATTAATATAATTCTGTTTCACAATGTTAAAAACATCTTTTAAAATGAGTATATTAAACTTAATTTTAAATCACTTTACATATTATTAACTGTTTTATCCTCATGTTAGGTAATATTGGTTCATTTAGTTTAATTAACTATTTAATGTAAGCTGCATTTTTGAATTAATACATTTCAAGAGTTCATTAAATGTTATTTGTATATAAAACATATTACACATGGTTTAATTTCATTTTAAACCATTTAGTATAATAATTTAGCTGCTGTATATCCTTATGTTGGGTATGATTAATTGTGTTTCTAATCCCTAAATTGTGTCCTCCTATCTCCTATGTATTAGCTTGCTGATGCCTACAAATTCTATCTGAATAAATTCCTTCTTCAGAGGGCTTGACAGGAAAGGTGGTGAGAAGATGTTTCCTCTTGTGGGAGAGTCTAGGATCAGAGGGCATCATCTCAGAATGAGGGGTCACCCATTTAGGGCAGAGATGGGGAGGCAATGGATTTGTGGAATTATTTACCACCATGAGCTATAGAGGCTGGGTCATTAAGTATCTTTAAGGCTGAGATAGACAGATTTTTTAATCAGTAAGGGAATCAAGGATAAGGCAAGAAAGCGGAGCCGAGAATTATATCAATTCAGCCATGATCTAGTTGAATGACGGAACAGCCCCGTTGGGCTGAATGACGTACTTTTGCTCCTATATCTTGTGGCTTTCGCATGATGTCCTTGTGGCAAGCAACTGAGAGTTGAAAGCACTCAAATCCCAAAGGTAGAAAACAAATTTCAATGGCAAGCATTTGTGACTTGGAAAACAGTACTCCATCTGTTGGGGATATTCATGGGGAATTAAATAATGTGAGCAACACTATGTAAATCACCTTGACACAGTCACCAAAAGCAAGTATTGTGAATAAGAAGAGCTACATGTGTGAATAATTTCCCAGAGATAATTAACCTTTACATTAATGGCAACAGTTAAATTGAGCAGATAGTAAGGATTTGCTTTCAGTATGCAATTTACTATTACAGATTATGGCCACATATTCTAATTAAATATAACCACCAAAAGCTGATTTAACAACTACTGTTAGCCCAGAATTTTGCAAGGCTAATTAGAGTCTGTGATCTGGTCAAAATTACTAAATATTAACTGCTTGCCTATTAAACAAGTCAGCAACATCTGGTTTTATTTAATGAACCAAATGAATTCATTTATTCAGAAGCCAAAAATGTTTAAAGGGACCTTAATCTTCCTACAAATATTTAACAAATGTACGGCTTTTCCAGATTTATTAATAACAACAATTCAATTAATAAAGAAATTTCTTATTGAATTTACATCTTTTGATTTTTTGATATGAATAAATTAAACATTAACATTAGATGTTAACATGAATCATATTCTAAAGCTTGCTTTACTTAACTGAATAATTATTAATGAGAGGCAAATAGATGGCACTGTGGCACAATAGTTAGCACCACTGTCTCACAATGCCAGGGACTTGGGTTCAATTCTTGGCTTGGGTCACAGTCTTTTCAGAGTCTGCACATTCTCCACTTGTCTACATGGGTTTCCTCCAGGTCATCCGGTTTCCTCTCACAGTTTGAAAGACGTACTGGTTAGGTGCATTGCCCATGCTACATTCTCCCTTAGAGTATCCGAACAAGTGCTGGAGTGTGACAACTAAGAGATTTTCACAGCAACTTCATTGCAGTGTTAATGTAAGCCTACTTGTGACTCACAAACTAAATGAGTAATTGCAAATAGGATTTGTTTTTTGTTTTTCACCAGATCAATGATAAACTATATGAGTACTGTAATTGTCCTGATGAAAGTTAGAATCTATTTTATTCGAAGAAATGCATAATTGTAGCATGATCAATTGACTGATAAATTCAGTTATGTTTGGTTAGCTTCTGTATACAGTTATATCACTTGGTATGGTTACCCTGAAACCGTGTAATCAGTTCCTGACAGTTATACCATGATTTTCCCTGCTAGTGCCTTCCAACTTTGAATCCTTTGAAGATTATGGAGTTAGAAAAACATAGGGAAAAATATGAATATCTCTCAGATCTATACTTATCCAGTGTGACTGTAAATTCAGGTATCTGGTTATCACTTGAGGATATCTTGTCCGCACCAAACCTCGCTTCTCCAGATGCCTTTTGATCCAGTAGTTGCCCATCCTCAGCCCGGTGTGGTTAAGTAAAGAAATCCAAAATTCCTGCTAAATACACCCCCATTTCCTCTGGTGTGTCCCACTTATACTGTTCTGGCTACTGGTAGACCTCATCCAGAATTCTTCATGTCCAGAGCAGTGGAAACTCCCTGTTTCCTCTAACTTAGAGAGCTGAATGTGTGGGTGGAAACACTACCCCCTACAAAGCTGAGTGGAATTCCTCAATTACATTGGAAACCAGACCTCTCTGGAATCTCAGACTTGTTGTGAGTCATTTTTCTGGACTCCCACTGGGGTTATGGCTGGAGTCCATCAAGTAGTCCCTGTACTGAAGTTAGTGAGTAGACTGACTGTACATTTTGCAATGTGCTCTTTGGAGTGCAGGTCCAACTGTAAAAATATAATCTGTCAAAAGCAAATTCTCCTGGTGGGATAACTCAGATTTTAATGCTACACAAATATCCTGAATAGTTTCAAATTAAACTAGAACCAGGGAGAAATTTCATGAAGTCTTAATTTACATGATTTATATTTGGTAAACAACTTATTTTAAGAGATTAAACTTATTAGGTATAGTCCACAGAGAAGCAAATTGTATATAATGTGTCGGAGTTTCAATATTACAGTCTTCAGTAATTGGGTGGATTGGCATGTTAAATTGTTCCTTAGTGTCAAATAGATTAGCAGAGGAAATACATGGGATTACAGGTTTAGGGTCTGGGTGTGATTGTTGTCAATGATGGGCCCAATGGCCTCTCTCTGCACTGTAGTGATTCTATTATTTTAGTGAAATTCTGTGCAAAACTAGACCATAAGATCATGAAATATAGGAGCAGAATTAGCCATTCAGCCCATCATGGCTAATAATACTCTCAGCCCATTCTCTTGCCTTCTCCCTATAACTCTTGATCCCCTTATTGTTCAGGAATCTTTCTACTCTGTCTTAAGGACCTGGCCTCCACAGCCCCCTGGAGAATGAGATCTGCAGATTCCCTACACTCTGGCAGAAAAAAAATTCCTCTCATCTCAGTTTCAAAGGAATGTCCCTTCATTCTAAGGTTGTGCCCTCAAGTTCTAATCTTGCCCACTGGTGGAAACATTCTTTTCACTAGACTTGCTAACATTTTTACATTAGGCTGATTCATGAAAACTAAGTCCAAAATACTATTTAAATCAATAACTTGTATCACAATGGCAAATTTGGCAGTGGAAAAGCTTTACAAAGCTATAAAGAAGAGATAGATTATGGGATCCTTAATTAATGAAATTGTACATGTTGCAAGGTCTGGAAATATCCTGGCCTGGGCTGGTGAGGAGTAGGTAATGTACATAAGTGCCAGACAATGGACATTTCCAACAGAAGAAAATCTGCTACTTCCTTTTAAGTTTAGTTTATTTATTTGTGTCACAAGTAGGCTTACATTAATACTGCAATGAAGTTACTGTGAAAATCCCCCTGTCGCCACACTCCAGTGCTTGTTCAGATGCACTGAGAGAGAATTCAGCATGGCCAATGCACCTAACCAGCATGTCTTTCAGACTATGGGAGGAAACCGGAGCATCCATGGGAAACCCACGTTGACACAGTGAGAATAAGGAGATTTGGCACAGACAGTGACCCAAGCCAGGATTTGAACTAGGATCCTTGGTACTGTGAGGCAGCAGTGCTAACCACTGCATTAGTCTGCCACATCTGGCAAGATGAAGACAATGTGTCTCCACGTTCAAAATTACCCAACTAGTAGAATTAGTTTCTCTCTCTTTACTCTCTCTGTTCGCCTCCATATCCTTAAAACTGTGATCAAATCACTCCTGAGCATTCCAGTTTCAAGGAAATACAATCCTAGTTTGTTGATCCTTTCTTCATAGCTTAATCCTTGGAGTCTCGGTATCATTCTTGTCAATTAACTTTACATTTGCTCCAAAGCCAATGTAGCCTTTCTATTATGTGATGTCCAGAACTGCTCACAGTACTATAGGGATAATTTAACCGAAGCTTTGTATAAATGAAGATGACTTTTATGCCTTTGTGTTTTAGGTTCTAAAATTAAAGGCTCAGAGGCCCTACTGAACAGTATTTTGGGAGGTCCTTCACCACAGGGATTGCAATTTTCAAGAAGAAAGATCATCACCATCTTTTCAAGAGTTAACCAAAAGATGCTGGCCTTGCTCGCAAGGGCGGAGGGAGTGATCAGGTATTTTCGAACAGCAGCGCAGAACAATGAGGAGAGTGGCATCTCTGGTGTTTCCTCGATATGCACAGGGCACCTCATTCCCCCTTCCTTCCAGTCTTTGCCTTCGTGTAGGTCATGAAAAATGGCATGCCCACTTCAGCCTGACTGCCCACATAGAACAAAGAACAGTACAGCACAGGAAACAAGCACTTCGGCCCTCCATGCCTGTGCCACTCATCGGGTCCAACTAGACCATTCGTTTATATCCCTCCATTCCCAGCCTGCTCATGTGACTAGCCAGGTAAGTTTTAAATGATGCCAGTGTGTCTGCCTCCATCACCCTATTTGGCAGTGCATTCCAGGCCCCCACCACCCTCTGCATAAAAAACATCTTTTTGATATCCGAGTTGTACCTCTCTCTTCTCACCTTGAGCCCGTAACCCCTCATGATCCTCATTTCTGACCCAGGAAAAAAGGTTCCCACTATTCACGCTATCTATACCCTTCATAATTTTGCACACCTCTATTAGATCTCCCCTCATTCTCCGTCTTTCCAGGGAGGACAACTCCAGTTTACTCAATCTCTCCTCATAGCTAAGACCCTCCATAACAGGCAACATTCTGGTAAACCTCCTCTGCACTTTCTCTAAAGCTTCCATGTCCTTCTGTTGTGCGGTGACCAGAACTGGACGCAGTATTCTAAATGTGGCTTAACCAGCTGTATTATGGTATGGGTAGCGTATAACCAACCAAATTCATCATTAATTATCTAAATATGGTGGGCAGACTGGCGTTTTGGTTGCCTGGTATATTGTGAGGTTGAGCTTAGGATTAGGACAGAAAGATGGTGGGCTGCCCTATCACATGTCCTTACTACCCTTTGCCAAAAATATGCCTAGTATGGGCAATAAAATCTTCCCATTTTGTTTCATACAGAAAGGAAGACTAAGGTCTGTGTGGAAAAGATTGTAAAAAAATCTCTTCCACTAATGCCCTTAACCTATACATCTTGGGACACTAAGGGACAATTTAGCACAGCCAGTCCAGCTAACCTGCACCTCTTTGGGCCTGTCCAACAAAATGCCTACTCATTGGACTGAAAACATATCCCTGTTCTTATGGGTAGAACTGGACAGACCTTTTTACGCTCCATCGCTTCTCATATTCTTAGAGCTAACTACATTACACATGTTGAATGAGGAACGAGAGAGACTAGAGTCTGAACTTTGAATAAATTCTACCACACTGAACAACAGATCTCTTTATTCATTCTGATAATGGGGCTTTTCCTATTTATCTTAATGAGCGACTCTTTCACCTGCCAAAGAGGTGGACTTCTGAATTTTATTGATGAATCACTCAAGGGAATGACGTCCCCCAAAAGATAATTAACTGCTGACTGCATTTCCTGGAGATACAATTATAATCCCGGGGAATGGCAACTAGCCTGATAGCCTGTAGGAAACTAGATTTTCAAAATGTCTGGAGCATTTCTGGTACACACGTCTCATTCAGTAAGTGAAAGTTGAAATCACAAACAGAAGAAATGTTATTGGGTAATTCAATAAGAGATGAAAATATATTCCAAGAAATCTCAACTGAACCAAATGGGGGCAGGGAGAGTTAAAGAAAAAGACACTTCACTTCCCATTAAAAAAAACAATAATTTACATTTTTAAGATAGTTGTCCAGAGAATAAGAGCAACTCATAACACCAATTGAAACAATCCAAAGCTGATGTTGTAAAGACGAAGAAGTAAGGGCAACACGGTAGCACAGTGATTAGCACTGCTGCCTCACAGCACCAGGGACCCAGGTTTGATTCCAACCTTGGGTCAGTGGCTGTGTGGAGTTTGCACATTCTCCCTGTGTCTGTGTGGGTTTCCTTCTGATACTCTACTTTCATCCAACACTCCAAAAGGTGTGGAGGTACTGACTAGCCAGGTACTGGCTAGGGTGGGCACAGTAAGAAGTCTCACAATACCAGGTTAAAGTCCAATACGTTTTTTTTGAAATCACGAGCTTGAAGGATGAAAGAGCAGCGCTTCGGATGCTTGTGATTCTGAATAAACCTGTTGGACTTTAATCTTCCATTGTGAGACTTCTTACTGTGTCCACTCAAAAGATGGCAGATCAGGTGGTTGGCCAGGCTAGGCAGCCAGGGAGATTAACAGGGTAAATACTTGAGATAATGGGGATAGGGCCTGGATGGGATTGTTGTTAGCTCAATGGGCCGAATGACCTTTTCTGTAGTGTTGGGATTCTATGATTCTAAGCGGTAAGGAAGAAATTACAACACAAGCAATTCGGGGAAGAAAGGTGTGAACATGAGAGCTCATTTTCTACTTTAAATTGCAATTAGAGAATTGGCCAATTTGTGATGACTTTGAACGTTCTTGCTGACTGAAAATGTCACAGGATACTGATGTGTGTTCAGTTGATTTCTGATAAACACAACATTGCCAGAAAATGTTATGCTTGAATCAGGACTTTGCTTAAATCTGGATCTCAATATACCGTGGATAAATGGGGCATTTTGGCAAATCCGTGTGCCACAGCCCATTAAAACATTCACTTTGCAATTCAATCAAAAATGAAAACAGAAAAATACTGAACAGAGGCATATATTTTACATAAATGTGATTAGATTTCTGAAGTGTACTGTTGCCTTTGGGTGAAATTTGGCAGCAGGGTGACTGTATTTAATGTCCAGAACTTCAAAAAATTGGATAAGTTGGGAACATTTTATGTCTGGATCGTGACTTTTTACGCAAGCACTGTGCTTGGATAAGGAACTTTATATAACAGGACTGGATGGCAAGTGAATTGGTAAACCTGAATACTCTACGTGGAGTAGAGTAAGTATGCAGACACAGACAATAAATAGGATTGTGTTCTTTCTATCAATTTTAATTCATGATCAAGTGAACATTTATGATCCATAGTACTAATCAAAGCAAATAGGAAGGATTCTAATTCCAAGCTGAATTCTATTTTCAACGAACATCGCTAAAACAGATTGTCTGTTCACTTATCTCATTGATGTGGAATATTACCCAAGTTAGCTGCTGTATTTACCTGCATCACAACAGAGAATACACCTCAAAGGCTTTTCATTGACAATAAAGTGCTAGCAATATGAATGGTACTACACAGAAAGAAGTCCTTTCTTTAATTAACAAATCCATTGTCTTCATTTTTTTGTTTCCGCTTTTCAAAATATTGTAGCCAGGAATATTTAGGTTTCTGTCAAGATTATACTGTTACATCCATCGAATCTTATTAATGTCACTAATTGCTGAAATTAGTTGCTATACTTCATGGATTAGATAGAAACATTGCAACCGTTACATATTCTTACCCCTCGCTATTGTTTTAATGAAATAAAAACAAAACTTGCTGGATAAACTCAGCAGGACTTGGCAGCATCAGGGGGAAGGGTGGAATTACATAGGAACAAAGGAATTAAGAGCAGAAGTATGCAATTTAGCCCTTTGAACCGGCTCCGCCATTCAATCAGATGATTGTTGATGTCTCCCTGGTCTCAAATCCACCTCCCTACCTGTTCCCCATATCCCTTTAACCCATTTTTTGAATCAGAAGCATATCTATCTCCTTCTTAAAAGCATTTAATAATTCAGACTCCACCATGCTATGGGGCGGTAAGCTCCAGAAACTCACCATCCTCTGCGAGAAGTAATTCGTCCTTATCTTCATTTTAAATCTCACACCTTTCAACCTATACCTGTGATCTCTTGTTCTGAATTGTCCCACCAGGGGTTGATTCTCCCAGCCTGCTGTGCTGTTTTTGTAGTGAAAACAGGCCGAGAGGCTCAAGTGGAGGCTGTTTACTGCGTTCCCCACAGGGTGTCATTGTCTCTGTGTGCCTCTGGCAACGGATTTCGGGCGCCTTCAACTCTGTGCCAGGTATCAAGGTGGAGCAATATAATTTATTTAAATAATAATTTTCATACTTGAATATCATTAGCAGGCCCAGAACTGAAATCTCTGGGCCGGTAGCCTCTACGCACCTGCCAGGAATATTTCAACACCATGGGGCTTTGTACAGCTCCCCACTTGTGTGGAGCTGGCAACCTCACATTGCTGAAATAAAGAGGGACAATTGAGGCCACAGAGAGTCTGGCACTGAGGAGGGGATGGTTTGCCCCTGGGCATTGCCACCCTGGCACTGCCCAAGAGGCAAAGTGCCAATGCCCAGGGGGCACATTGGCACTGCCCATCTGACATCAGGCAGTGCTAAGAAGGCAGGGCATAATGGGGTGGAGGCAGGGTCTGATGGGGCTGTGACTCCCTGGGGGAAAATTGGTGGGGGTCCTACTGCCACTGTACATTTGGACAGTGGGAGGGAGGCCAGCGATGGGGTTGGTCATCTGGGTTTAGAGGGATGTGCTGGTCAGCTGGTCTGCCTGCTGGGGGAATTGGGACTGCAGTGGGGAGAGGAGAGGGAGTGTCGGGATTGCGGGGTGGGGGTGGCAGAGCTGCTAATGGGGTGGCAGGAGGGGGATCAAGGGGTGAGATCAGTACTGCGGCATGCAGGTGTTGGGGGGGTCGATGTTGTCCCAGGCACGTTCAGGAATCCAGCAATCAGGCTGCGGGAGGATTGCACGACCTGCAATGCAAGGGGCTGGCCAACGATTGAGCTGGCCAACAACTGGGCCAACAACAGGGACCACTGCGCATGTGCAGATCTCAGTACTGACAGACCCTGCCCCCAGCTTGTTGATCTGATTCACTCTGAGGCACTCAGCAATGCATAGAGTGTGGGAGATCCATTTTGAAACTCTTGCTGAAGAAACGAATGTGATTTACTCTAGTTTTTACGCAAATTCAATACTTAGATTGTTTTTTTTCAAGAAGCGCTCCCTTGGGGTGGGATTTTTTTGGCCGCATTCACCCCCAAGCCAGAAAATCCCACTGAGGTCAACAGATCATTACGTGGTGTGCCCCCTGCCTGCTACAATCCCACCCACAACCACATAATACCATGTATTTATTCTATTCATCCCCTGACTCGAATGAGCAAGTTTAGCGTGGCCAATCCACTTAACTGGTATATTTTTGAACCCAGAATCAATCTGGCGAACCTCTTCTGAATTCCTCCAATGTCCCCACATCCTTCCTCAAATGAGATGGAGATGTAAATTCTCTGGCAATCCCTGGCATGTTTCTCACAGCAGGAGGTGGCACACTATTTACCAGGGGCAGGTCTTCTGGTCCCATCCCTGTCAGTGCGATTGGCCATGAAACCCAAGTGGGGGTGCCCTGTCGACAGGACTGGAAGATGTGTTATGAACAGCTGGAAAATACCGGTGAGAGTTAGCATTTCAGATCTAAATAACCCTCCTACAGACCTGTTTCGTAGAAGGATCATTTGGGCTTGAAATTCTATTTCTCTCTCTACAACTGCTTCAAATGTGCCGAGTTTATCCAGCATTTTCTGCCTTTATTTCAGACTTCTAACATTCGCAGTAGTTTGCTTTTATTAGTCTGCTATTTTTCTTTGCTTTTGTTTAATTCTTCATATCAGAACTATTTATAATCTCTTTTCCAGCTGCCAAATGTGTGTCTATCCAAACCCCCTGCCAAATTTATTGCTTTATACTCTCCTATCATTCAATATATTTATTATCAATTTAACCCCAATATACTCAAAGGGACTGTAAATTTATAATCTCACAAGTAATTTTTCACTTCATTATTTCGACTCTCAATATCTTGCAGAAGAGAGTATTACATCAGCATACTCTCCTGCACTTATTTTCAGCCAAGTCTGATGGGATGAAACAATTATACTACCAAAACATGACATCCATCTACTTACAAAGACTATCAACCATCATTGTCCCTATGGCTGATTGGAGAATTCATTTGTCGGTTCAAAGAACTTGCCTGGATGCTTCAATGATGCCAGTGACCTGAATGGGCTGATGTAATAAGATAAATGCAAAACACTGTGGATGCTGGAATCTGAAACAAAATCAGAAAAATGCTGGAGAATCTCAGCAGGTCTGTCGGAAGAGAGAATAGAGTCAATCTTTCGAGATTAGATGACTACCTGGATATCAAACTTTATCAGTGCCATGCTGGCAGCATCTTTATCAATCAGTCCTAAAACAACAAGTGTTATGAGGTAACACAAGACCTCACTCTGAGTCCATTTAAAGGACCAATCAACAAGTTGCAAGTGAGGTGTTTTTGTCTTCCTTGCACTGAGACAACATTTATGAAAGGACGATAGTGAGTTGCTGGAGCAAGTTAGAGACTTTCATTGCGCACAGAAGGAGAAAGAAAACCAATCTCTTATATTAGATTTCAGTTTAAGTTTATTTATTAGTGTCACAATTAGGTTTACATTAACACTGCAATGAAATTATTGTGAAAATCCCCCTGTCGCCACATTCCAGCACCTGTTTGGGTACACTGAGGAGAACTTAGCATGGCCAATGCACTTAACCAGCATGTCTTCTGGGAGGAAAGCAGAGCATCTGGAGGAAGCCCACATAACACAGGGAGGGAATGTGCAAACTCCACACAGACAATGACCCAAGTTGGGAATCGACCCCAGATCTCTGGCACTGTGAGGCAGCAGTGCTAACCACTGTGCCACCATAAATAGTTAACATAGCAATGCTTGCTCTACAAAATGAGCAGGACACGGAGAGGAAAGGCAGAGGCTGGTGGGGAGGGAGGAGAAAGAGGACATGCCCTTAGAAGGTTCTACTTGCAAAGGATGTTCTGGGAGGACTGCTTCTCCTGCGTACAAGAGCTGCACCTGAGCACGTTATGATTCAGAAAGAAGATCATCACGGAAGTATGTTGGCTTCTTCACACCATCCTGGAACTTTAAAGCAGGGTGAAGGTGGCCCTCACTATGGCCTTGCAGGTCACTGTCACTGTCTCATTCCACACTAGTGAACCCTTCTAGTGGCATCAGTAACACCTCACAATTCACCATCCATTGATGCATCAGGCAGGTCATAGAGACATTGTTCATGAGGAGAAGGGAACTCGTCCTTTCCTTGAGGATTTGCCAGACTCCTCGGCAAGAATGCAGTAATCTATGCTGGCTGAGAGGCAACCACAAGGGAATTGGCAAAGTGCAAGTTTTAGGAGAATGAATGCTGTCATCCTGAGAGAAGACAGCAGATTCAAGATCCATGGCACAAATGGCACTCAATTGGGATGATATATTAGCAACTTTAACAATTGATTGGCAGATGTGTTTCTGGGTTGCTGTGAGTGCATGCATGCCCTGTTGAACACTATCATAATCTCATGGCTTTCATTGGAATACCAGTAAGAAATTAAGAGACCTCCTCCTTTGCTGCAATGTTAGATCAGACTGCATCTAGCAGACATTCCATCAATGATTGGTCTGAAATATTGCCATGAAGTTGCCCACTAGTTCCACCGTGAACATTTCTGCATGATGCCCCTGTACCATAATGGGGCTGGTTTTCTCCAAACTCCTAGTCAGTGACTGGGTACTATCTGGCAGGCTTGCCAATGCATCAGCCATTTCTGTGTGCATCACTACCAGTTTTTTCCTGTAGTCAGTCCCAAAAAGGTCCTTATCTGAGTCTCCTGTCACACAAACAGCCTCTGACCTTACTGTCCAGGGAATTCACACACAGGTTGACCTATGCCCCAGCCTAGCTGCAACTCACTTATGTTCAGTGACTCATTGCATGATGATCTCAATGTTATTCTAGACTCTAAAGTTCAGGTAGTGCAGATATCTGAGCTGGTGCCTGCAAGTATCAGGTCTCTTTACCCTTGAGATCTTGTTCGGGAATGCAGGTGGAGAGGAATACAAGAATTCCACAGTCACTGTCCATTCCATGCCACCTCTCAGGATGAGGATGAAGAATGAGTGGAGAATCAGCAACTTACCATCTCCTTTGATAGTATCTACACCAATAGGACTCACCAGTTCTGTGGCTTTGCTTCCAATAATTCATCTGCTGGAAGACAATGAGGAGATGCAGGGGCACTGGTTTGATGCAGGTCCTCTGAGTTTATTGCCTGTTTGAAGGGTCCTGCCCCCTCATGAAGGAAACATAGTATCTATTCTAGTCCCCGCTTTGTCTGATCAATGTCTTAGGGTAGTATCACTACTATGGGGATCCCTTTTCCTGGCACAGGCCTCTTTGACCCTAAGTGCTCCATGGTGATTATTCCACAGAATGCAGTGCATTGCTTCAAATACTCTTTCAGAGACAGTGCCTTTAAAATGGGAAGCTTGCATGAGGCATACGGCTGTTTCAAAACACCGGATAAAAGCAAATTACTGCGGATGCTGGAATCTGAAACCAGAAGAGAAAATGCTGGAAAATCTCAGCAGGTCTGGCAGCATCAGTAAGGAGGGAAAAGAGCTGACGTTTTGAATCTTAGGTGACCCTTTGTCAAAGCTTTTGAATCATCTAGACTCGAAACATCAGCTCTTCACTCTTCAAACAGATGCAACCAGACCTGCTGAGATTTTCCAGCATTTCCTCTATTTCAAAGCACTACTCAGTCACTATTATGGATGAAAGCCATCACTTACAAAAAGGAGTGCAGCCTGGATTCACTTAGGACCCCGGTACAATCATGGAAATTAGGTATATTGATTTTGTGTTCCGCCTGATTTGGAATTGGTACAGGCAAGTCATGATCCCTTATGTCCAAAAATGGGACTGCCCAATTTCTGCTTGCTGATTCATGCATTTGGCATCTAGGCTGACAAATAGCCTTTGTTCCATCATGTTACAGCTGTGTCTTGACGTTAGCGAGTGACATTTTGTCCAAGTTCCAGATCCAACAACACACTAGAAAGTTTCAAAACCTCAGAGAGTGTAAATATTTTTTATAAACAAACTGCAAATATTCGGTTATGTTAACTGAACAAATGTAGCTATGTATACAATAGGTATGCAATGTTTGATTTTTTTTGCATTTGTTACTCTGTTAATAACATGTGTAGCCTCTACAGTGCCATCACTTATTGCACAACTCGCATCACTTCTATTCAATTACAGCCAGCCAAAATTCATGTAGATATGGAAAAATTAACATCCTGGGCATGATTCCATCATCATTAAAAGCATGCAATAAATTCTGCACTGGAAAATTAATATTAAAATTACAGTGATCTCTTGACAAATAGTAAAACCCTTGCTATCCAATTAACAGGAATCAATTGTAATGGCAACATTATTTTTCCTGTTATGGATCCAATGTTTCTGCCAAGCTGCAATATCACTCACTTTGGTTACGAAAATAGAGATGTGCCATAAGCCTGGATGTAATGCATCAATTCATACAGTAGAAATAAAAGTGAAGGAGGGTGATAGGCTTCAAGAGGGTGTATAGTCAAGCTGCTGGAATGCAGATATATGGTGTGAAACTTAAGTGTGAACTGATACATTATGGCAGGAAAAAAAGAAAGAGACAATATAAACCAAACTATTTAAAACTGCGTGCAGGAATACGGAAAAGCAGGGTTGTAGTTCAACGAATCAGTGAATCGGCAGGTTGCAAAAATGATTTGAAGAGGATCCTGAGATTAATAACTAGAACCTAAGGAGTGGAGGGTGGTGCAAGGGGTGGGGCGGGCGGGGTGATGATGTTGAGCTCTGGTTCACCAGCTGTGCGAATGCTGGCTTTGCCCCAAGATCTGGAAGTTGCAGTTCTCGCTGACAAGAGAAACGATTTCAGACTTCCCCATCCGTTGAATCATCAGATTCATGCGCAAAGCTCCCCTTGAAATGGAAATGTCCAGATGTTAAGGCCCAAATCAGAAACCCAGATCAAAGTATATTATGCAGTTAGCCTAGACCCTGGTGCAAATTTTCCTGTTCTGCCTGCCATGGAAATCATAGCAGGTGAGGAACAGACCATGGAAAGATCTCTTGACCTTGAGTGGGATTTTCTGGTTTTAAGATGAGCAGGGCCAGAAGATCCTTCCCCCTAACTTTAATGTCTGATTTTGGCACTAGGATGAGCACAAGATATTTTACTCCAAGTATGACTTAAGTGACCCACTGGGAAGCTTTATCAAAAACAAACTTTATTTTCAGAGCACAGTTAGAACATAACAAAAAGAATCAGGATAAATTTTACCAATTACTTAGATACAGAAATGTATAATCCTTAACAACTAGCTAACTCTGTTCCAATTTAAGACAATATTTCTATAGACATACACCCTTCTTCAGAATTAGTTCACACAAAAACAAGTATGCTCACATGATACTGGATTTTCAGCTTTTTATCACTTCTGGATGGAGATTTAGTCAGCAGTTTCCAAAACAGCAGTACTCAGAGAAAGATCTGCTCTCATATAGCAGAATGCTTGAAAAAAAGTGACTTATTTCCGGGCAGATTCCAGTCTCCAACTTCAGACCGGGAAAAAGAGAGACATTGCTCTCACTCAACTCCAAAAAGCAGTATCTTAGTTTGAATATTCTGTGAAAGTCCAGCTTTCCCCCACATATGACCAGACCTGCTAATCATCCTAATCAAGACTCTGCAAAGTCCCAGGGAAAAGCAGCAGAACAGCATTAGTGCAGATTGAAGTCAACATTCTGGCCATTAGAAGCAATTATGCTGCTGCAGCAACTATGTAGGATGCTGGTAGACATAATAGCACCAATAAAATGGAAGGGATTGCTTGCAACAACCAGAACATGGCTTAAGTACTTTTCCTCATCATCACACTTTTGTCGAATTCATCCCTCCCATTGTTAGAAGTTTAATCAATACACAGTTAGTGGGCTCTAATGGCCAGAATTTTACCAGCAGGTTCACCCCAATTCCAGGGGCAAGCGAGGCTTAGAGAATGGCATTCTCTGTTGACCTAGGGCAGGATCGTACGAACTTCGATGGATATACTGGTAAAATTCCTCCCTATGGGTGGGATTTTCTGGCCTGCCCACCAACCTGAATGTGTGGTCCATGGACTTTTGGGAAGACCATCAAATCTCCTTCAATGGGTCCCACCACAACAGCACATGAAAATCCCAGCTCATCTCTGCAGGTTTTTATTTCAACAAAGGAACTTTGAAAAGACTCATTATGCACTAAATAGGTGTGAAGGAAATAGCTGTGTAGCAAAATTTTTCAACTTCCAAACCATTCTGTTTGAATGATGCCAGTATTGGCTGTGTGATTGAAACTGACTTGAGATGCTGGGTTTTAACTCAGAAGAAATCTGGACAGTCATTGAACGACAACTGCTGAGACAAAGCAAAAGGGCAACACTATTTCTTCTCCTGAAAACCTGGAGACCACACTATATTAAAATTCCCCAGCCTATGCTCTTTCCAAGTCCACCAGTATAGAAACATTGAGATCGGCTGAAAAATCAATCTCATTGAGGAAATCTTGCAACAATCCTGACAGCTGACTTCAGCTCTTTAATACCGACTAAACTACAATCTATGAGTGACAGACACTTCCTTGGCTATCGAGCCTAAAATGAGGCAAACACAAGAACTTTTTCTCATTTAACACTTGTAGAACAAAGAACAAAGAAAGTTACAGCACAGGAACAGACCCTTTGACCCTCCAAACCTGCACTGACCATGTTGCCTGACTGAACTAAAACCCTCCTATCCTTCAGCGGATCATATCCATCCATTCCCATCCTATTCATGTGTTTGTCAAGATGCCCCTTAAAAGTCACTATCGCATCTACTAATATATATTAGCAGATATACTCCCCCGGCAATGAGTTTCAGGCATCCAACACCGTCTGTGTAAAAAACTTGCCTTGTACATCTCCAACAAATCTTGCCCCTCGCACCTTAAACCATAGTCCCTAATAATTGACTCTTCCACCCTGGGAATTGAGTCTTCCACCCTGAGTCTTCCTTTATTGCATCTTTCTTGAATGTGTGCCGTGTGACTGAAATAGCATCAAATGACATTCTTCAATTCTAAACCAATGAATGTGCGCTGTTGTTATTTTAAATTGACCACGTGCATTTCAAGCTTTCTGAAAAGAAATACCAATTGCAGAAAGAGGGTTAGAGAATTGAGTGTTTCAGCTTATCTCTCTCACCCCCTGTCTGTAACAATATATGCAAACCAAATCCATCAGAAAAGGTTCAAGCTTGTCCATTCCAATGTAAGTACCCTTTAATAGTATGATAAGTCTTAATAACTGCTAAATGTGCATGATGGCACAGCGGTTAGCATTTTTGCCTCATAGCGCCAGGGACATGAGTTCAATTTCCAGTTTGGGTCATTGTCTGTGAGAAGTCTGCACATTCTCGTGTGTCCGCGTGTGTTTCCTCTGAGTGTTCCAGGTTTCCTCCCACATTCCGAAACGTGTGCTGGTTAGGTGGATTGGCCATGCTCAATTCCCCCTCAGTGTACCCAAATAGGCACCAGAGTGCAGTGACTAAGAAATTTTTGCAGAAACTTCATTGCAATGTTAATGTAAGCTGACTTGTGACACTAATAAATAACATATTTATCACTGAAAATTAACTTATATAAATATGGAGTCTCATTCTTTCAGATTTTAATTATTCTTGGAGATCTTTAAAATTTAGGAAGTTTAAATGAAGCAGTGAAATCAATATTCTGATCAATAATTCTGAGTTCAGACTTTGTGCTGCTCATTAATGTTTCTTCAATCTGATTGGCTAAGGGCATAAATAATTGCCTACTCTGCACACCAATTGCAGATTCTCTGTAAATTGAATTTTTTGAATTGTTGCCCAAGGGGAAGTTCCAATGCAAAACGTCCATAAAATGTTTAAGTGCATCTGAAGTGTAACATTACTGCAAAATCCCCCTCATTCATTTACAAAGTCATTTTTGTTAGAATTCATAGTATACACACAGATGACCCTTTCCTGTTAAGTTTATTGTTGCATTCTTCCACTTCTCAGCTTTCAGGGAATAGTTTGTGCAGTGGTTATATTGACTGAGCTAATGCACTATCCATTTCATTCTGGGACACAGGTTTATATTTAGGTCAGGCCTCTTGCTACCAATTGTGCTGGTGCAAATGAAATATGCCCTTGGCACAATCATTCAAGCTCATTGTGAGCATGACAACACGAGATGGACAATAACTTGGCATTAATTGGAGCTACATTGTCAGTCTTACTGAGAGACACTATAGAAGTGGCTGGTGTGGGAAATAAAAGTGCCATACTGATCTAATGCAAGGAAACGGAAATTGTTTTGAGATTTAGGTGGAATTATATTGTTGGGCAAAAGTAGTGAATGTTTGGGCAGCAATAAAATAGAATCCCTACAGTGCAGAAGGAGGCTATTTGGCACATTCCGCCTGCACTGACCTCAATCCCAGCCAAGCCCTATTCTCGTAACGCCACATATTTATGCTGTTAATCCCCTGACACCAGGATCAACTTAGTATGGCCAATCAACCTAACCTGCACATCTTTGCACTGTGGGAGGAAACTGGAGACCTGGAAGAAACCCAAGCAGACACAGGAAAAATGTGCATATTTCACACAGACAGTGACCCAAGGTCGGAATTGAACCTGTGTCCCTGGCACTGTGAGGCAGCAGTGCTAACCGTTGTGCCATCATGCCTCCCTCATGCTCAGCCTGGGAAATCAAGTAATTCTATTTCACAAGATTGACAGCTACAGTCAGGATTTTTCAGACATCACCCCACCCACCCCCTCTCCCATGTGTGTTTTCCAGTGATGGTGGAAGCTCACCTTTGGTTGTTGGCAGGATCACATGATACCCATTGAAATCTCTGGCATTTTGTATGTCTTGCCCACTTCGCTGTCAAGGAATCAGCTGCAATATCTCACCTCCAGCAGTGTCAGAATATTGCTCCAGTGGGAAGGGCTGGAAAGCGCTGTCATGTCACTTTGATAAGGACAATATTTAACTCATCTAACACCATCTGCAAGAACATCTGAAGACTGATTGTATTAAAATGTAAAAATGGACAGTGAGAGTTTCAACAGCTATTTGAAAGGGAAGAGAGTGAGGAAAGTGAGTGTTGGCCCTCTAAGGAGTGAAACTAGGGGAGTTAAAAGTGAATAACAAGGAATTGGCAACTGAAAATGAACAAATATTTTGCTTCTTTCTTCATGATAAAAGATACAAGAAATGTTCAAGTATCAGCTGTAAATTAGAGGATAGGAGAGAGAGAGTGATGTGGTGAAATTACAATTATTAGGGAAATAGTATTGAGCAAACTGATGGATCTGCGGGCTGACAAGTTTCCAGGCCCTGATTAACTTTGTCCTAGAGTCTTCTATGACGTGGCTAATGAGGTAGTAGATACATTGAGGTTTATTTTTCAAAATTTGCTAGATTATAGAAAGCTTCCAACAGATTGAAAAGTAGCAAATCTAACCTATCTATCTATTCAAGAATTAAAGGAGACAGAAAACAGGAAAATATAGGCTAGTTAGCTTGATGTCTGATGTGGAGAAGATGCTAGAATTGATCATTACAGAGGTTATAGCTGGACACTTAAACAAGTTCAAGGTAATCAGGAAGATGCGGTAAATGTTTTTGTGAGCGAAATCGTGTTTAAACAATTTATTGGAGCTCTTCGATAGAATAACATGCATTGTAGATAATGCAGAGCCTGTAGAAGTACTGTACTTAAACTTGCATATGACATTTGTTAAAAGGTCACAACAAGGTTTATTGTGGAATGTAAAAGCTTAATGTGTTGGATGCAGCAGGAAACAGAGAGTGTGCATAAATGGACATTTTTCTGATCGGCAAGATATGAATGGACCCCACAAGGACCTGTGGTAAGTGCTCAACTTCTAACAATTTATATCAATTATTTAGATGAGGGGAGAAAAGGTATTGTAGCTAAATTTGCAGATGACACAGAGATAGGAAGGGAATGATGTTGTGAAGAGGACATGAGGAAGTTGCAGATGGAAATATGTAGGTTGTGTGAGTGTAAAAATCTGCCAGATGGAGTATAATATGGAGAAGTATGAAGTTGTCAACTTGGCAGTAAGAATAAAAAAGTAGAGTATTACTTAAATGGAGAACAACTGCAGAATCCTGAAGTTTAGAGAGATTAATGTGTTCTAGTGCATGAAGAACAAAATATTGGTATGCAGGTACAGCAAGTAGTTAAGAAGACTGATGGAATTCATAATTCTTTATTATGAAAAGAATTGAATCTAAAATAAAGATGTTATGCACGGTATTGTTGAGACCTCATCTCAAATATTGTGTGCAGTTAATGTCTCCTTGTTTAAGGAAAGAAGCAAATGCATTGGAGGCAGTACAGAGGAGGTTCACTAGATTGATACCTGAAATATAGCAAGGTTGAACACATAAGGCTTGTTTGTATTCAAGCTTGGAAGAAAGAGATGTGGCTTTATTGAAGTATATAAGATCCTGGATGATCTTGACATGTTGGATATGGAAGTGTTTCCACTTGTCTGTGTGTCCAAAACTAGTGGGCACTGTTTTAAAATTGGGGGTTGACCTGAAAGGATAGAGAACAAAAAAAAGCAAAGAACAAAGCTAAGTACAACACAGGAACAGGCCTTCAGACCTCCATGCCTGTGATGATCATGATGTCTTAGCTAAAAAAGAATTTCAGCCCTTGCAGTCCATATCCCTCTATTTTCTCCCTAGTCATGTACCCATCCAAATGCCTCTTAAATGTTGCTAATGTGCCTGCTTCCACCACCTCCTCTGGCAGTGCGTTCCTGGCACCCATCACTCTCTGCGTGCAAAACTTCTCCTCACACATTTCCTTTAAACTTTCCCATTCTCATCTTGAACCTGTTCTCCCTTGTAATTGATATTTCCGCCCTGAGAAAAATCTTTTGACTATCCACCCTGTCTATGCCTCTCATAATATCGTAACCCTCTATCAGGTCTCCTTCAGCCTCTGTCTTTCCAGTGAAAACAATCCTAGTTTATTCAACCTCTCCTCACAACCAACACCTTTGAGACCAGGCAACATCCTGGTGAACTTTCTTTGCATTCGTGCCAAAGCTTCCATGCCCTTCTGGTAGTGTGA
Organism: Sphyrna mokarran; assembly: GCA_024679065.1. Lineage (NCBI taxonomy): Eukaryota > Metazoa > Chordata > Chondrichthyes > Carcharhiniformes > Carcharhinidae > Sphyrna > Sphyrna mokarran. The sequence goes on from JAGIQG010000004.1 coordinate 14,773,790, forward strand.
TGACCAGCAATGCTCCAAATACAGCCTAACTAAAGTTTTACATAGCTACAACATGATTTCATAACTCTTGAACCCAATGCCCCAGCTAATAAAGACAAGAATGCCATATGCCTTCTTAATCACCTTGGCCATCTGTTTTGCCACTTTTAGGGAATTGTGGACCTGCACACCCAGATCCCTCTGTAAGTTAATTGTTCCGCAGGGTTCTGCCATTTATAGTATAATTCACACCTAAATTTGATCCTCCAAAATGCATCACCTCGCATTTGTCCAGATTAAACTCCATCTGCCATTTCTGTGCCCAAGTCTCTAATCTATCTTTTTCTGGTTGTATCCTCTGACAATTTCCAGCAACTCCACCAAACTTCGTGCCACCCGCAAACTTACTGATCAGACCATCCACATTTTCCTCCAGATCATTGATATATACTACAAACAACAGAAGTCCCAACAATAATCCCTGAGGATCACCGCTAGCTACAGATCTCCATTTTGAAAAATACCCTTCCACTGCTCTCTCTGTCTTCGATAACCAAGTAAGAATCTAGCAACACTAATTTTAAATTCAACCGATTTATTTGATAGTAAATTTGCGAGCTTTCGACCTTTTCATCCAGTTTCGACCTTTTCAGACCAGTTTCGACCTTTTCAGACCAGTTTCGATAACCAAGCCAATTCCATATCCATCTAGCCAGCCCATTCCAAATACTATCTGATTTTAATTTTTGAACCTGTCTGCCATATGGGACCTAGTCAAACGCCTTACTGAAGTCCATATAAACTATATCCATAGCCCCTCCCTCATCAATTATCTTTGCTACCTCTTCAAAAACTCAATCCTTGGTGAGTAGCAATACAAAGCACTCAATAAGGATTTCACCCACTTCCTGTGATTCCACGCATAACTTCCTCCATTATCCTTGAGTATGCCTACTCTTTATCTTGCCAGCCTCTTGCTCCTAATATATACGTTAAAAACCTTGGGATTCTCCTTGACTCTGTTTGCTGAAGACATTTCACAGCCACTTTTAGCTGTCCTAATTCTATCTTTTAGTTCCTTCCTACTTTCATTGTACTCCTCAAGGACTTTGCCAGTATTTAGATGCTTAGACCTATCATATGTTTCCTTTTCCCTTCTGACTAAGCTTACAATTTCCTTTGTTATCCATGGTTCCTGAATTCTGCCAATTCTATTGTTCATTTTTGTGGGGACATGCCTGTCCTGCACTTTAATCCTCTGAAACCCTCCCAAATGTCAGGCATGGGTTTGCCCCCAAATAACCACATCCAATCCACATTCCCCAGTTCCTACCCAATTTGGATGTAATTGGTTCTTACCCAATTAAGCACCCTCACCTAAAGGCCATTCTTGTCCTTGACAATCTGAAGCCTTATGGAATTACGGTCACTAAGCTCAAAATTCTCACCCACTGAAACATCGAACACCTGATCTGGCTCATTTCCCAATATCGAGTCTAGTATGGCCCCCTCCCTGATTGGATTGTCAATGTATTGTATTGAAAGTCCTCCTGGATACATCAAACAAATTGCTCTCTATCTGAGCCTGTGGCTGTGAGGGATTCCCAATCGATATGGGGGAAGTTAAAGTCACCTGTTACAACTACGCTGCATTTTTCATACCTTTTCAGCACCTGACGACACAAATGCTTCCCTGTTTCCTGTGGATTATGGGGAGGTCTTCAATATACTCCCAACATTGTGATTTCACCCTTCTTATTCCTGAGATCCACCCATAATATCTCACTGCAAGATCCTTCCAATATATCTTCCCTCAACATAGCTATGATCTGCTCTCTAATCAGCAATGCAACTCCCCCACCACTGTCCCATCTAAGACAACAATATCGCAGAATATTAAGCTGCCAGTCCTCTCCCTCTTTCAACCATGTCTCCATAATTGCAATTACATCACAATTGATGCGAAAGTAATTGATGACGAGGATGGGATAAAGAGATGGAGAGGTATTTATTCTCTCAGAGGATAATTGTACGACATTGTAACATTCTTCCTCAGAAGGCAGTGGAGACAGTATCGTCGAATATTTCCAAAGTGGATATTGATAGATTCTTGTTGAGCAAGAAGGAATCAAAAATGTGAATGTGGACTTTGAAACACAGATCAGCCATGGTTTTATTGAATGGTGGATCAAGCTCGTGGGGCCAGGTGGCCTATTCTTGCTCTTATTTCATATGTTCACATAAACCAAATGTCCTGCTGAACATTTTTATTTCAGTGTTACCCATAATCCAGGTAGCCAGTCAAAAATGAACGACAGAGATGACAGGAATAGGGAACCGTGGATGACAAGGGAAACTATAAGCTTAATCAACAGGGAAAAAGAAGCATGAGATAGGTCTAGCCATCTAAACACTGAGGAAGTCCTTGAGGAATACAATGAGAGTCAGAATTAGTGAAATTTAGCAAAAATTACTTTAAAACATTGGCAAAACTTTCTCCTCATAATTTATTGCAGTAGGCTCTGAATTCACACCAGCAATTAGTGTTCAGCAGGAGAGATGGTGAATAGAGTTGACATATAACAAGGGGATTAGAGGGCAAGTCAGTTTGGAAAGCCCTTCATTATTCTTCTCACCAACTCTTTCTTTTCCTCTCCTGAAAGCATTATTCTCTTGCTCTGGTACAGATTCATATGAGACACCCATCCTCTTGCACTTCACTCAAGTGCCCATTTATCTCATGCCGCATTAGCGTGTACCATCTACAAGAAGCACTGCAGCAACTTGCCCAGGTTCCTGAAACAGCACATTCCAACATCTGCTTCCTAGAAGGACAAGGTCAGCAGAAAAAGGGGAGTGCCGCCATCTGCAAGTTCTCTTCCAATCCACGCATTATCCTGACTAGGAAATTGATTGTCATTCCTTCAATGTCACTGGATCAAAATTCTAGAACTCCCTCCCTGACAGAACTGTGTGTATACCTATAGTATACGACTGCAACAGTTCAGAAAGGCAGCTCACCATTACCTTCTCAATTAGGATGGGTAATAAATATTGGCCTGTAGACATATACATAAAGAACAAATAGGAGTTTGAACACTGAGTGATATCAGTCTGCGGGGCTCTATCAGAGTCAAGTCAAATCATGGGTCAAGCAATGCTATATCACTAAGGGCTAGTGTACTGCGGGGATCCTAAACAATTTTCTGTTCTTCAACACTGGAATCATACTATATCACAGGTATTCTACTGCTCTGCCCATTACAGAATCAGAGCAGGCGAGGGACGGACAAAGGAAATATCCGTTGACCACGGGAAGGATTTTTCAGTCTCTCTTGAGAGAGGCCATAAAATTCAATGATATACTTCATCTAAAACAGCACCTGAACAACTTTGAAGAAAAGTAAAGTTGGAGTCCAAAGATTTATGGGTTTTGGTCTCGCGTTTAGAAGTTGCGGTATCAAGAAAACAGTCAAACCCAGTCCATCACACAAAGCAGCCTCATATCCATTGACTCTGTCTACGTTTACCACTGCCTCGGAAAAGCAGCCAGCATAATCAAAGATCCCAGGAACCCTGCACAAACTTACTTCCACTTTCTTCCATCAGGAAGTAGATATAAAAGTCTGAGGTCTCATAGCAACTGACTCAAGAACAGCTTCTTCCCTGCTGCCATCAGACTTTTAAATGGACCTATTTTATATTACGTTGATCTTCTCTACATTCTAGCTACGACTGTAACACTAAATTCTGCACTCTCGTTTCCTTCTCTATGAATGATAAGTTTTGTCTGTGTAGCGCGCAAGAAACAATACTTTTCACTGTATGCTAATACGTGTGACAATAATAAATCAAATCGTATCTGTTATCCAATTAGTCTGTAATTGACCTCAGGACCTATTTAGACCTCTTCCTGACAACAACTAATTGGAAGTGGCTTTATTAGGATATGTCCGATTAGCAGCTAAACATTCCAACTGCATGACAGATACCATTTTACTTATGGCTAAGACACAAGAAATTAATTGGCTTACTTTGAACTATTAGAAACAGATGACCTCAGGACAGCAGCAATTCTATTGCAAAGTAGTTGTTATTCAAGCTATGGGTGTGTAATGGAGGTGCTGTCATCTTTCCCAAAATTCTGATCACCCTCCCAGTTCAGTCTGGAACTGTGTTGTACATCGTGCAAAAATGGAGCATTAAAATTATGTCCATCCACATAAAAATTGAAATACTTCTGACTCCTTGTTATTAAGTGTTTTAATAATAAAATAGGGGTAGATTTGTCACAAAAAGGTTAACGTCATGAAAATACTAGAGAATAAGCATTTGCGACAAGTAATTTTTTTTTAGCCAACTCATTAAATTCCTCTCTTCAGTGTGTGTTAGAGTTCAAGATAACTTGCCAAACACTGGTGAAATCCCAGTACCAAAGGAAAACCAAACAGGGTGCCTTAATGATTATTGTCAATTGACTCTGACATCCATCATTAGGAAGTGCTTCGAAAGTCTAGTAATGGCACAAATCAATTCCAGCCTCCCGGACTGCCTGATTCCATTACAGTTTGCCTACGGCTGCAACAGATCCACAGAAGACGCCATCCCCCTGCATTCAACTCTGGAACACCTAGGTAACATAGGCACGAATGTCAGGCTCCTATTTGTTGACTACAATTCAGCGTTCAACACTTACAAAATTCATTTCCAAATTCCATGGCCTGGGCCTCTGCTCATTCTCTGTGACTGGATCCTGAACTTCCTAATCCATAGACTGCAATCAGTAAGGGTAGGCAACAATCTCCTCTACGATCATCCTTAACATTGGTGCCCCACAAGGCTGTGTTCGCAGCCCCTACTATACTCCTTATAAACCTATGACTGTGCGGTCAAATTCCCTTCCAATTCAATTTTCAAGTTTGCTGACTACACCAGCTTAGTGGGTTGGATCTCAAACAATGACGTGACGGAGTCCAAGAATGAGATAGAGAATCTGGTGAGCTGGTATGGCGACAATAATCTCTCCCTCAATGTCAACAAAGCAAAGAAGATTGTCATCAACTTCAACACGCATTGAGGAGAACATGTCCCTGTCTACATCAACGGGAATGAAGTAGAAAGTGTCGAGGACTTCAAGTTTAAAGGTAATATTGCCATTGTCCAGATAACCGTAGGCAGCTCTCCCCTTTGAAGGGGGAGAGCTGACTGGTGGTGATTTAACCTGAGGATCACCATGTCTCAAGCGAGAGGCAAGGTTGAGAAGGCAGGGTCTTCATAAATAACTTCAGCCATGACGGGAATTGAACCCATGCTGTTGGCATTGCTCAGTGCCATGAACCAACCATCCATCCAACTGAGCTAATCAAGTTAATATGTTGTGTAGATTAGTTGCCTGGGCCAGGAGGATTCAAGTTTTAATGCTCACACTGCACATAAGCAATTAACTTCACTGTGGATTGACATTCCAAGGTGGGGGCGAGAGTGTAGGAGAGGCACTGGGGGTATTTTATGCCAACATTTTCCACAAACGCAAATGGCAACGTGGAGGCAAAATCCCACGAGAACTGAAAAACGAAAATCTCATTGGAGAGATTTTTCTGATTTCTTTTTCTGATTTTCCCTGCATCCCCATCAGTAACATAATGAAATACCCATCCATGAAGGGTGGGAACCTCATTTCAATGCATTTAGATATAATTAGCAAGCTTTCCCACCGTATCATCCCACATTGGGAATTCCCTCCTTGCCGACATGATGTCATGTGGCAAAGTTTCCAACAGGATTTACAAACAGGGCAAAGGGATCCCATTGATGGCACACAATTAAGGATAGCATCCTGGGAAAAACGGGTATGCCCAAGCAGTACCTTAGAACTACCCCTGTCACTCTGGCACCACCCCCTGGAGCTCTCTATCATCGCTTCCTCTGAAATTAACCTTTCATATTTTTGAATCAATAATTTTTAATCAGTTTTGGACATGGCAGAACAATTTTTTCTTAGGTAAACAGTCCACGTTATCCCATAAGATTATTTTCCACAGATAAATGGAGTAAACCATGTCGACTAGGAAATATCCAGCTTCAATACCACTTTAGGTGCAGATAGTAAGGTCAAACTTTAACTTGCCAAGTGGATACAGCAGTTTATGAAACTAATGCAAATGAAAATTGTTAATGCCAACAGGGAGTATCTATGACTATTTCACATCTGGGCAACAAGTTGAAAATCTATCCCAATGTTGCCAACTGAGAGTAGAATTACAAGTTATCTTTATCGCTGTATACATAATGTGTCAATTGAAGACCATGACCAGATTCAGCTCTGATTGCTTCCCGTTACTGATAACCTGCTGACAAATCTATGTAAAATGGACTATCAGCTTACTGACTCTGGCTTTGAATGACAGTCCATGAAGGGTGGGAACCTCATTTCAATGCATTTAGATATAATTAATAAGCTTTCCCACTGTATCATCCCACATTGGGAATTCCATCCTTGCTGACAATATCTACCCCAATGTCAGTAGAAAAGGAGGGAAGAAAAGTAGGTAAAATTATTGTCAAAAACAATCACAGTTGAATACAGATTTTTCAGAATTTGTATTCAAGAAACTTATATCTCATTGCTGGGATATATTTTGTGAAACAGTACTCAGAAACATGCATATTTTATGCAGTGTTTGGCTGTTTCTAATGTAAGGAGTCTCGCAACACCAGGTTAAAGTCCAACAAGTTTATTTGGTAGCAAAAGCCATTAGATTTTTGGAGCGCTTGTTGTCCTTTGTTCTGATGAAGGAGGAGTAAGTGCTCCAAAGGCTAGTGGCTTTTGCTACCAAATAAACCTGTTGGACTTTAACCTGGTATTGTGAGACTTCAAACTGTGTTTACCCCAATCCAACGTCGGCATCAGTACATCATGTTTCTGATGTGACAAATCTCATACGATTCGAGTGCATGAAGCTTGTGTGTGTGTGTGTGTGTGTGTGTGTGTGTGTATGTGTGTGTGTGTGTGTGTGTGTCCTTACCTGAATCCCTGGTCTGACTGACATGTGACTCCAAACACACAGAAATGTGGTTGACTCTTAACTGCCATTAGTTCAAGGGATGGGCAACAAAGAATAGTGTATTTTTAATCACTAAAAATGACCTTAAGAAAACTATACAAAATGATTTACAAACTTCATTCATGTACACTGATCATTTTCAAAGTAAATTAAATATTTTTAATATTTAAAAAAATGTAAATAGTGTCTCCATTTGTTTTGAGGCTCAACAAACCAGTTTGATTTGAACAGCCACCTTGATTAGTCACAAATGGGCGTAATTAGCAGAAACCTGCCATGCTTATTAATTCAATCTGTAAGCATGGCCAATGCTGGGATGGGGCCAGATTCTAGCATGATGATTTTTAAATCAGCGTAAAAGATCACAGAAAATTAATTTGAATGGGACATAACTTGCACTTGCATTTTCTTACTCTCTGGGCCAATCTTGGATGCCTTGCAAAGCAATGGGGTAGCCTCAGGAAACTCCACCCAAGATCTTATCACATTAGTAAAAGTATGCTCATTATCACAAGCAATTTATAGAAAGAGTTTCAAAATCGACGATTATATGGAACTTTGCTCTAACTACAGTTAATACTGATGTATTTGCTGAGTGAAAACAAGTGGGAAAGTATCCTATTCCCTGGACTAACGTTCTCCATCCTCAGTACAAATTCAACACGGCTATCCTTCCCACCAGTCGCTAACAAGCATGATTCATTTATCTTGGTTGATGAATAACATTTTAAACTCTACTAGGTCTGAAGCTAAATGGAGACAAGTGATTTCCCTGAGGCTGAGGAATAATCAGGGCACTCATCTGTGCACACTAATGCTATGCAAGAGTGGAAAGGAAAATACATAGAAAGGGTATACGACTGGGCACCGACCAAGAACATGATGCATGGCATATGGAGAAACCTAAGGAATATGAGCAAAGGAAGGAAGAAGGAGAGGGACAAAGTGAATAAAAAACTTTAAAAGCCACATACTGCTGGGATCGGATGTAAGGAATCAACTTATGATAGTAATGTGCAACTGTTTAAATGTCTTCTGAAAGCATACCCATATACAAAACAAGTGATTATTGTAAAACATGACTGACTTGAAAGCTCTGTTGACTTTAATTAGGCCAGGAGCCAGAGATGAGCAAAGTACTCAGTTCATGCACAGCTAACGAGCAGCCTGTAAATGTTTGTCATATGGACATTGTGTGCAAATCATAATCGAGCTGAAGTGCACTGGTTTGATCAGTTTTTTCCTTTGAATTAATTCATTTCTACACAGTTCTGATGCACATAAAATTTAGCTGAACAGAAGATTGGCACAGTGGCATAGTGGTTACAGTAATATCTCACATCATCAGGAACCTCGGTTCAATTTCCGGCTTGGATCACTGTCTGCGCAGAGTCACTTATTCTCCTCGTGTCTGCGTGAGTTTCCTCTGAGTGCTCCGGTTTCCTCCCATAGTCCAAAAGACATGCTGGTTAGGTGCTAAATTCCCCCTCAGTGTGCCTAAACAGTCACCAAAGTGTGGCGACTAGGGGATTTTCACAATAACTTCAATGCAGTGTTAATGTAAGCTGACTCGTAACATTTGCAAATAAAAAAAATTGAAAAGGTAAATTGCACACTGCTTTTGCAATAGCACTGCAATTGGTGCAAAACAGTATGGTTAAGGTTCTCCAACAATTCCTCTTTTGTTTTAGCACGGAAGTACATTTGGGAAGAGATACATTATCCTGGAGCTGCCTCCCCTTGACTGGTTTTGAATTGGTATTGTCCTCTAACTAATGGCACTCATATAATAACATTAAAATAAATGTACCTTTGCATGACTATATAAATGTTTTGACTGAGGAAAAGTCATAAGGGAGCTTATTTCTCTCTGAGCTTAGATTGCTCTAAGTTAAGACATTTTTCCAGTGGAGAATGCGTTGGCGTATTTATGGAACCCAATGCTTGATACTCATTACTCATACTTTCTTGAGGTCTGCATGCTCTTTCATTATGTGATTTCGTATAATCAATTTCAAATGAGTCAGTCGCTCTACTGCCTTCATCAGTTTCAGCAGTGCCTTTGACGTTGAGTAACTAAACTGTAAATGTGCAAATTCTGACCTCCCAATGCACTGAACTTGCATCAAGGAACCCTAAATGAATAAATATTTCTGTTTGACTCCAGGAAATGATCGCAAGCTGCTGTACAGAGATCTATTTCAGAAATGTTCAGCTTAACTGAATATAACTAAGAACTACAATAAATTCAGGGAAAATTGAATAAAAAATCGATATTGTTGCTTTAAGAACAATTTCCATTAATATGTGTTAAAAAATGTTTGCTTCCGATTAATATTCATAAAGATTTGGGTTCACCAACCCATTAATGGTTCCTTTAGCCAACCAAAAGACTGTAAGGGGTGGAATTCTCTGGCTGTTCACACCCCGCTGTCGTTGCCACAAGGGACAGGGAATTCTTTATTCACTATAGTGGGATGAGAGATTCCCGTTGGCATGAATGGGCAGAGAATCCTTTCCCAAGATCTCAAGTAAGAGTTGTAAAGAAATTTGGAACTTCCTGGCATCAGTAGGAAGCAGGCCATAAGTGGAACTGATCCACTTCAGATCAGCCATGATCTTATTGAACGGTGGGGCAGGCTTGAAGTGCTAGACGGCGTATTCCTGCTCCTATTTCTTATGTTCTTATCACGAAAAGCCCTGCGTACACTCTGTATTTGCCTTTCTTTTACACATTTGAATCATTTTACAGACTTTTAAATGACACCATTGTCCCAGTAAAATTCTTTAGATAATCTCCTCCTAGCCCAGATGATAAGCATGTAAGATGTTTTTAGGTCTTTTCTGTGAAGTTGTCCTAATCCCATTAGGCCAATGACATTTCCAAACCAGTTGACTCTATCAATATAGAATTCATGAAAATTAGACAATTGCTTTAACATGCCAGAGCTGCTTTGAAAACATGTTCCTTTGTTTGTATTGAAGCAGATCACCATGCAAGAGATGTGTGAGATCATGGGCATGAAACTAACAGCAGGCTCTTCTGACTCTTTCTCTCCCTCATTGTGTGTTTTTGCTTTTCCAATAAAAAGACAATGATCCCTTTAAGAGTGCACATCTCACCTTAACCTACAAATCCTCACAACATTTAAGAAATATTTACATGAATATTTGAAACACTATAGCATGCAAGGCTCCCAGCCAAACACTAGAAAATGGGATGAGGATGGATAGGTGCTTGATGGCTGGCATGGACACAGTGGGCCTCTTTTCATGCTCTAAAGCTTGACAAATATCAGAAGATTTTTAAAAATATTTGAACATTTATGTTTTAAAACTTTCTTCATTTGTACAGCTTTGTCAGAGAAGTACAGGGCCGACTTGAAAATTACACTGTGAATGCGTGCAGTTTGTTTAAGGGGCTGGCCTCCAAAGTTCTCAATCAATTGTTTCATTTGCATAATAGTTGAGTGTAACTCTTATCATTTAATGTTTTACTTAATGCAAATACAAGCTATTAAAAATGCATTCCTATGGGTAAAAATAGTTAATATTTGACCTTCCCACAGAAGAGAATCTGATTCTCATTACAAACTGAAATTTTAAAAATTGCATGTCCTTTGATCATTTATTCTGTCAGTGGACTGGTAGAAAACATTCTTGTGGATTTTGGAAACATGATCTAAAAGTAGAAAAGTGCAATGGGTAAAATGTATTTCAGAGAGGCAGAAGAGGCAAGTTTATTTATGAACTACATAATAACATGATAGTGGGATGATTGACAAAATATTTCTAGACTCACTTTATAATATACATACCGTATGCAAACTTATTTTAATTTGGGGAGGGGACAGGGCTGATTACTTCCTTCAAGTACTCATGAGGAAAGACATGAAAAACATGTTGTCCCCAAAGAGCAGATAACCTAAGGAAAATCAATCAAACCAAATAAATCTTCAGAGATTGATGGTGCTGAGAGAGGCCAGGGAGGAGATGAGACAATTGGTGTAAGAGAGTTACTGGGCACTGATAAGGTGCCATAAGATTGGAAGCAGGATAATATGGTGCCCATTGTCGAAAAGTGGTAGATGTTAGGCTATGAGAAAAGCCAAGAGACTGATAACTATTTGCTGGGACTCATGCAAATTAGCATAAAATGTGGGTAACATATGGAAGTTGTGATTATTTCATTCAGTGATAACAGACTAGCTGCCCTAAAAGCATTTTCTTTGAGATTGCGTTAAGGAGATCTGGGCTATTTAAACATTGCTTCCTTAGAGGTAGAGGCAAGGGAAATTATCATGGGGAATGATGAAATGACAAAGAAATTGAACATAGATTTTGTGCCTGTCTGAAATAAAGAGCTAGGGGTTAACAAGACTGAGGAAATTAAGGTAATTAATATCAGCAAAGAAAACAACAGCAGAAACACAAGGGATTGAAATCTGACAGTCTCAAGGTCGCCATCCTAGTATTCTAAAAGGGCTGTCTGCAGACATAATAGACGCATAGGTTCCGATTTTCTAAAATTGCCTAGATTCTAGAATGATCCCAGTGAATTAGAAGTTAGCAAGCGGAAGAGAGGAGGAAAAAAAACACAGAACTACGAGCCTGGGAAAATGTTGGAATCTATATGATCAGACAAAAGCAACATGGGCTTTTTAAAGGGAAATCATGTTTGATAAATTTATTGGAGTTTGGAGAAAGGATAGATCAGGATACTTTCTAGATGTTATGAAGTTAAATACAGTAGTAGATATCTGAAGAGACTGTAGGGAGGTGACGGGCAAGGGGAGGGACGGGGGGGGGGGTTCAAGCACATAAATCATTAAAATGCTACAAACAGATACAAACAAAATCAAGAAGGCTAGAGGAATGCTAGCCTTTATATGTAGAGGACTAAGTAAATCCCTTGCTATTTCATAGCCTCACCTTGATAGCTGCTGACCCCTTCAGTCAACATGGCCCCAATCTTTTAAGTGTCATTGTCTTCAAGCTCCTTAGTTGCATCTGTTCCATTTTCTGCAGTTTAACTTTAATCTTTTCAGAACTAAAAATTGTCTCTCAAATATTATCATGAACCAGAAGCATAGAAAATAGAAGCAACAGTAGGCCATTCGGCCCTTTGAGCCTGCTCCACTATTCATTTTGATCATGGCTGATCATTGAATTCAATTTCCCGATCCCTCCTTCCTCCCATGTCCCTTGATCCCTTTAGCCCCAAGAACTATATCTAATTTCTTCTTGAAATCAGACAACATTTTGGCCTCAACTACATTCTGCTGTAGCGAATTCCATACATACACCATCCTCTCAGTGAAAAAAATTTCTCCTCACCTCTAAAAAGGTTTACCCCTTATCCTCAAACTATGACCACTAGTTCTGGATTGAGAGCATTCTTTCTGAATCTACCCTGTTTAAAATCCTGTTTGAACTTTATAAATTTTTATGAAATCCTCCTTCTCACTTTTCTCAACTCCAATGAATATAATCCTAACTGATTTACCCTCTCCTCATTTGACAGACCTTATCATCCCAGGAATAAACCTGAGAAATCTTCGCTGCACTCTCCCTATAACAAGGACATCATTCTTCAGATAAGGACACCAAAATTGCACATAATACTCCAGGTACGCCCTATACAATTGCAGCAAAACATGCCTATCCCTACACTCAGACTCTCTGGTATTTATAACAGTAGGAGGTGATGGGAAAATGGAGTTGAAACTGAAAATCAGCCGTGATTGACGGAGCAGGCTCAAAAGTTTGGATGGTTTACTCCTGCTCTTATTATTTGTTCCTCTGCTTACCCACCCTGATCTTCCCCTGTGGCAGCTGCAGAGTGCTGCTTCCTCCTCCAACATCCCCTTGCTGCTCAGACACATTTCTTTGGGAAGGACTCAAAACAAGAAAAACTCGCATGTTTTGTTGCAAGTGATCACAATGTGTTACGCACATATAACGATTCAGGTCCAATAATAGCATTTACCCTGAACAATCTGGTTGGTTTATTATTCTGAATTATAGGTGTGGAGCCATAATGTGGGAACCACGCAAAATGTGAAGAGGAGGAGAGAAGACAAGTGAGGTCAAGAGGTAGAGGTTAGGAACAACAACAAGATTGATTTTTTTAAGGACCCATTGTATTTAGAAGGGAAACTGAGAGAGATATATGATTTCCAGCTTTGAAACCCTCAGGACAACTAAGAGTAACATGAGATGATACACAACATTTTGGCCTGAACAATGTGAGGATGCAGAGCAGCAAAATGCATATCAGACAATATAAAAGGAGTTTGGCAAAAGATGTATGGTCCAGGATGTTGAATCAGTGCTGAAAATGGCAACTTTGTCCATGAATGAGCTGAAATTCAGCTTTTCAGTGTTTATTGCCATTTATCATTTGATTATATCCAAATCAAGATATAGAAGTGACGTATGAAATTACATGAAGAGAGATCACATCCTGTGAGGCAGCCAGGAAGAATGTGTGTGTTTTCCTTGTTTATAGCTAATGCCACCACTGACAGCCTTACTAGTTACATGTATATGCAATTCCTGACCCAAGCATGACTTCCCTCTGGGACATGCAGATACAGGATCAAGGCACCTCTAGAAATAGTTTTAACTGCTGCGTTAACAGTCTCAGCTGACTGATGGGATACTCACCGTCAAGTCATACTGGCAGACTGATTACAGGATTTGTGTGTGACAGAGGTATAAAGCACCTGTTGCAGAGTCCTTCAGAGTAAGCACAGTGCTGACAGATTGACTGAAGAGATTAATGTGAACGAACAGAGATATACGTTCGGGCAGTTGATATGCAGCTCTAAGAACAGGTTCTAATAAGAGTAGCATTCTTTCAAAACAAATGTATGTGCTTCATTCTTCAAGCATGGATGCTGAGAATGTCCACAATCTATCTGTTTGGATCAAAAATATCACACTCCCTTTCATCCACATGAATTTGCTATGTGAAACTGCTGCTTGTATAGTTCATTTGTGTTAAATTTTAAAAAGATTGCAAAAAAATTTTGGTGTACTGCATTTTCTTCTAGAATCATCAAGTTTTCCTTCATGCAGTGTCAAGCATTGGATTCTTCACAAGTTAAGAATCCAACTTGTATTCTTGCTACTGATAACTTGATCACTGGCCTTGTAAGTTTGCAAGCTGAACAAAAAAAAACTATGAATGCTGCAAATCTGAAGTAGTTTTTACTTAATGCTTCAAGTTTCAGTTGCATAGTGGTTAGCACTGCTGTTTCAAAACGCCAGCAACCTAGGTTTGATTCTCAGTTTGGGTCACTGTCTAATTGCAGTTTGCACATTCCTCCCATGTCTACATGGCTTTCCTCCTTGTGTTCCAGGTATCCCCCCCCCCAGTCCAAATAATGTGCCATTTCAGTGCACTGGCCATGCTAAATTATCCCTCACTATATCTGAGCTAGCGGCTAGGGGGTTTTCACAGCAGCTTCATTCTAGTGTTAATGTAAGCTGACTTGTGACACCAATAAGCAAACTTTAAAAAAAACTTATATTCCATCCTGCTTTTTCAATCAGGTGCTATCATTCTATGACATACACAAACATTGGATCAAATTCTTCCTCAGAATTTGGAAATAGGATAAAGCACAGTTAGTGTAGGGGATGTAATGAAGCCATTTGATTACTGCCAGTTACCTGACTAACTTTGAACTATGTGAGTTCACAGTGAGTGCACAGTAAATGCAGCATCAGCATATAAATGTATTAAAAAATGTGGCAATTGTGGTTAAATTATTTAACAGAATAAAACACTCATTTCCAATGCAATAAAGATGGTTTGACCTGTTCAGTGATACAAATGGGCAGCACAGAATGTAAATGCACATGTATGAATGTGCTCGAGTGGCATGGTAATGTCAAAACTGATGGGGTGTCAATTTACAAATGTTCGAAACAACTCAAATATTGCAATGTTGAAGGCTGGCTGTATAAGGAAATGTTCTCATCATGAATGTTCTCATATAATTCTCATACGCTACAATAAAGTTTGCAACTAACACTCTTTGGGAATTGTTGAAACTATTCCAATACAACAATTTCTAGTCTATCACATGTTCTTTCATAGAATCTGTACAGTGCAGAAGAAAGTCATTCAACCCATGAGTCTGCACTGACTCTCTGACAGAGTATCTTACTCTCCCCAACCCTATCCCTGTAACCCCCCACATTGGCCAATCCATCCAACCTACACATCTTGGGACATCAAAGAGCAATTTAGCATGGCAATTCCATCTAACCTGCACATCCTTGGATTGTGGGAAGAAACCGGAGCATTCAGAGGAAACACACGCAGATATGAGGAGAATGTGGAAACTCCACAAAGATAGTCACTTGAGGCTGGAATTGAATACAGGTCCCTGGCACTGTGAGGGCAGCAGTGCTAATCACTCTGCCACTGTGCTGCCTCTTGCCTCTGCATTCACTGTTCTTTTCCCAGTTCTAATGCAAAGTCATTGACCTAAAAAATTAACACAGTTGCTCTCTCCCCAGATGCTGTCCGACCTGCTGAGGATTCCCACATGTTGCGATTTTCTTCCAGAAATCAAACATTCTCAGTATTTTTTGCTTTTGCCTTTTTTTAATGGTCTTTTGTTAAAATAATCGACAAAGTAATTTCATATCCACACATTAATGTGCCATCAGCATGTAACATGAACTTAACCTAGAGTTGATTTATAGTTCAGAGTTATGTGTCCTTGAAAGAATTTGGCTGCACTAAAGTACATGTGGTGTAGCATATTGCACGTTAATTCCAACAGGTTTAATAATCTTTCTCTTACATCACGTTTGACTGAACCTCACAGCCTGCCATGTAATAGATGAAAAGTTAACTTTCCTTTTTTAAATTTCCTTAGATTATGTTCGCATGAGGGGAATAAGACTGGTAATGCAATCTGAGGTTTCAGATGACATCCACATGCTGCTTGGGTTGTGCTTTCATTGCTTATGGTATCATTTGAACTCTGTGAGTTGATTACAATCTTAGTTCACCCCGAATTATTTTTTTTATTAAATATGATATCCTTTTACAGTGGCAGAGTAGTACTGGGCCAAGATGGTTAAAAAAAATAAACTAGTCAATCACTGATGAGTTGGTTGGTCTAAATACATGATGTAATTTTGTATTCTAAATTACATCTTAAGTCTGATTTAAGGGTCAAATGAGGCGATAGATTTTGCCTATTTCTGGCAGCAGTTTGTGTAATGCATGTCACACAATCTGGAACATTCACTGTTACCTCAAACATTTGCTTTGAATAGAAATAAGATTGCACAAGTTAAAATCCAGACAGTCGGAAATAACACTGTGATAATGAAGATTTATATCCACTCGATAAAGAAATATTAGGCATCTATTCATAAATATTCATGGCCACAAATTTTTCCACAATATGTCTAATTCCCCTCATGACAAATTGTGCAAGTTTCTACAGTCTGAAAGCTGAACCTCAGCAGGCTGTATTGGGTGGATGGTACCTGTACTGTGAAAAACAAACAAAAGATAAATCATTTCACAAGAACAACAGTAACCTTACTTCGTTACTATTAATCCTGTTCAAACAGATGACATACTGCAGCCTACCGAAGAGCTGTTTTATAGTTTACATATATAGTAAATTGCATATGGGAAGGGTAACACATGACTAGAACAGGAGATTGTTAATTCAGTAATTATTATTGCCAGTGGGCAGAATAACCACAAAAAAACAATGTTTTTGCATGTAAATGTACATTTTATTAATGTTCAAATAATACTGCCCATTTATAAACACATACTGAGAAATGAAAGTAATGTGGCAGTCACAACATGGGTATAAAATTACCTAAAGGATAGAAAGCTAAGAATTTTGATAGATGTCTGTTTTGTTTTCATTTCAGATTGGAGGGAGATCCACGTTGGAGCTCCCCAGAACTCAGAGTAGAACCAGTGCTGTTCTAATCTGCTTAATGATTTTAAACTTGAGGATACAGTGCACAACTTCAACATTTGCAGTTGACGTGAAATTTGGAGCAAGACACAAAGGAAGATAGTAATAAATTTTAAAAGAATATGGCAGGATTTATAAGGCAGAAGGCATTCAGCAGACAAAGGATGAACTGATAAACTTTGTCTGGAAAAACAAAGAGAGGCAGTGCAAGATATGTGGTAAAATTTTATGGTGGATGCAAGGAAAGAGAGAATTAGGATGTTTGTGACAAATCAGTTAAACACATGGGGTCTTGGGTGGCATGGTGGTACAGTGGTTAGCACTGATGTCTCATAGGGGCAGGGACCTGGGTTCAATTCTCAGCTTGGGTCACTGTCTGTGCGGAGTCTGTAAGCTCTCCACATTCTCTGTAGATCTCCTCTGGGGGATCTTGTTTCCTCCCACAGTCCAAAGATATGCAGGTTAGGTATATTGTCTTTGCTAAATTCTCCCTCAGTGTACCTGAACAGGTTCTGGAGTGTGGTGGCTACAGGATTTTCACAGTAACTTCATTAGTGTTAATGTAAGCTTTCTTGTGACTAATAAATAAAGTTTAAATCCTATAGAAGTAGAGGGTAGAGTTTTCCAGCTGTCCCCACCAGCTTGAACTTCTGATCCCAACACCAGCCAATGCCAACAAAATTGGCTGGCTAACAGGAAACAGTTGGCATAAATGGGTCTTTTCCTGGTTGGCAAAATGTGATGAGTGGTGCACAGGGATCAGTGTTGGGGCCTGAATATTTTACAATTTATATAACTAAGTTGATGAAGAGACTGAAGGTATAGTTACTCAATTTGCTGATGTTATTTGCTCATCTTTGACCATTTAAATATGTTCCCTATTTGGGAAGGGACTTTCAGTTTTACATTACATTGCAATAAGCATTGCATTTGTCTGCACAATCCACATTATCTCATTTGAATTTCAATCCCAGTTCTCCTGACTCACCTATACATTTACATTATGCTTTTAGCTATCCATTTATTGTACCTACAATATTGGCCTATCTGAGTTCTATCCAAAACTATAACAGTTCAGTGTTAAATTATATCCATTCTGGCTCCATTCCCTGGTGATAATGTTGATAGTCTGTAGGTTCAATCCTTGCTTGATGATGATGGAATTTCTTGCTGCGATGATCAGGAAACATATGACCAGCACTACAACGATTAGCCATTCACACATCTATGGGCACAAAAAGATGGTAGAATATTTATTCCCTGTAAATTTTTGACTGATTAATATGTTGTCACTTAGTACACTGAGATGCCTCCTTTCCGGAGAATCGCACCAGGTAAACTGCTGGGCTCATTCAATCCACAATGAGAAATGGTATTTTCTACTTTGGTTCAAAGACATGCTTTATATTTACCATAACTTAGCTCTATGATCATATCTCCCACATGGCATTCAAATAGTCATACTTCTTTTGAGTCAACGTTTTGTTTTGATCTGCTTCTTGGATTTACCCAAACTCTAGGTGACAATTGATTTCTTGCATTTGCCCGTTTCACCACTTGATCTGTCCATCTAGAGTTACATGACCTTTGTAACAAAGGATTTGTTTCAGGTAAGAGCAAGTGTCCAAAGGTTCTCATAAAATATCCCATCACTGTCTGTTTGGGCAACACTGCTGTGATTTTATGTGGAGTATATCTCAAGAAGATTAATCACATTGGAGCATATTGACTCATTGAGATTGGGGGTGAGGGTACCTGCGCACAACTTTTTGTGTATGTCTTCAGGGTCTCTCCCTATTTCTACCACTTCTGATGATTGAGAATGCTGTCATATGTTTGACTTATGTTTTATACCCAATTTTTCTCATAAATGGATAAAATGGGATCATGAATCATTATCCACCTAGGTGGGTACACTCTACCTGAAGATCAAATCATGTTTGAAGAGTTTAAGTTCAAACAAAGTAGTGCTAGCTTCAGTCCGCTTTGTTAATTGATCCCCCCCACTATCAAAGGGATAGAGGACCATCAGGATTTGACTCTACGGAGACCACAATCTTCATGAACAGTGACAGTGCTGGTGTTGGTAGGGGGCAGGGAGGATATGTTGGGAGGTGTGGGTGGAGGATTTTCTGCTCGTTTCTCCTCACTACATCAATGCAATTCGGATGGAACCACATGAACTAGCACAAAACAGCATTTTCAAATGTAAGTGCACTGCACCCGAAATCACATACATACATGTTCTCGACAATCATTTACATTAATTCAAAATTCAATTAGGCTGCATCTGGCCCTGGCCACAAGACTAGCCAGTTGTGTTGGTTCAGAGAGCCTCCTCAAATTGTGCTCATATTCTTATGCACACAAGCTATATTTTGAGAAGTTTCTATCACATCAAAAAGTATTTAATTTTCCAAGAAAGCAGCTAATGTACACCAATGAGCTATTAAATTGTTTTTTTTTGATTTTGCTTTATTTAGGAGTTGCTGTTAGCAATTTAAAACCATTTCGCTCACTAGGAGAGGACTAGACATTATTAAAAAATGCTTATCTTTGTTAAAAAACTCATTTTCATTGGGTGAATAAAACAGCAGATGATTACCACCCTTAAGTACTTCTTTAACAAAAAAAGAAGTTACAATGATGTTGTATTATGCTGCCAAACTGCATTAATTAAATCAGCAATGGTATAAGACTGGTATAAGAATGGAAATCTTGTTCCGAGTAAAACGCTTTTTTGACAATATAGTTATGTGTCCATTACACACAATGGTTTGGAAATTTTCTACTGACTGTCAGTTTATTAATATCCAGATCTCAAAACTATATTTTAGAAAATTAGTAATACTTTCACCAGTATTCAACTTACACATTATTAACTTTATACATCTTGTGTAAATTGTAACTCATTTTCAATTAGGCACACGGCCTTCTTGATTCTCATAATGAAAGATATTTTCTGAAGATCTCACAATGAGATCTTCAGAAAAGAATCTAAAGAGAAGTGCAGAAGACATGCAACTATTTTGTTTTGTACCTCCAGATTTTTTATAGGTAGATCTTCGTGCATATGAATTCTTTATGTCTGCTAGGTAGACAATGAATTGCTTGGTTACAGAAATAAAAATACCTTGGGACTATTCAAAGAAGGACAGAGTTATCCAGGTGCCCTGATCAACAGCTTTCATTAACACTGCCAAAACTAATTAACAGGTCATTCCTCAATGTTTCACATGGATTTTACTAGGCACCAATTCAGCTGAATTTTAAGAGTTCTCTCAGGTTGTAATGAAAAGTGGGGGAAGTGTAAAATGGCAAAAATGGAGTGCCCAATAACTTTTTGCTGCCATGACATTTTATCAGTGATGGATGACATTTTATCAGTGGTGGGGAAGGTGGAGAATGGTCCTCTCACTCAAAGGCCAATTGTGCCACTGAAATAAAGGTGTCTTCCTGCACTTGCTAGCATGTGCAAGGACTATCTCTGGGCTTTTCTGCAGGCTGGGGAGACTATCTTAATCAGGCATATAACATTAGAATCAGTGACAGAATTGATATGGTACAGAAAGAGACCATTTGGCCCACTGCGTGAGATTTTCGGCCGTGATCATACTGAAACCAGAAAATTCCAAGGTCAATTGACCTTTCCATGTCCCGTCCCAGGCCTGCTACATTTTCTGTGGTGGGCAGAATGGGGAATTCATCCCATTGTATCTCTAACTCTTCAAATGAACATGATTGTCTAATTCCATTTTCAAGCTTTTTCCCAGTATCTCTACACATTGTTTCTATTCAAATAATCATTAATGCCCTTTTGAATGCTTTGATTGAACCTGCCTCCATCATACTTTCAGGCAGTGCATTCCAGATCTGAATCACTCATTGTGTAAAAAAAATCTGACACTATATTAGGAAATCAAAGGTAGTTTTAAGGAATTTATATTTGTATTGATAAGCATTAGATCTGAGGTTTAGTTTTAGGTGAGTTTAATTTAATATCTCTGTACCAGGTAGTTAGATTTATTCTGGACAAAGACGATTTTATGTGTGGGTGTTCGTTAAGTTCCAACTGTGATATTATTGTGCTTACAGAGATCTAGGACATGAAAATAAATCAAGTTGTTTAAGAGCTGGATGCCCTTGTAATAAAAAAAGAGCTTTGCTTTGTTCTTTAATTTTAACTGGAGTCAGATCACGAGAAGTGAGCAGCTCTCAACTCTGCCAAGAGAAGCTGGATAGGGCAAGAGAATTGCAAAAATGCAAGCTTCTTAATAAAGAAGATACAGTTCAGACAACCAGGGAACTGGGATAGAAAAAGTAATTTCAGATGACTTAAGTTATGAATTGAGACTAAGGTATTATTCAGAGGAATTTGAGGAAGAGTGAACAAAGTGCTCTTTGATAAAGAGACAATTGCATTACCTAGATGCAAAGTGGAAAGCAGAATTCAGAGGGAGCTATAATGTTTGTTGCAATTTTACTAAGAATCTGGGAATTGAGATTTTGAGCAAATGTGCCCATTTGGTCAACAGCCAAGACAGAGAAGTCTTACAGGGACTGTTATAAAATCTTGGACTGGATTCACTGATAAAAGTGGAAGCTTTGTTTAAAAGTGTAATTTGAAAAACCTAGACTGGATTTTGGAATGCAGCCTGCTACTGGAAAGTATTATTATGCAAGATAGTTTTAAACATCTTTATGGGAATGAAATTTGGAAATTTTCATATGACAATCATCTGGAAGGGATTTTGAGAAATCCACAGTCACTAACTTGGGTTCAGAGAGGAGTGTGTATTTAAAGTTTATTTATGTATCACAAATAGGCTTACATTCACACTACAATAATTACTGTGAAATTCCTCTAGTTACCACCCTCTGGCGCCTGTTCTGATATACTGAAGGAGAATTTAGCACGGCCAATTCACCTAACCTGCACACATCTTTGGACTTTGAGACAAAGCTGGTGCACCCAGAAGAAACCCATGCAGACATGGGGAAAACGTACAGACTCCACACAGACAGCGTCCCAAGCTGAGAATCAAACTCGGTGTCCCTGGCGCTGTGTGGCAGCAGTGCTAACCATTGTGCCACCATGTCAGTCTTGTATTTGCCCCCAAATCTGCCTGCTTCAAAAAAATACTTTTTGTGAATAAGATTGTTGTACATTCAAATATATTGTGTTATCCATGTTTATCTTAAAACCTCTGTATACGAGTTAAGCTAAGGGATCAGTAAAGGGTATTGTATTAAAATCCACTTTCTTCCTTGTTTAATGAATGCTTTTTTCTTATTGATAACATTAATTTACAGTCCCATGCCTCTGATCCTTCTGTTAGCCTTCTCTTTAAGGAGAATAATTCTAATCCCTCCAATCTGGGTCAGCAGAGTGGCACACTGATGAGAACTGATGCCTCATAGTGCCAGGGACCTGGATATAATTCCCAGCTTGGGTCACTGTCTGTGCAGAGTCTCCACGTTCTCCCTGTATCTGCATGGGTTTCCTCCAGGTGCTCTGGTTTCCTTCCACAGTCCAAAAGGCATGCTGGTTAGATGCATTGGCCATGCTAAGTTCTCCCTAAATGTACACAAATAGTGTGAAGAGTGGGGGATTTTCACATTACCTTCATTGCAGTGTTAATGTAAGCCTATTTGTGACAATAAATAAACCTTAAAAATTTTAAATCTAGCCTCATAATGGAAGCCTCTCATCCCAAAAATCATGCCAACAAACCTTGTCTGCAATCTCTCCAACACTTTCATATGCTTTAAATAGTATGGCAACCAAAACAATGCACAATACTCCATCTGTGGTCTAGTTATTTATTGTGCTTCCATTTTTTAAAGGGATTGGAGTCCTAACAACAACTAAAATGTGACCAGACTTCTCCCAAACTGAGGCAGCATTGCACCCAGTTTGTAGATCCATCAACAAAGCTGTACTGCTTGGAGTAAACTCAGCCCATTGTCTACAGTTCCTGCCTATATGAAATTCTACATGAAATTTCATTGGCTGCAAGTGGTTTAAGATATCCTGAGGAAACAAAAGGTGATGTATAAATATAAACTGTTCTTTTCTATGCATATCAATACCATGAATATAAGATTAATACATTAACAGCACCAATTGTTGGAATAGGCTCAAAGGGCTGGCTGACCTATTCCTGGTCCTATTTTCATTTACAGTAAGTAGTCAGAGTAATTCTACCCCATCGCTTTAATATGCTTATATCTTTTTTTTTAATTTAATGACAAATATATAACTCATGATAATCAAAGCCTTCTGAATTCATTTTATAATTCTCTGTCATCCACATTACTGGTTTTTAGATGGACATAAACATTTCTGTTTATTATCTCCTCTTCCCATTAAAAGTGAGATGTCTTGCTGTGCCCACCCCAGTCCAATGCCGGCATCTCCACATCATGGCTACTACTGACACTGCAAACTACCAGCTCAAAGTGGAGAGGATCTCCAAGACTCACTTGATGAAGGAGCAGCACTCCAATAGCTTGTGACACTAAATAAACCTGTTGAACTTTAACCTGGTGTTGTGAGTCTTCTTACTGTGCCCAAATAAACATTGCAGTTTTTGTTGTGATTGAAGTAATTTTTTTTATATTACCTACATAATTCAATTTACTTTGCACTCGATCTTCTCCATCACACTCATTCCCAGCTTCCAAAATCACTGTAAAATGTAAGAATTAAAAAGCAAGTTGTGCAATTAAATTGTCACATGGTGATAAACATAAGAAATTTACCCTTAAGAATTAAAGCAAAAATGGCAAAATAATTCTATGGTTAGTTTTCAGTGTACCTTCGGAGTGTACACAGAGTAAGCAATGAGAGATCCTTTTTGGGAGAACCACCTTACATCATTTGGTCTTGATATCCCACAGGGTGTAACTCCATTGCAGTGTCAAACAGATTTAAAAAATGCTCAGGCAATCAATTAGAATTTTAGAGCATAATAAGCACTTTTTTAATGTTAGGAGAAAGTGTTTTTATATGCACGTAAGTATGCATGCACAGAGCCTCTTCCTACAGAATGAGTTAGACATATAATCCAGCCACAAAAAAAAACAAGAGATTTGCTGCCTATGCATCACATGCCACACTGGAACAGCCTGTGAACAGTATAACAGTGCAAAATAAGAACAAATTAAAGCTATCAAATAAACAGAAGAATGCTTTTTATATGCATCAGTTTGTTTCACTGATGAGACAAAGCAATGCTGCTCTACACACCGTTTGAATTCATGATTGCTGAATTATGTTGTCAACCTCAGTTGTAGAATGATCATCTATGAAACCATTTCCGGCCCAATTAGTTTAGTAAATATGATTTACACTGAGAATGTGCATTTTCATAGATAATCATGATAAAAGAATTATGATAAAGAGTAAAATCAAGCAGCGTTGAGTATTTCTTCACATTATTAAATTCTAATGCTGCAAATTGAAAAGTAGAAGTTGGGAAAATGAATATTCCTAAGGTGCAATAATTCATGGCTTAGTTTTGTTAGTTTCCTCATTAGAAAGACACATTATGTGTTGTCTCAGTAACTTAGAAAAAGTATTACTTTCAACAGTTAAAATTCACTTCTTTTGCCATTGGATAGGTACAGGACTTTCCTATTTTCAAAGTCCACATTTAACACATTGAGGAATCATTATTCCAAGTGCTTTTCATATCAAACTTAACTTCAATTGGAAAGCTATGAGATGATATCTCATGCTGTCCGCAAACTGATCCATTGAACCTTATTTAAACCCTGAGTGTATTAGAAGATCATACCATCTGAAAAATATTTAAAGCTGCAATACTTTGACCTAACTTTAACCAAAATAATGGACAATTTAAAAGGGAACATATTATAGTTTATTGTTTATGTATTCTTGCAGACTAAATAAGATTAGTTAGCTTGGAATTTCTAATCACAGCGCTTATTCAGTTTGTATCTCGCTAATATTCTGTTTAGCTTCAGAAGGAGATTGGCCATTTGTTAACCAGTCTGACAGAGTAGCAAAAAGACTGATGTTCCATTTAAAATACCACCCAGTACTAAGCTACTCTCTAAGATGCAATTTTCTTTGCAGATCACTGAACTTCCATTATCTCATTTCCCATCAACACTTCACCATATTTCCCAAAGCTGCACTGAGTTTATAAAAGAGCCTGACATGCAATCACCTTTCCTCATAACAAATCAACACAGATGTTGAATAAAATGATTTAACCTAATTTTTCTGATGTTGTATTCTTTTAAAATTCAGGTTCATTCATCTGTGGTTCCAAAAACTATAATGCTCTCACTCTAATGATTCTCCTGTCGTTATGTGTAGAGGTAAAAGGCCACGTTTAAATCTTATGTATGTGATAAATGAATAAGTTTACCTGTGGTAAGGATTAAAGTTTGTACATTATTTGTGTTCACTACATGAAAACTTGGAACATGCACAACAGACATAAATCATGCACATGTACTGAGTTGCCACGAGGTACAAATTTAAATCATACAGTTGCTATTACATCAAGTCATGCCAAGACATATTTCATGTAAACAGAATAACTTGGAAAGCTTCTGAGAGCTGTGTATCAAAATTTCAAATATATTGCATGTCTTGTACTTTACTGATTTGCTTAAGTGTGTGCATGCATGCAACTACATTCTGGAATGTCAACTTTACGGAAACGTAAACACATTTTAATTCTGGGTGCAGCATAAACACGCAGAGAGTTTAGTAAAATGGAAAGATCCAAAGAATCAGCATACAAATATGTTACCATGAACACATAACTGAGTGAAAAGTACTAGAAAGGATACCAAAAAATGACTAATAAGACATTCTGTAACTATCATGCCACCAACAGCCTCTGCACTAGCCCTTGAACCTGCTACAAACCCAACATACCCCCCACAATCTGCAACACACATGCTGACATATGCACATCTAAACATATTGTCAGAAAATGTTGGAAAGTTTCAGCAGGTCTCAAGGCATCTGTGGTGAGAGAATAGAGCCAATGTTTCGAATCCAGATGACCCTTTGTTCAGATGGTCCTTTTTGGATGAAGGGTCATCCAGACGCGAAGTATTGGCTCTCTATTCTCTCTCCACAGATGCTGTCAGACCTGCTGAGATTTTCCAGCAATTTTGTGTTGTCTTTCAGATTCCAGCATCTCAAGTATTTTGCTTTTATCCACATACATTGTATACAATTTGAGTTTCTTCATGATTACAGTGATAGTTAAGTGTGCTTCGAGACTTCCACTGTTCTTTGCTATGTTTCTATCCCAGAAAATGTAATAAGCTTTAAAAGAAACATCAGTTTTTCTCTTGTAAATGTGCCTTGCTAAGTCTGTTCTATAAGCACAGGACTACTATACTTGCTAATACACAGAACATTTTTTTTGTTCTGAAAGAGAGTTTTTCTCTTTTTGAAGCAAGTGTTAAAATGAACACAGGTTCATCTTAACCAAAATTTGATGATTTTTGGTCAGATTGGAATGTTCAATGCTTTATTAAGTTTTTAGTTATAACTGCAGGTAAGTTTATAAAATGTCCAGGAGACATGGGACTATCTTCACCAGAGCACTTCATAGCACCTCTATGTGGAATTGGATTGTTCACTGACTGATCTGTTGTGTACTATATTTGTACCATAAGGCTCAGGATAAAACTTATATTAAGAACGCAAATGAACCCTAATATCCGATGTATTAATTTCTAATATTCATGCAAATATTCATGCAAATATTTCCAAAATGAATTATAAACTCCAAAAAGTACATACTTGTTTACTGATACTTTGAGGGTGACTATTTTTAGGTCATTAAAACTATGATTTTGAAGTTCAATGTTCCATTTTTGGAACACAGGCAGACAGTTCCAATTAGTTCCCCTGAACAGAATACATGTCAAATATTTAAATTTTAAATTTTAAGTTGACATTTATTAGTGTCACAGTAGGCTTAGATTAACACTGCAATGAAGCTACTGTGACAATCCCCCAGTCGCCACACTCCTGCACTTTTTTGGGTACACTGAGGAAGAATTTAGCACGGCCAATGCACCTAACCAGCACATCTTTCAGAAAGTGGGAGGAAACCAGAGGAAACCCACACAGACATAGGGAGAACGTACAGACTTAGACAGACTGCTAAGACTGGATGACTTAGCAGTGACCCAAGCTAGGAATTGAACCCAGGTCTCTGGGGACATGAGACAACAGTGCTGATGACTACAACACCATGTTTTAAATAATTAAGCAAAATGCAACTTTTGTTTATTCCGTTGTCTACATGTTACCTAAAAAGATGAAAATTTTTTAAACAAAGAAATATGCATTCTCTTTTCCAAAAAGTGGTGTCCTCATTATTATATTTTGGATGGGTTCCTACAGAAATGACAGTGCATCAGGAGTGAATTGTTATCATTTCCAGTTTTTATGTCTACCTGAGAGGCCAAATGGCCTACTCTGCATGGTAGGGATTCTATTATTCTATGGATCCATACCAATCACTTCTCAGCAGGCTAAAAACATTTAGATTTGTCACAAGATAAGCTACAATAATAATAATGCTAACCTTCATTTTACATCTGACTAAGGACTGGTTGTTACTGTGGAGGCCATAGCTCAACGGGAGCACCATCATCCTTGATGCAGATTGTTGTAGTCTCAGATCTGACTCCAGATTACTGAACTGGCACTCCAGTGCAATGCTGAAGGGCTGATGAAACATTTGTGCTGCTGCCTTTCAGATTAATTTGATAAAGTAAAACCCTGTCTGGCATCACAGGTGGGTATAAAAAAGTCTCATAACACTCTTTGAACAGCAGTGAAGTTATACCTGGAGTCCAGGCTAACATTTACCGTACAATCACCATCAACCACAAAGAAAATCTGATGATTATCACACTTTCTGTCTGTGGAACTCTGCTGTATGTAAACTAACCGTTGTGTCCCCTTACATCCTTATGTCCAAAAGAGGTGCTGGCTAGTTACATTGGCCAGGCTAAATGCTCCCTCACTGTACCCTAACAGGGGCTGGAGTGTGATGACTGGAGGGATTTTCACAGTACCTCTATTGCAATGTTAATGTAAGCCTACTTGTGACACTAGTAAATAGTCAATGAATAGACTTCAAACGCACTCCTGCTTTGAAGTGTTTGATGCATCCCACGTTGTGAATGGCGCTTTGTAAATGCAAGCTATTATTTTTGCTACTGTGGAATTAATTGATAATTAAACTCCCTCCTATCATCATGAACTCCTGTGTTTTATTTCTCCTGAGAAGGATGATCTGGAGGTAGAAGAACTCATGACGGGACAATGATCTTAGCGATTGCACTGAACGAAATCAAACGTCCCCGGGTGAACTCAAAAGACTTTTCTGTTTTTGTTTAAGTTATGAAAGTGAATGGTTATTGGTTCACAACCGGGTTCAGTTAACAACACACGCAAGCTTCTTCAATGGAATGAGTTAAAATTTAAAAATCTATTTGCAGTGATTCAACATTACTTGCTAAGCGGTGTGTTTTAAACTGTGCGTCATTCCAAATTGCAGTGATTTCGATTCCAATGTCCCCCGTGGAGAATTTCTGACAGCGGAGATGTTCGACAATCTGGAAGTGGTAGATATCGTACTCAGTTAACCAGAATTCAGGGCAAGAAACAGCAAATAAACATCAAAATAAAATCCCAGATGTCACACAGAACGACTGCATTCATTAGTGTAGATTCTGTGACCTTGAAAGTAATTGCATCCATTTTGATGTGGCTCTTTTAATAAGACTGGGATTGCATTCCGCGTAATAAAGATTGTTGTTTGTATGTTGTAAATAGACAGTCCGGATCTCGGATGATAATTGAATTTCGAAACGGGTCGCACTGGGGACAAACACAAGTGTGCGGGATGGTGAAAAACACTTTGATTCGGAGTCCGAACTCCCTCCCTGACAAACCTATATGTGTTCCCCACGCTACCTTGGAGAGACGTTTAGTTCAACAAATGCATGAAGTTGAAAATGGTCCAAATGACTAACCTAGGCTGCTGGCAGGTTTGATCGTGATTAATCGAATGTGCGTGTGTTATGATTTATGTTTTTTTTGCGACTAGAGCATCAATTTATCAAAGGGAAAATTTAGAGGAGCTACGTTGAGCTACAGCGATGCCACCCATCGAGAGAATGATTGGCTTATTTAGCTTTCAGCAATGTGAGTTTTGAAATAATGAAGTGATTGTTAAACTCACTGAACCCTTCCATGCCGTCCCCCAATGCCTGAGCCACTTCCAACCAGCTTTCGCCATTATTCTCTCTGCAGCAAAACGGTGCCCAGGGAAAATAACATTGAATCGCACTGACGGATCCTACAGGCAAAATACATTTTAAAAATATGTACATTTTAAAAAGGCCGTATGCTAGTTTTAGATTCTGTGAATGCTGTCTTATCCATTAAGAGGTTAAAATCCACACTGCGTTCGATGATGGTGCAGCAATAGGAAGCAAAATACAACATTCATGCTTCCTTTTGTTCTACTAGCTGGGGAGTGTTTTCTACACACAAAAAAAACTTGTATATACTGCAGATTACATTGTTTGAATATAAGGCGGGAATGGAAGACAATTCCCATCCAAACAACGGCTGGTGAATAGCAAAATCACAGAAAATAACTGTGAGCATCACATCCCAGAGTCTCTCTAAACCCATGGCGTGCAAATTCATCAATATTTATTTCAGCTATTACAATGAATCTCCATAAGTAGCAATTTGTCTGTTTCGTCCAAGTCTAGTAATATTTAAATTTCTCTGAGGGGGAAAACTGAGAGAGATCAGCAAGTCATTCGGAACTACCCCCCCCCCCCCTCCCCTCCCGGGCGTTGAGTCTCTTCGTTTGAATTTACAAAGCTCATTAAAATGAATGATGCACAAAATAATTCGAATTAGAATCAGCGCCAGTGCACATTGTTAACACGGGTATTATCTCCCCGTTGGTATGATATTTACTGGAAGGTATCCAGTGGTTTTTGGGCTAATAATCGAGCTTTTGGTGGGGCTTTTGTGTTCATAAACAGAATAAAATAAAAACCAAAACACTGGACGGAAAATATCTTTGTTTTGTGTGATCGACTGTTCTGTGTTCTCACATTTATTAAATGAGTCAGTTCTATGGTCGCAATACAAGAAGGCATTAATTTTGGAGATTTGGATTACACCAATGACTGTTTTGAGAAGTTTGGGGTCACCCTGCTTATGATTAGCAAATTGTAACCTCTCATCTTGATGACTTGCATGAAGAAATACTGTTACCGCACACTTAGGAACCCAAATGGGAAAAAAATATTATCCACGGAGAGATGAGAGTCCCTCTGAGTGCCATGTAACGAAATCATTACCTTTTTGAAATAATTTTCCCCACACGTTGCACAGATAGAAAACATTCCCAGTTGGATGAAGCTCTTTTTTTTGGGGGGGGGGGGAGTAAGAGGGGCAGATATTGGCCATCCCGCCGTTGTTAAAACAGACAGGAGCATTGAGGGGTAAATAATCCGTTATCTCAGATCTGTGCAATTACCTCGGGAGAGACACGGGTTAGGAGAGGACAGATCTCAGTAAACAAACTGCAGTTTAAAATCCTCACTCCGACTTGCACCCAACCCACAGCGTTTCTGAAGAGATTTCAACAGTCAGTGATGAAAAGACAAATAAGTAGTGTGAGGCAATTGGACCCAGGTTACTGGAGGCTTTTCACCAACACAAGCTTGAAGTACTGCCCAAATGAGGATGCCAACACATGTACTGTAATGCATCCACTGGAAATGAATCACATCTAACTACCAACACGAATTGTCTTTATTTTTAAAACGTAGTAACATAGTAAACATGTAAAATGTATTTATTTTGTGCCCATTCAGCTGGAATATGGGGAGTATATTGGCAATGTAGTTCTGTGCGGTTAAAATAGCAACTCTAGGTTAATAAAAATGCAAATAAAAATATAACGCCTTGTAGCAGATGCGACAAAATACAATAATATTTATATCTGAGTCATGACTTCCAAATCTGAAGCATCAGGATAGAATTATCACCCAACATTTTCGCTTGGCTATTAAGCCACAGCCAACAAAGGTTACCTTTAATCTCTCCGTGTTGTTAATTCGTGCCAAATACTATCTTTGTATTAAATTAACATCGATTTACCTGTTCCCGTATACAACACGAGAACCGCCGTGTTATGCATGGTATAAAATCTCAAAGCAAACTGAAGCTTGTAAAATTCGTCTAATAAACGGTTAAGCGTTTGAAATTATTGACTTGTTTGTGTTTAATTTCGCGCGTTTAACTCATTTGAAAGTATTCAATTAAGTTGTGAGTCCGAGTGGGTTTTCCTTTCCTAATTCCCAGCACTGTTTGAGCGACATGTGCATAGGCAGCTCCGAGTTGTTCCGTGATAACTCCAATTGGGCTCACTATGCTAGAAAACGCACATTTTCCATGGATTCGTAAATTATACCAAAGAGGTAACATTATGGTCAAGTCTTTGCACATAAAAGCCCCACGAATCAAAATTTTCCAGTGGATGAAGCAAGTGTAGTAAATTATAATGCGTTTAATTGAAATATTAAATCCCCAAAACGCGTTTTCAGATCAAAGTTTTTCTTTAGAGAAATCTAAAATTCTTTAAACCCGTTCTAATACATGTAAACGAAAACTAAACAACGTGAACCCCGAGTGACGGCTGCACCTAATATTGTGCGGATCCAAGTTTCAATAATGTTGCTAAACGCCTTTCATGGATGTTTCTTTGGGGCAGTTGGGTCAAAATAAAAAGGAATGAATGATCCAAAAGTGTCATTCACTCGAGATGCGCAAATGGAGTATTTGAAGATTTCAGGATATTATACTTGTCAATTAATCTTACATAGTCATAATCTGTTTATGTTTGAAAAGCTTTGACTCCAAGAAGTAGTTGTTCCAATAGAACTGATCATTAACATCAAATAGGGTTTATTAGGTTTTCACTAACGTTATCTTGTAAGCGCTGTTACTCTGCCATTTTCTCCGCTGGAGACACAGCGCTCTATGTAGCAATCCAAAAAAGTTTTTACATAACTTGTGGATATACCAACATTGAATATAACCGTCACTGATCATGTTAGAAACACAATTTGGAACAACTTGCCGGCATTAAAACATTGTCAGGCTTACGTTATGTTTTCATGGTTGTGTTTTTTGGGCATTTGACAAGGGCTTTCTCGCCGGATCATGGAGACCCGTTTTCTGAAGCAAAAACCATCTTAAAAGTACTTTTATAGCTGAAAGGCGCAGTGTGGAAACTAAAATGAATGCAATTCCTCATCTAATTCAACTGCAAAATAATTAACGGTTAATTGTGACTAATCAGATAACGTGGAAGGTGCCTCAGTGAGTCTGCAGAATTAAATGTCCATTTCAGAAATGGACTATATTTGATACGTAAACAGAAAATGCTGGAAAATCTCAGCAATCTGGCAGCATCTGTGGGGAGAGAATAGAGCCAATGTTTCGAGTGGAGATGACCCGTTTTATTTACACCTGAGTGAAGACTTCCAAATCTGAAATGCCAGGATAGAATTACCAGCCAACATTTTCACTAGACTATTAAATCTCAGACAACAAAGATTATCTTTAGTTTGTCCGTGTTGCTAATTCTTACTAAATATTATTTTTGCATTAAATTAACATCAATTTACCTATTCCTGTATACAGGAACAGAATGACCCTGAGGTGGTACAGTGGTTAGCATTGCTACTACTCAGCCTGTGTGGAGTTTGCACGTTGTCCCTGTGTCGGCGTGGGTTTTATCCGGATGCTCCGGTTTCCTCCCACATTCTGAAAGATGCGCTGGTTAGTGCATTGACCCGGACTGTGGCGACTAGGGGAATTTCGCATTAACGTCATTGGAGTGTTAATGTAAGCTTTACTTGTGACCAATAAATAAACTTTACCTTCGGCAGAGCTCTGACTTGAGGTGTGCTAAATAACGAAGGGCCCGCTAGATTCTAACGTTGGCTCTATTCCCTCCCCACAGATACTGTCAGACTTGCTGAGATTTTGCACCTTTTTTTTGTTTTTTGTTTTAGATTCCAGCATCCGCAATATTTTGCTTTTATCTATATATTTGATACATGTTGAATATAGCGCTTTAATTAAACTGTTGTTATTGCGTTGCACTTGGAATTCGACATCAGTTTACTTAAGGAACAATGTCTCATAGTTTGGAACGAGCAGGACACACGGTGTGGTCATTCTGGACCAGGAGGCAGAAGCAGAGATATTTGTGAAATTTGAATGTGCTTTGTAAATCTCCTGTTTTCTCTGTATTGATAATACGTGGACATCTCGCACTCCTTCCTCGACACATGTTAAACTAGCTCTGATGACCCGACATTCACTGGATTTCAGATGCTGAGCGACCTGGTGTGAATTTTCATCATTTTCCCACTTGCCTTCATATGTCTCAAATGAATATCTTTTGCCACCAAAAGAGAAAATGCTGGAAAATCACAGCAGATCTGGCAACATCTGTAAGGAGAGAGAAGAGCTGACGTTTCGAGTCCAGACGACTTGTTGTCAAAAAGTATCCGAGGGAAAGTTTAACGAGCATTTATTGGTTATGACTGTGTTGCATTTTCCCTTCAGATTTATGCTTTCTCTGGTGTTCGTTAATTTACACAAAAGTCTCCTTAATATGTTTTCAGCATCATTTTCGACAAGAGAAGTAACCGATTTTTAATCTGGCCAAAATCTCGCTAAAGCACCGCCATGAAAATAGCAGCAGATGTGCATTTGCTTCTCATTATATTCACTTAACATTGATAGTCCCTTATCATTGTGTTTATTGCGGATCAAGCCCGCTATCAGTGTAATGTTCCGTGCAGCTTTTAACCAATAAAGAACCTCAAAATTAGACCTCTAGTGCTTACACGGAAGAATTACAATTTCCCGACGCAATACCCGTCCCCCCCCCCCCCCCCCCCCCCCCCAAACAAATACGTCCTCATTTAAGCAGTGCACTCTTGTACACAACTGATATTTGCAACCGCAACATCACGGTTTTCCCAATTACACAAACTTTTAACTGGCCCAGACACCTATAAAAAAATCAATCGAAGGGAGAGGAGATTCATTTATCTCGAATTCGCTGGAGATGGTAAAAGTGACAGTTCGAAAAATGGGCAGAAATACTGCGTTTGGGCACTTGCTTAAACGGATTTGGAAATATGAGTGGACAAGAGAGTCAAAAATTGTAGTGTATATATACGGTTGTGGTAAATATATTAAAAAATGATTTCGATGGAGCTTGTCATAAGACAGGTGAACGCGAACGCCTGTTCTTACTATCCAGGGATTAATTGGGATTCGCTCTGGAAATACTTATTTCCAAAATCTGCTCATATTAGATCTGCATTTAATGAAATTCTGTGCAAGATTGGATACCCATGATGGACTGGAGTCCATCGATACAAATTCATCACCAAGAAATCCGATAGGGAATTCAGAAGAAAGTTAGTTACCCAAAGAGTTGTGAGAGTTTGGAACTCTACCACAGGGAGTGGTTGAACCAAATAATACAGTGCATTTCAGGTGAAGTTAGATAAACACATATAAGGGAGAAGGTTACTATAGTAGATTTAGATGAGGAAAAACGGGGAGGGGGGGGGACCTTGAGTGGAGGATAAACGCCCTCAAACTGGTTTTTGTGGCTGGCTTATTCCTCTGTGATAGACACTATGTGCAAATAGTTAACTTTTATTTTGTCTGATTACTCTCCCGTGTATCGGGCTGGGACGTTTCAGTACAAGACAATGCGTGCTGTTTTGGTGGTTCTGAAAGGATTGTTCTGTTCAGTTCTTGTTTTGTAAGAATCAGGGAAGTCACTGACTCCGTCTCATTCAACACACTACGGTTACCCTCGAACCTTTACACTCTCTGCACCTCACAAGGTATGAACCTATGTGCCTCAAACTTGTTCAACCCTGCCAAATCTACTTGCTTCAAAATCTAAATCTGTGCAGTACAAGAAAGTACACTTGAACTTCAATGGAGTCGAACATCTTTGTGAAAAGCTGAAGACTCTTTTGCACAGTAGAACACGAGAGATTAAAATAGTTTGCATAAAATGGAACATTTAGTAAAAAAATGACCCATTTTATCGCAAATTAATTGTGAATAGAGTCGTATTAATCAAAAACACTATACGCGTAGCCGATATTAATTTCATTTGTCAAAACATAGGGAAAGAACATTCTGTTCCGGGTGATTTTATTCAAAACACCTTGCACAGTCACTAGCTTTGATATGTGCGGGGTTAAAATTGGACTTCTTGCGCTATTTTGTAAATAATAGCCATCACCGAAACATCCCCCTAATTTAAAAAAAGCGAATTAATAAATTATGATCAAGAGGCGGGCAGTAACAGCAGAATACTTGGCAGATTATGCCCAGGGAAATCTTACCCCGCTTGCATTAATCTAGATAGAAAAAGCCATCGTTTGTCTCGAAGTGTCTGTGGCAACATTTGCCCATGAATATAAAT
Organism: Sphyrna mokarran; assembly: GCA_024679065.1. Taxonomy (NCBI): domain Eukaryota; kingdom Metazoa; phylum Chordata; class Chondrichthyes; order Carcharhiniformes; family Carcharhinidae; genus Sphyrna; species Sphyrna mokarran. The sequence continues at coordinate 14,809,397 of JAGIQG010000004.1, forward strand.
CTTATTGTACGGAATTGCATTCAGGAATCACGGTTTGCTTATAAGCTACTGGGATAATTGCAAGCATCTTTCCCCAGTGGAAAGTCGCTGCAGGTCATTTTTTTGTTGCGAAATATTGGTCTTTGCAATTCAAGTTAATATACAAGGAAGAGAGTTCATTCATAGCCCCAGTAACGCAACGAGTGGGCGTCGAAAGCAACGGACAATGACACACACACGTACTAAATCCCTTCAACCATCTATTCAAGATCAGAGGTATCTTTAAGCAGGTAAGTAGACAAAGTGGTTGGACACGCCTAAAAACCATGATCACGAGTGGCACTCGTTTACATTACACACGGCCTTGTACCATGTTCCTGCATTGTATTGCTAGGGTGCTGCCTAATACTTCAGCGCCGTTTAGCTGGCTGCTGAAAGGCAAGAGCGGTAAGTAGATGATTTAATCTCTTGCCTCTTTACGGTTTGGGATTTCTTGATAGAGTACTGCCAGTAATTGAATTTTTTTTTGGTTCGTTGACTGACATGCCGATGTCTGTTTTAAAGCAGGTTCCAGTTCTACATTGTTCTTCGAAATATTCGTGATTCAAGTCCTAAGAGATCATAAAACCGTGGAAGAGGTTATAAACTCCCTCGACTACATATTTTGTGGAATAACGTCATGGAAAAATCTTTGCTTTCAGTTGAGGAGCCAGGCGGAACGTGTCGAACGAGGACGCCACAAAAGTAATTTACGTTGTCCTGAGCAAATAAAGAGGATTTAACTCATCAATAAAACATTTTGTTGCTAAAGTAGTTACGCTGTAATTTGTATCTTGGTTTTCTCTTCTATTGATTGCTAAAACACGTTAATGGTCTAATGACTGGTTCTGCCCCAGCCTCTTTGTAATGAAGGTTATGGGGAGAATGACCTGCTGTTCTCGTCACAAAGTTGGGGCAATAGAGTTCATTTCAGTCAGAAGAAATCCGACATTCTTTCTTCTATACAAAAGTCTGAGGTCACGTACCAACCGACTCAAGAACAGCTTCTTCCCTGCTGCTGTCAGACTCTCGAATGGACCTACCTTACATTAATCTTTCACCACACTCTAGCTATGACTACAACACTGCATTCTGCACTCTCTTCTCTCTTTCTCTGTGAACGGTATGTTTTATGTGTATAGCGCGCAAGAAATAATACTTTTCACTGTGTGCTAATACATGTGACGATGATAAATCAACTCAAATCAAATCAAAGTATTAAGCAATGGGTTCCCATTCAGTGAACAGGTATGAGTTGCTGGCCTTTGCAATAAAGTATCACTTTTGCATTTTGTTCATTTCAAACTCTTTCCCGTGATGTTTAAATAGCTAGATGCACGCGTGTGAAGTTGTTGCAAACATCGTTCTCCTGCTCAATTTGAGATTATAGTTTACAATATAAAATAAATCTCAGCACCACACCCCACTCCATCTCCCGCCAACCTCCCCCCTCCCCCACCAGGATGTGGCGCCCCTCTTCCTGCCATGTCAAATGCATTTAAAATTTGCAATTCGGTTCGCCACTGTGTCGCTGCATAAACTTAAATTATATTAACACGTCAGTACGTTTTCTCCCATGTCAACACATCCCCGATATTAGTTAAGCCACAAAAGCTGAAGTGAAGGAGTATTTCATCAAGACACGTTCTAATCTCTTCAAGTCCAATTCAGAGAGTATCATGCGCCAGCCAGCCTTTACAGTCCAATGCGTGGATTCCTCTGGTCAGTTCGCTGGCGTTGTTCTTGTATAGATTATATATAAGTCAAATAAACTATTACTAAATGAAGTGCATGATAAAGCAGCCCAGGTAAACACCTTTACTGTTTTATTTGTTTTACCGCTGAGTTATTCATTACACTGTACATCACAATATTGGCATTGTTTAAAATGACCTCCCTATTTAACAATCCTATTCTTGGGCAAAATGCACGGGTCATGCTTTGCTCTTTCCTTCCCATATTACTCTCAACTTCGCTTTTGCCAGCTGGATATTAGTGATAGACAGAAGACGACAATTCGACAATTCGAATCTTTTCCAAATCCTGGATCGCCCTTCATACAGGGCATATGCAAAGCTATTTCTTATTAATATTCAAGAACCGTCCCTGTGCGTCCATTAAGACACTACATTATTCTGTCATCACCTTGTGGGTTGGGGGCGGAGGGGAGGGGGGGGCGGTGAAGAGAAACTTTTAACAGTTGATGGAATTACTCCTGTCACTACCCTTTCGCCTCGCGTAAACTTTGAGAGATCAATTTCCTTGGCTGCTCCGAAGTTTTGTGTCGGGAGGGTTTGCACATTTTAAAATAATCCCTGTCGAAGGTGATCTCGGGGAGGGAGAACCTAATTAAAAGCAGGGAGTGGAACGGGGCACACGCGTGCCTTAATTCCAGCCGTGGGTGGTCTGGGCTCCCTCTACCTCAGGCTTCAGTGCTGATAAATGCCTGGCCCCGGCTAACAGGGTCACTGATTACGCAGCCTGTTTACAATAACTTAACCCAAACCCGGGTCTTCGTGGACCATAATACCCCCTTAGTATCCATTTTATTTGCACCCCCCCATGCAATCTCGAATACAATCGACTAGGCTTTTTCGAAGCCCGAATTTGATCTTAAAAGGAAACTGTTTTTTAATGGGCGTTCGTGGAAGGCGGTAGAATCAAACTGCCCCAAGAGGGTGGGATGGGAAATGTAAAACACTGGCGCTCCATCACTTTACAACGATTAAATATTTAAAATGTACATGTATAATTTTAGATTGTTTCAGCTCGATAAGCAACATTGAATCAGTACTTTATAGCTGAAATCGAATTTATACATCTATTGATAACATTATTTAACCTATAATCGATTCGCATTTTATCTTTAATAGTATTTTTTAAATTATGATATGGCCAACAGAAAAGTGACTTATCATCACTTCATCTAAATGAATTTGAATCGGATTTTGAGGACGGAGTTCATGCCATCAGCTGCGATCAATTTCCACCAGTTTTCTTTCTCTGCAGATAGTTGAAACTATGAAACTACTTTTATTTATCTAATCTGCTCTTTGTAGTAAAATAAATGGACCCAAAACATGGGGATATATAGTATATATAATATATACAATATATACTATAAATAACATATATGATAAAAATATTTAACACATATGTATTGCATATGTCAGTAAGGCGAATTTATAAAACGCATTACTATTTTCCTGCGTTTGAAAGATAAGGCGACGCTACTTCTAAATCGTTTGCCACAATACAAACGATAATAAAACATAATCATATTACAGCATAGTCTTTACAATCCGTCAATTCATGAAGGTTAGACCGGTCTATCAGCATTTTACTTAAAATAAATAATTATACAATATTTTGAGTTACTATTTCATATTATTGCAACTACATGTATGAAGCCGGAATATATTTTAACATTAGTATACGCAGTGAAACTTACAAATTTTTGTGTTTGTCGGGATTCATTCCTTATTCACTGGGAATAAATCATGCCCAAGAATTCTCCCCGTGGATAATATACCCGTGTGCAGGTGGGTAAGGCATGTGAATTATAATAATTCAGCAGATGGATATAATATTATTATAAAGAAGCACTGCCGCACATTCTTATCAAAGCAGGGGAATTAAATGCTGCAAGCATAATCGATGGAAAGACATCTTAACAACAGCCCATTCGATAATGAACCTCAAGTATTAACAGAAGAATCTGTAAACTGTTTAGGCAAATATGTCACTTGAATACATCCGTGTATTTATAACTTTCTAATTTGTCTTATCCACTGGGAGCACACGGCTCGGCTTACGATTTCTCTCATCCAGGTTTAAAGAGGAACCCAGCAAGTTTATAGTTCGGCCTTTATCCTACTTGCTACAGGGTTTAAAAAAACAAACGCATTTGCTGGACTGTTTTACTGCAAGAGTGGTTTGCTGCCGCCGCCCCTAATATTGTTAACTGTTGTGCTTTTTAAAAATGTTACTTTCCTTTTGCAATTACCAATATTTGTTTTTGTCATATGCGAGAGGCAATTTATTCTTTACGCTGATACTGTATATTATTGATTTATATCACTAAAATAAATAAGCTATAGCTTTGCAAATAGACTGCTTTTTTTAAGCGTGCCTTTGTTCAATACTGCGATGTTACTGTGACAACAGAAAATATTCAGTCACGATGACATAACTTTGAATAGAATAAATACATTAATGAGGAATGTGATATATTGTTGGAAAATCACTTTTCACAAGTCAGTTGGCGGGTCACTGTCGTGCTATTTACAAAAATGTATTCATATTAAACCGCTTAACTTTGGCAAACCCTACTTCTTTTAAGGAAAGCAAATCAGTTACGGAATGCCTGAAGTGCAACACATTTTAATTTGGAAATAACTTCCCGGGGGAAAATAGATGCAAATTCCTTCCAAGCTCATAATTTTCGCCAAAAGTTTGACACAGAACAATGGGGTCTTAGATTGCAGCTTTATCTGCATAGAATCTCTTCCAATGTAATCCCAACCTTATTAGAAACTCAACGCTTATATGTAGATATTTTACAAAAAAAAACACAATTCCGTGATCTTACCGGAGAGAAAATAATCTCCGGGTTACAGGCGCCGTCTGGGCTTGTCGCATGGATCTGCTTTTGTAGTTCATCTTAATAAACTATGGGTAACCAGCAGCAAGAACAGCACTTTCTAAATCACGACGCTGAATCAAAGCACGTCTTTCTCACACTTGGCTTCTAATTATGTAAAAGCTTTCACTTTACATGAAAGAAATGCAGAGATGCTTGCGATGTCCCCTTACCTTGGGTTGTGTTTGTCGGGATGCGACACGTTATCGCAAACGATGCCAGGCGCCGGGATTACTCGTTCGCGTCCCTGCTTTTTCCCTCTCTTGCAGTGACAGAGTGTGTGTGTGTGTGTGTGTGTGGCAAACTATGTGGGCCAGAAACTGGGCACAATTCAGCCTGTACTGACTTATTTATATATAAACATATATTAAGAGAATATCTAAACAGTCAGGCGTGAGGCAACAAAGAGCATTTTATAAGTAACACAAAAGAAAGAGTATTAGATAGGATTTCACCGAATTTTCTTTAAAGGAACAGATTGCAGATGTTTACATTGTTTTTGTATAAACATCCTGTACATGTTCCTGTCTATTAAACATCAGCTCTCAAACAAGGGACGGAATGTGTATCTGATCCACATTTTAAATAGGAGAAATCCCATACTAATATATTATCAACCATTCCTCAACTGATCCTTAAAGTACAAAACACACATTCTCCTATTGTGAGATTCAATTTTGCTTTCATTTTTACAAAATTAGGCCGCCAATACCTTCACTTCACTCTGTCCTCCCCAGATCCCACTTTAATCACGAGCAGACATTTACTTTGCTAAAATGATTTGACCTTCAAATAAAATAACTTAATTTAAAAAGAATTCTACCTTGCTTCTTTTAACTTGAAATCTTTATTCAGGTTTATAATTGACCCTTATTCAAGATGTGCTTTTATGAATTAAACTGGCATTTAATATTGCTTTGTGTGTATGCAGATATTTTGGAAATATATATATGGTGATTCCCCCCAGCACACACTCCAGCCTCCCCACCCCCCGCCGCCCCCACCCCCCGCCATAAAAGTTGGCTTGTACTGCGTGGAGAAAGACAGATACCACATCAAATTACTAATGAAGGCGGGTGTTGGAGCGCTTTAACAGCCCACCAGTCCTGACCGAAGTGGGAGGGGGGCCGGGGCGGGGAGTTCCTTGTTCCTTTACGTCTTTTGACAGTCGAGAGGTTTGGAGACGCTGATGACAAGAGATAAGTAAACGCGATCTGTTTGGCGTGGCAGATGCCAGAACAACTGCGGTGAAAAGCTACTCCCCGTCCAGGCGACCTATGCAAAAAGCAGCACAGCCGAAGAAATAAGTGCGCCGAGGAAGGAAGGAAGGGCTTCCTCCCCAGAGCGTCTAACAACTGCGTTCGCCCATTCCAACCTCCTTTTTGGAAGATCCGGATTTAAAAAGAAAGCAATATATAGCTATATATATATATGTATATAGATTGATAAAGAAACATTCTGGCAAACAAAAGAAACTTTTATTTTGAAACAGCTCGACGTTTTGGGGAATCGAGGCACTGAAAGTTTTTACTGCCGGGTTTCGCTGAGTGAGAGCAGTGTCCCAATGACGGCTGAGGTTCAGCAACCGCCGGCTCACAGCACGGCCCAGAGCAGTCCCATGTCTGCCGGCACCGAAAAAGCCAACAGTCAGACCTCTGTGATGGAATCGGCCATCTCCACCACCAAGAGCAAGAAGAGCAACGCGGGCATACGGCGCCCGGAGAAGCCGCCCTACTCCTACATCGCCCTGATCGTGATGGCCATCCAGAGCTCGCCCACCAAGCGGCTGACCCTCAGCGAGATCTACCAGTTCCTCCAGAGCCGCTTCCCCTTTTTCCGGGGCTCCTACCAGGGCTGGAAGAACTCGGTGCGTCACAACCTCTCCCTGAATGAGTGCTTCATCAAACTGCCCAAGGGTCTGGGCAGACCGGGCAAAGGCCACTACTGGACCATTGACCCCGCCAGCGAGTTCATGTTTGAAGAGGGATCCTTCCGACGCAGACCGCGGGGCTTTCGCCGAAAGTGCCAAGCCCTGAAGCCCATGTACAGCATGATGAACGGGTTGGGTTTCAACCACATCCCAGAGAGTTATAACTTCCAAGGCTCAAGAGGACCCATCTCCTGCGCCCCGAACAGCCTTTCCCTAGACAGTGGCATTGGCATGATGAATGGACATCTGCCCAACAACGTGGACGGGATAGGTTTATCAGGACACGCTGTCTCTCACCTCTCCAGTAACAACGGGCACTATATGGGGAGCTGTACAGGGTCTTCCGTGGGAGATTACCCTAACCACGCCGACAGCTCGGTGCCCGCCTCTCCCTTGCTGACCGGTGCTGGGGTAATGGAGCCTCACTCCATGTACACTACCTCGGCTTCAGCGTGGGCTCCGCCGACCTCCGCACTCAACAACGGGGCCCCTTACATCAAACAGCAGTCCCTATCACCCTGCAATCCGTCGGCGAACCTAACTTCAAACCTGCAAGCGCACTCCCTAGACCAATCCTATATACACCAAAATAGCCACAATGCTACCGATATACAAGGTACAGAGCTTTGGTATTACAGTTAGATATAACTAAAAGTATTCATGCTTCTATGTTGCAGGAGGCACCCTCACGACAAAACAGCAGTATATTATCAAGCGATAAACTAAGTGATAAATGTACCCGATTTTAAACAGAAATGTTAAGAATGTGCACATTATACGGTAGACGGGACAATATTGGGATAGATAACGAATGCTGGCTGGGGCGAATTAATCCACAAATTGAACCCATCATTTTCAGAGGCGCCCCTCTCAATTTGCGGTCATGTTTGTGTAGATAAACTCTTAAAGTTTTAAGCTCAAAAAGCATCAAAAGCCTTTAAGCAATAAGACGGGGGCAAGAAAAAATAGGCTTCCTGGTATTCAAGCGAGTGACTGAAAAATAAATAAGATTTAAATGGGTTAAATAAGATTTTAGCCAATTATTTATTTCACAGAGCTTCTCTTCCAGCGCAGTATTTCCCCAAAAAGAGCGTTTTACTTTTGTGGGAAGCAATTCTGAAACTCAAAAGATTTGGCAGAGTGAACGGGACTGTGAAATCTCACTTGGTTTGGTCACATCGATTAAAAAAAACTCTGCAAAAAAAGAGAGATTATCTTTTCTTTTCCACATACACGCGCCGTCTCTGCGTATAAATAGTTTGGGGACTATATACCAGGAAGATTCATTAAGAAATTGACTGGATTTAGGGCTGCTGTCTTGCAAAAGAGTTTCTAAAGTGTCATTAAGTTAAGGAAGTAAGTCGTTTTTTCGCTTCCTCCCCGCGCACGTAATTGGTCACTGGGCTGGAATAATAACAAACTGGGAGGATAAACTGGCCTTTGTTTTTCCAACAAATTCCAAAACGTGGTCAAAGAAAACATCTCGATGCCATCCCCGCGGGGACAGTGTTTACTGTGGTGCCAACCCGACGGCAATAACAACATCAGAATGTCAAGAGCCGACTCCCTGCCGCAGAACCCGTCTACTGGGGATTCATAGCGTGCAGCTCAGTCCCAGAGCAACCCGGCCAGAAACAGGATTAATTGTGTGATTCTGGATTGTGGGGTGTGTGTGTGTGTGTGTGTGAAAGGCAGGGGGCGGGGGGAGGGGGGGTGAGTGGAGAAGGAATAGTGACTCCCTCCTCTTCCCCCCAGCCCCAAGTAGCACAAATTTCTATTCGCGCATTTCCTGAGAAAGATGTGAGTAATTTAAAATATTATCATTTCTGTGAGCATTCCGCCAGGGGTTTTTAAAATGTAAATAGACCGAATAGCTAACACACCACGTCGAGGGCCTCAAATACTTGCTCTCTGAAATGGGTAAGGACTAGTAACAGTTTTAATAGTCCAACCACAAAGTATGTGACCAAGTCAATCTCTCTCACACTGTACTAATAACTGAAGATGTGCAATTTCTGATTAGGCAAGAACTGATTCTGATTCGAGGTAAAAAGCTACTTTAGCTACTTGGTCAATCAAAGCAGCAACTAATTGATGAGGGACATGCAACCCCCGAGTCTTTTTTATAGTGGAAGCTTTTTCTTCAAAATAAGACTTGTGCTTTTACAATAGGCAGCAGTGTAATGCTATTAAATTTGCCCCTTTAACCACACAATCAGATTAGGTTCAGCCGGCACAATTGCATTGCAATGTGAATGCATGTAGACAAACAAACAGTGCATGTTGGCCCATACGACCAGGGGGCAAATTTTAAACACAACGGAAATAATTCGTTTAGGAGGCCGCTAAGATTTTTTTTCAGCGTGGCTAATTTCGAGATATGAGAATACACGAAGGGAATTAATTTAAGCATGAAACTAGGTAGCTTTGGCACTATGTGGATCAGAAATTTGCAGAGAAGGGGTTCTGTTAGTAACAGCCCGCAATAGCATGACTTAAGCCTCATGGTAGGCAGTCGGCGCACCTCTCATTCTTGCCTGGGAAATAAGGCGGAATAAATTCAACCGACTAAATGGGAGTTTTTTTTTCACAATTCGTTGAAATAACCACAGCGAGATTTTCGCTTGCCGTGAAGTGCGCTTGAATACAAGAATGTGGGGTGGCTTGATGAGAAAACTGGGAAGCAGTTTCCATCAGCAAATGATTCCAGAGGTTCATTTGCCGCAACTGTTAAAAAGGGTGTTGTAACAATGGCAACTGATTGATGATATTAGACTTATAGACATAAATTTAAGACATAATCCCGTAGATTAATGCATCATTGGGTGGTGAGTTGTGACTGATTATTGGTTTATTGGGCACGTTACCATCAAACCATTTAGTAGGATTTATCATTTTAATAAGAGATGTCAAGTGTAAAGACTTTCACAGTCTGAGAATGGGCTCCCGTGATATCTGACCAGATTCATTCATTTTAATGTGGTTCTCCACATCCTAGCTTGAATATAATGTATTATTATTACCAGACTGATCTTCTAGTGATAAATACAGGCTACTAATGAAGTTTCACTTGAATGGCATTTCTTCATCTCGGTGCATTTTTTTCTCTCTCCCCCCTTTTTCTTTATAAACAGGAATTCCGCGATATCACTCGCAGTCTCCCAGCATGTGTGACAGGAAAGAATTCGTCTTCTCCTTCAACGCCATGACGTCCCCTTCAATGCATCCATCAACTAATGGATCGTACTATCATCAGCAAGTGACTTACCAAGATATCAAACCTTGTGTAATGTGATACTGTGTGTAGGAAACCAGTGGAATATGCTCCCCCCGCGGCCTTGCACTGCAGTAGTGCTCATCAACCAAAGTGGTGCGTTCTTGTCCATAGAAACTTTATTTGGATCCTTATTTAAAGCAATAAGCGAATCCAGGATTATTACTAGAGAAGAAAATACAATTTGTGAAGGCACTTTCAGCGAAGCTCAATCTAATAGTTTCTATTTATTCTTTTTTTTAGCTACCCATCATAAAGAACACCGCATAGCCTCCAAAACTGATCAGTATTGTAAAATAAGTCAATGGTGCAGTTTGTTGGCAATATTTGCCGTTCCTATAGATATTTTTCGTCATTTAATGTAAATCAAGCCTAACATGCATTTTTAATTAAAAAAAGTTACCCTAACCTTCTTTTAATTTGAATATGTATTGGGAAAATACATATTTTAGTGTCTCTTGACATTTGGGAAGGATTTTAAAAAAACAGTATTGTGACACCTGACTTTTTAAATTTTAATCTTTATGCACTGTATACCAATGTAATTCATGTGGACTCATAGGCGAGTTGGTTTGTACTATCTGTAGATGAACAAAATGAAATGTTCTTTTATTCTGTGTATGGAGTCTAACATGATATTGTATAATTCAGTAAAATAATAAAAAAAAACAAACATGCAGTTTAGGCCTGCAAATGTGTAGTCTAGTTTAAAGCGGGAGACGTTGGATGGCGTGGACCCACCGCAGGCCGCGTTGCTCCCAAGGTCCTGGACAACTGAAACTGCAACGTTTCAAACTTGACATCTCAGAACTGGGGTGTAATTTATTTGAAAGCCTGTGCCTCTCGGATTATCGGTGTTATTTAACTTCTGTAATTATCTGTACAAACAAACTGCCACCCCCAAAATGCAATGCCTCAACCAGAAACAAAAGTAATGACCGCCGCTGCTCAGCAGAAGGCTCCGATTTTTTTAAAATATCCGGATAAAAAGTAAATTTAGAAATTTGCATACAAGATAATAATAGCTCCCCTCCCCCCACCTCCTCACACACACACACACACACACACACATCAATCCAGCTGTTCCTCGCTGCTGCTGAAAAATTCTTTGCATGCATAATATAGACAATATACCATCGACAGCCACATTCTGATAATGGCATATTTCCACAATTTTGTGATCAGTGCTATAATACTGGGATATAATTGTCGCATTATTAAGGAAGACATCACAGCACTACAATTAATAATAAGTGCATAAGAAGATATTCACGTATGCGTAGGTATATTTTATATGATTTATTTTAAGCAAGTTGTGAAATTCAAGAGGTATATTTTTTTCCAAAGGACGTGGATGTCGTTGTATTAAAATTCCAAGTTATTGTATTCATTATGCCCAGGTCGGTTCTCATTATTTCTCTAACTTCTTCCTCTTATTTCTTCCAATTTATTGACAGTGCTGATTCCAAGTAGACATTCCGTTGCAATTTTGAAGGAGATCTCTCCTTGTTTATTTTAAGTGTTGATTACTTTTACCATAAGGAGTGTTGCTGGTGTAAATAGATGGTTAAATTCACAGTGGACTATTCATTATTTGTTCTGAGTTGCCGATATCGCATTCCAAACTATATCTACATTTATACCCGTACAACTGTGTATCTCTATGAGCAGACGTGTAATCTGTATATGTGGACATTAAAAATCTAAAACGGTTTACAGCTGAGAGACAGAAGTTTTTAAAAATATATATATTCGACGTTTGCAAACCTCCCCGACAAACAACACATCAAAACAAAACAAAAAGAACTCTCGACAAAATTGGACACCGCGGGCCAATTGTTGAGTCTTGTAATTTCCAGAGAAAAGCTAAAATCTGACCAATAGCGCCATCGCGTGGACCTGTTGATTTTAAATTACTGAGAAACCCCCCGATCCAATTCAATTCCAAATCATTGCATTGTGAATGGGAAGAAATAAAGAAAAGAATCAGAGAATCACAGGATCGCTTCAGTTCAGAAAGAGGTGAAAAAAAGGAGACAGGAGAATCTCAGCAGGTCTGACAGCATCTATAGGAAGAGAAAAGAGTTCCGAGTCCAGATGACCCTTTGGCAAAGCTAAAAGACATAGAAAGTGGGAGATATTTACACTGGAGGGTGAAACTTTAACAAAGGGTCATCTGGACGCGGAATATCAGCTTCTTTCTCTCCTTACAAATGCTGCCAGACCTGCTGAGATTTTCCAGCATTTTTCCCTTTTGGTTTCAGATTCCAGCATCGCAATAGTTTGCTTTTATTCAGAAGGATACCAGTTGGCCTATTGAGCCTGCACTGACAACAATGCCCTATCCCCGTACCCCCTGACACTCAGGGGCAATTTAGCATGGCCAATCCACCTAACTCGCACATTGTTGGACTGTGGGAGGAAACGGGAGCACTTGGAGGAGACCAGCGCAGACATGGGGAGAATGTACAAACTAAACAGATACAAAGGCTAGAATTGAACCCAGCCCCCTGGTGCTGTGAGGCAGCAGTGCAAACCGAGACTTGCACTTTTGCTGGTGTCTTCCATGATCCCAGGATGTCCCAGAAAGTTTTAAAGTGACCAATTTGTTTCACTGTGTGGGTTAGGTGGATTGGCAATGTTAATTTGTAGCTTTGTGTCCAGAAATGTGTGGGTTAGGAGGATGAGCCATGGTAAATGGTACAGAGAGCAGTGGGCTTGGGTAAGATGCTCTGTCAGGAAAAAAGGTGCAGACTCGACGCCTGAATTGCTTCCTTTTGCACTGTAGGGATTCTAGGGTTCATACAAAGAAATCATTCAGCCCACCTTGCTTGTACTATCTGCTTTAAAGAGCTGACCAATTAATCACATTTTTTCCAATCTTTCTCTATATCTTGTATATGAAGGGAGTGGGAATTGGAAATGGCCAGTGCAGCAATAAAAAACCCACTCTGGCTAAATGTACAAACCTGTAAGACTTGTTATGGGGATGTCAATGTCACATCAAATTATTTGCCCTAATCATAATTGAATTGGATAACAGGAGCCAATGACATTAAAGTGTGGAGTAGACAGAGCAACTACAGGTACACCATTAACCAAGTGTTTTAGGGAACATAGTTCTTTTAATTCTATACATTTTACTCCCTCACGTTGTCAAGCTCAGTAATCCCTCCAAGACAATTTCCAGATGATGTAATGAATGCTAAGTTTTAAAATTTAAAATTTTTTAAAAATTAGGATAGAAAACAGATATTGAAGTTAGTTGGAATTATTCATAAACATTGATTCTGAGATCGTACAGTGAGTGTTAAACTCACACTTTGATTTATATTGAAAGTCTTTGGCAAAGTCCAATTGCAGTATGGGGTGGCCATCATATGCTGATTATAGATTTCCACTTCTCAATCTTTAACATGTTTCACATATATACACATGGGTAGCTATCTTACGTTGTCCATGAGTGTCAATGGGCTCAGCTGGTGGCACTGTTGACTCTGAATTAGAAGGTTATAAGTTCAAGCCTCACTTCAAGACTTGAATACATAATTTAAACAGATATTTCAGTATTGAGGGAGTGCTCCATTGCCAGAGATCTCTTTTGGCTGAGAGGTTATACAGAGGTCCTGTTCGGGTTAACATTAAGGAACGCAGTGCAACATTTAGGACAGAGGGTGTGGCTCATAGGTATCTAAGCCACTATTCCAGCTACAACCAAAAACAGGCCAGCTGCATGTATTTTTATTAACAGGTAAAATACCAGTAAAGCAAAAGAAATATAAAAAAAGCTGAAAATATGAATTAATAAAAAAAGAAACTAAAAGGACACTGGCCAGAATTCTCTGGCCATTCACAGCCTGCCACCGCTGCCAATGAGAATGGAGAATTTGGCGCATAGCCAAAAATCCATTCACTGCAACGGGACCGGAGAATCCCAGCCACAGACGAGATTGGCGATTCTCTCCTATTCTATTCACCGACACTTGAACAATAATAGAGAATATGTGAGTGTTACTGATCTTTTCTGCTCAAAAGTTATGGGAGGCAGGCAAGAAAGTGCAGTTAAAGCCACAGTCAGATCAGGCATGATCTTATTGAATGGCAGAACAAGTTGAAGGGGTCAAATGGCTTTCTCCTGCTCCTGTTTCTTATATCCTTCTGCACTGGAGATGTCTACTAATGCTGATGGAACACTTGTGTATTCCCAGAATTTTCCCCTTTCTTTTCTCAACAAAGGTAATATTCCATTTCTCAAGTTATGCAATTCACTGAAAGATGACATAGATACACCTCAGTATCAGATAGTGTCTGGTTTTGATCCTGTGAAGCACTTTTGGACATTAAAGGTGTTATCAGTATGCACATAATAGATAGGTGGATTGAGCGTCTTTTTATCTAACAAATCTGGAAAGACTTTAAAAAGGTCAATGAATGGAAGTTGATGTGGCATGGCATTTTTGGAATTTCACATCTCAAACACTGTCTGAAGGTGTTAGAACATTGCATAGGGAAGCAGGTAGAAAAGTAGAAGAAAAACCTCAAAAGCCCACAGTGATTCAATGAAATGAAGCACTGAATAATAAATTCCAGTGGTTGTGTTGATGGTCAAGGGTTACAGATACTGATTTCAGAACAAAATGGTAACATAGCCGCCACCATCACCATTTAGTGATAAAGACCCAGAAGAGTTGTGAGTTCTCCTCTCTTCACTGCTCTTTCACTTGACTGCCATGCCAGCAACATTGTAAGCCAGAGTGGAAGCAAATTCACTGAGCTGTGCTTAGCAGGGAGTTTCTCTGCAGAACCTATTGACAATATTGGCTGAACATTTAGTCATAAGTAAACACTATTACGCTACTTAGGGCTTTTCTCGTGTTGGTAAATCCCTATGTAGCAGCAAACTTCAAGGACTGGGACACACTGCTGACAATTTTGCACTAGGTTGCCAAAAAAATATGATCCTGGATCAAAGAGTTTGGATGTCAGGCTATAAACAGTTTCTTGGCCTACAAACTCTTTTTTTTAAACAAGCTTTTACATACTCAATAGAAATGTTTTAGTTTTAACTGGAATTTCTTTATCACTGATCCGTCTTGAAGGCATTGCTATGGTTTGAGTTATGAACTCCACTGTCCTTTTTGTGCTGTGTAAATGAACATTTAGCACTTGAAAATTGGGATGGCACCTTGGTCATACTGTTGCTGCCCAAAGTCTACTATATGCAGTTGGGTTTATAGACAGCAAGCATCACGCCTGACTGAAACAAACATGAAGATATTTTGCAATGCACATTGAAGTCTTACATTGATCGAAAGACCCTGAGATTATTTTGACTTTTCATTTGTTTTATTATTGTCACATATATCAATATACAGTGAAGTATTGTTTCTTGCTTGCTCTCCAAAGCATAATAGTCATAGAGACAGAAAGAAGAGAATGAAGGATGTAGTATTACAGTCATAGCTAAAATGTAGAGAAAGATCAATTTAATGCAAGGTAAATCCAATAGCAGCGGGGAAGAAGCTGTTCTTGGGTTGGTCGGTAGTGACATCAGACTTTTCTATATTTTTCTGATGGAAGAAGGTGGAAGAGTGTATGTTCAGGTTGCATGAGGTCTTTAATTATACTGGCTGCATTTCTGAGGCAGTGGCGAGTGTAGACAGAGTCAATGGATGGGAGACTGATTTGCATGATGGACTGGACTTTATTCACAACCTTTTGTAATTTCCAGTTGAGGTAGTATGGTTAAATCGCTTTTCATGCCTCATCTTTGTCTCAGCTCAGATATTCACCTATGCTCAGTCTTTTTTCTAATAACTTGGTTAAGATAACATCAACATAATTATTAGCTGAAGTTGTAATAAATGCCACCATATGTTAAAATAAACCACCATCCTAAATAGTTAAGGACCCCATTGCACCCCGGACATTGTCTCTTCTATCTTCTTCCTTCGGGAAAAAGATGCTAAAGTCAGCAATCACGTACCAACCGACTCAAGAACAGCTTCTTCCATACTGCTGCCAGATTTTTGAATGGATTTATCTTGCATTAAGTTCATCTTCCTCTACACCCTAGCTATGACTGTAACACGTTCGGTAGTCTCTCATTTCCTTCTCTATGAACGGTTTGTTTTGTCTGTATAGCACACAAGAAACAATACGTTTCACTGTATGTTATGATAAAAATAAATCAAATCAAAGTTTTAGAAATCATTTAAATAATTAAATCAACTTTTTTAAACTTACATCTTACAACATCTAAAATAAATGAACTGAAACCAATTCCTTGAGTGAAATTATTTGTATTAAGCACAGCTTGTGACAATCGTATGATGATAGGGAAGTTTTCTGCTGTAGTCTCTTGGCAGATGGCAACAGTGTGTTGCAGGAAATTGCATGCCCACCCTTTGACTTTCCAGCACTAAAATTAATAGACAGAAAATTATGGGCTTGAAATTGCATAATTTCTCAAAGTATGTTTGGAGCACCAGTATGGAAAACCTCACAAATGCTTAAAATCTCACAAATTTGGCTTATAAAAACTCCTTTTTACAATAAGTCTGCATTTTTACGGTGTACGGTTTTTGTTTGAAATCCAGTTGAGAAGTTGCCAGTACAGAAATATAGCCACAATGTCAGAATGGTCTACTGGCAACTGTCAAACAACAAGCCAGAACTCTGAGGAATGTTTATTATTTACAGGATTCACTGCAGCAACTCGCCAAGGCTCCTTCAACAGCATCTTCCAAACCTGTGGTGTCCAGTACCTAGGAGGGCAAGAGCAGCGGACGCATGGGAATACCATCACCTGCAACTAGTCCTTCAAGTTACACACCATCCTAACTTGGAAGGGTTTTAAAATGTGAGTGAGAAACATTGCTAAACAGCTAAGCATGACAGACAACAGTGAGAGCAAAACTGTTAAGTTGACTTTTACAGTTTTGGCATGCCTCCAGCAATAAATATATACATATAATAAGAGAAGTGTCATGCGTTAATAAGCCTGGAATGTTCATTTGAACAAGATTTTCAATCAGTACTTTGTTCAATAACAAGTAACTATTTATTGCTTTGAAGGGAGAATGGAATGGAGCCCATTTCTGAATAAATTAAAATCAGTTATTAACATAAAAGTAATGATTTCAATAAAATGGTTACAAACAATATTAATTCATACTTTTGTCAGTGTCAACTCTCACAATCAGGAGTACTCCTTCTCACTGCACAGTAGACTAAGTCAGTCTAATTCTCTCAGAAGAGATTTAATTTTCCAACAAGAAATTATTTATAAAGTATTATTTATCATGAGTCAAATGATGCTTCAATAACTGGAATATATTACCAATAAATTTTATTCATTATTGTCACAAGTATGTTCACATTGACATTGCAATCAAGTTACCGTGAAAATCCCCTAGTTGCCACACTCCAGTGTACACTGAGGGAGAATTTAGCATAACCAATGCACCTAACCAGCATGTCTTTCAGACTATGGGAGGAAACCGGAGCACCTGGAGGAAATCCAAGCAGACACGAGAAGAACGCATAGATTCCACACAGCCAGTGAACTGAGGCTGGAATTGAAACTGGATCCCTGGCATTGTGAGGCAGAAGTGCTAACCACTGTGCCACCCAAAAGTGATGTTATAATGTCTAATTTACATGTTTTAATCATTTTTGTTAATTATTCATATTAAACAATTTTATAAAATCTCCTATTTTAATAGGTGGGTATAGGAGAGGGACAGGAAGTCATTCTTATTACTTTGCAAAAAGTTACCATCAAGGTGTAAACTGAGAAATTATCACTGGCAATGAATACTGACAATGAATACTTACTATGTGGGTATTAAAACTCACTTCATATAAATGGGTTCATTCCTATATTAGATTTGTGTCGCTCATGAAGCACTCACTATAGTAGTTCCAAGGTATATTTTGACTTAACTGGTAGCCAGTCCAGCTTCATTTACAGATATGAATTGGAACCAACTTCACCTTACATAAAGAGGGAAAGTAAAGTGTTTTGATATTTGGAATTGTACACATGAGTGAGACTTTTCACCTGCACCCCATTATTTATTTTGCTGCAAAAAGCTCTCAGGAAGACATATCATCGCGCTTGGGTGGGTTTAAATCAGGTAACCATCTCTTCTAACATACATCTCATGATTTCTTTCCTTCAAATGTTGGACACAAAATATGTTTTGGCTGAGTCCTTTTCCCAGTGGATGGTGTAAATGTTAGAGAGTGGTTATCAGATTTTTCCTTTGATCCCAGGACCTGTAAAAGTGCGCAAAAACTGAAGAGAGTGATGTTAAAAAAAATTCCTTCAAACCCTTCTGTAACCAAGGGGTAACTTGTAATTATATGGCATCTTTATTGTAACAATACCCAACAGTATTTGGTGGAAATAGAAGAAATTAAGAGAGATGACAAGAAGCCATCATTAAAAGGATAAATTTTAAAGAAAATCTTCAAAGGAGATTTGGGATGTAAAGTGGCTTTAGGGATGCTTGATGTAATAGTATAATCGTTGCACTGGTGATCCAGCATCATGAACAGGAACCAATGAATTATTTTATTGTACATTCATAAGAAACTATGGTAAGAAATTTTGGCTTGCGTAAATAACAAAAATTTTATTGTATGCAGTTTTGAAAAGAGATGTGTGGTCCAATTACATGTCATTTCTGTTGCCTACTCCTACTCAATTTGAAAATGTATTTGGAATAGATTAAGGACATTATCTGGAACAATAGTGGTAATTTGGATGAATCATTAATGTACCTCATTGACATCAGATTTTAGAATGTGAAGGGTGAGATTTTCCCAAAAATATTCTACGTGCCTACAGGCAATAAAATGGGGGCCTTTCCCACCTGATTTTTTTGGGCAAGCTTAGTTAAATGAATTTAAGGCACTCTGTGCCATATCGAGGTCATCAAATGATTCATGCCAGTAGAGAGAGGGGGGCAGAGCCTAATCCCACTTGAGAGGTCAGCACAGGCCGCTCAGCGAGTCATTGCATATGCATCAATCTCCCATTATACTGGGAGACTGGTTTACATGCACCCCCGCCACCGACATTGCCAGCCTCCTGATTGCCAGCCCTGACCCTCACCCCACATCCCCCATTCAGACATCATCAACTGGAAGGAATAGTGTAGGCAGGGGTTGAGATTCTGTGGGACTAAATTGCTTTGTATTCCAGATGCACTATCTGTCCCCACCCTACTCAACTTCTCCAGCCATTTAAACTTCACTAAATTCAGGAATGGGAATTCGCCCCCCCAAGAACAGCCTAACCTAAATGATAAAGACACAGTCTTTACTGTGGGCCTAACTACGGTCCGTATGATCTGAACCTACCAGTGAAAGCTAGTGCAGCCTGACCAGAGAAGGTTAACTTTGCAATTACCTTCCTTCTATTTTTTACATACCTTGTTAAGGACAGTTTTAATGGGCTCTGGCATCAAAACCCCATCCCAGCAACACCTACCCTCAAAAACAGATTTTGAATTCTGCCCCGGCAGCAATGACACAATCCCCCCAGCTATGACAAGAAGTCAATGTTGGAGCTCCAGGAGTTAAATTCTGCTGCTTACATTCAGGTTTGCTGCCTACTTTGTGCCCCATAAGTCTGATTTACACCATGAGTTAAAATTGGGCTTTTCAATCTCTGCAATACCTAAATTATCTGCAAGGCTTAAAATATAGAAAATATAGAAATTGGTGTTAGTTACACCCAGTGAGGCTCAATGTGGGGAATGAACCAATCTCATGGACGCCAGTAAAACTGTGAATTGGATTCCAATACATCATTGGCTCCTGTTATTTGAACACAGACATTTAAAACAGTTTTTATTCCATCCATAAAAATACAAATCCAATTCAGTGGATAGGCATACAGATAGTATTGGAATAGTTTAGGTTAAAGGGTCATAAATTGGTTCCATTGGTCAGGGCAACATCGAGGGCCGAAGGGCCTGTATTGCGCTGTAGTTTTCTATGTCCTATGTTCTATGTTCAATGTTCAATATTCAGAATCATAAAACCCTACATTGAGAAGGATGCCATTTGGCCCATCCAGTCTGCACCAACCACAATCCCACACAGGCCCTATCCCCATAACCCCATATACCTACCCTACTAAGTCCCTAACACTGGGGTCAATTTGGCATGGCCAATCACCTTAATCCCCATATATGTGGATAGTGGGAGGAAACCAGAGCACCTGGAGGAAGCCCATGTAGACACAAGGAGAATGTGCATACTCCACACAGACAGTGACCCAAGGCTAGAATTGAACCTGGATCCCTGGCATTGTGAGGCAGCAGTTCTAACCATGGTGCCATCATGCCATCGATGGGCAAACCCGAATCCATTCCTTGCTTGCTCCAAAAACCAAATTCAATCCAATTCATGGTTCCTCAAAGGACACAAACAAGGTCCAAGCTGACAAGATGAAGCGTTTCAACTTGAGCTTGTTCTAACGCTTGATCTGAGCCAAAAGGTGAAGACCACAGACTATCACCAAAACGTCCTTTGAAAAATTTTTCTCTGAAGCAGTGAGGAGAATGCCCACCTTCACCCTAACAATTTCTGCTCCCTTCCATCACCACTCTAACTCCCCTCTCAGGACTTTGGGTTGCTGTTGGTGATAAAATTAACCTGAAATTCATCCTGGTTAAAATGGGCCACCTAGACCTCTCAGGCACTGATAACTTACCAAATCATTTAAATGAGGATCTAACAGTGTTAGATTTGTCTTACGGTCGCAGATCTCCAGCAGCAGGCTTTGACGATCACTCCACCCCCACCCCCACCCACTATCTGCTCTCTCCTCCAATCCCAAAATAGCACTTCCACACACTTGTGTGTGTTTTTGGCAACATGGCAGCGATGAACCTATACCCCTTGGTCTCTTTGTTCTGTAACTCTCCCCAACACCCTACCATTAACTGAGTAAGTTCTGTCCTGGTTCAATCTGCCAAAATACATTACTTCGCATTTATCTAAATCAAACTCCATCTGTCATCCTTCAGCCCACTGGCCCAATTAATCAAGAGTCCGTTGCAACCCGAGATAACCTTACTCACTGTCCACTATGCCACTAATTTTAGCATCATCTGCAAACTTACTAACCATGTCTCATGTATTCTCATCCAAATTATTAATATAAATGACATTAAACAGTGCCCCTCTCCCCCAATGTCTCAATCTCTCACAGATTTACTTCCCTCCCACAATTGACAGCATTGTAATACCCAGGGTTAGTGCCACTTAGTACCACTTATTAAATGTATGTTTCTCACTTGGTGGGGCTCTGAACTTTGGGCTTTAACCTCGCACCTAACTTTCCCCACCCAGTGTGTGTCCCTTTCGGCACCCGCCCCTCCCCCACCCCTTTTCGTTTTCACTCGGCGCTACGGTTCAACCTCAAATCTGCCTTCCGTCTATCCTCTGAAATCCACGCACAATCGTCAGTAGCGCATTGTCAACAAAACTTCCCTGTGACAGATCAATAAAATTTTCAGATTAGGTTATAACTAATACCATTAGCTGAGAAAGCCTTGTGCATTTCCACATTACCTGCGCACACACACACTGCAGCTACATAACTCTCTATATATCAATCCACTGACTACAGACTAAACACAGACAGACTGAAATCTTTTCCGTTTTACACCACCGACTGCAGCAGTGGTCCATGATTAAATAGATGTAAAGAGGTAACAGCAAACAATATTTAATTTTTGAACAGTTTTGTAGAATCCCTCCATTAATTTTCTTCAAAAGCACGCAGGAAGTTAGATTTTAGAAATACCGCTAACAAAATTTATAAATTATCATGGTTCAAAAGTAGAAAATGATATTTAAGAATGAACGTATCCGGTCTTGGATAGGGAGATAATTTAAAATACTTTAATAAAACAATTATTAAATAGGCAGATTGGTTGTAGCTAGATTGATCTTTTTGGTTCATTTATCATAAGGGAAATGTAACAGTAAATACATTAGGCTGGAAATTTCCTCGGATCCTTTCCCGATTGGCTACCTTAGCTTTGATGGAGATCCCAAATAAAATTCCACCCATCCAAAGTCGAATGGAACAAAGCTTCCGGAAGTTCTTGTCACCAAATAGCTCATGCAATTTGCTATTTCAGGCAGAATTAAAAGTTACAAGTTTTATTGTAAAAAGGAAAATCCTTGTCGTATAGTGCACACAGAAGTATTATCTTATTATGGGCTTGCGAGTCGCATTCTTCAGCACGCAACAATATTGCCATCTTCTGGTACGAATAGAGACTCAGTAAGAATTTAGCAACACCAATTTTAATTCCAACCGATTGATAGTAAATTTGCGAGCTTTCGACATTCTGTGTCTTTGTCAGGCAAATGCAGTGTTCTGGTCTGCAATAGCACACATCAGCACAGACAGTCACAGATAGCTGATTAGTCCTGTCTGCTTTCTTGCATCTCTGTAGAAACTTGATGTCTGTGTCAATATGTGCAATCCTCTTGGAGATCCTCTCCACTTGGATCCGGCAGTATGCGGTGTCGATAGTAGTCATGATGTAGAGATGCCGGCGTTGGACTGGTGTAGCAAAGACACAGAGTGTCGAAAGCTCACAAATTTACTATCAAATAAATCGGTTGGATTTAAAATTGATGTTGCTAAATTCTTACTGAGTTCTTACTACCCCAGTCCAACGCCGGCATCTCTACATCATGAATAGAGACTGCCACGGTGATGACCAACTAATTTCCGACATTGTTCTTCCCACTCCTTGGGAGTAAATAATAATTAACCTTTTAAGCATCATTCTATGTTCATCCGAATAATCCTGCAAAGCATACTCTCATAAAAGAAAGACATGTACAGCAACATGCGAGAAAGTGGAATGCAAAAGTACTGCAACGTGTTTAGTACATTGTAATCTTTATCCGTAGAATCCCTATAAGGCAGAAGGTGGCCATTCGGCCCACTTGAGTCTATATCGACTCTTTGAAAGAGCATCTTACTCAGGACCACACCCGACGCCTGATTCCTATCACTCTTGGCATTTACCATGGCTAATTCAACCAGCTTGTACATCTTTGAACACCAAGGGCAATTTAGCATGGCCAATCAACTTCATCTGCACAATTTTGGACACCAAGGGACAATTTAGCATGGCTAATCTACTTAACTTGCACACCTATGGACACAAAGGGGCAATCTACCATGGTTAATCCACCTAACCTGCATATCTGTGGACATCAAGGGGTAATTCAGCATTGCTAATCCATCTAATCTGCACATTTTTGGGAGCCAAGGGGCAAATTTGCATGGCCAATCCATCTAACCTGCATATTTTTGGACATCAAGGGACAATTTAGCATGGCTAATCTACTTAACCTGCACATTTATGGACACTAAGGGGCAATTTATTGTGGTTAATCCATCTAATCTGCTCATCTATAGACACCAAGGGGCAATTCACCTAATCTGCGCATCTTTTAACACCAAGAGGCAACTTGGCATAGCCAATCAATTTAACCTGTACATCTTTGGACACCAAAGGGCAATTTAGCATGGCCAATCCACCTAATTTACACATCTTTGGACTATATTATATAAGTAAATCTCATGTTATGTTCAAGAGGGAAAATCCCAAAGAAAATTATTTCAGCAGTACTTACATAGCATAGTCCAAGAATTGCTACCTGTTTGCTTGTGTTGGCTGTAAATTAAAATTAAGCAGCAGGTTATAATGCCAATAAAAATAAACAGAAATAGAGCTTCTGGTGTAGTGCCGAAGGTAGAAAAATATATATTTTAATTAGAAAGGAAAGAATCACTACCTTAGAAGAAAAAATACTCGGTAGAAATTTTGGCTAGGATCAACTTAACATAAACTTTGATGCAAGTGTTAAGTTTTATCGATTGAATGTTTCCTTATTGACAACAGTGGAGTTAATCCCTGCCAGAGGTTGACATGAAATATAGGTTTTGAGAAGATGTCTGGCTGATCATTGGTTTGCCCTCAATGTATATATTCGAAACTACCAGGCAACGAATAATTTTCATTGTGTTTCATTGTTTCATGACCTGCAGAATCCTGTCAACTTTGGTTGAACTTCAGAAACAATGAAAAAAATTAATATTTCCTACTTTGGGTCAACACCACTCCAGAGGCTTAGCATTGGAAAATCACTTTGCTTTTGTAATTAATATTTTTGACATGCCAAATTACGTGATAAAGATACGTCGGCTTGTACAAATATTAAATGCAAAGTCCAAGGGAAAAGCGCAAAAGAAGCAGAACAAAGACTTGGCAGACAGTACAAAGACAGATTCAAACAGCCAAATACTGACCTTCCAACAGATGAAATGTAACATTACAGGAAAACCTTCCGCAACCGCCAGAATATTGGCTCCTACACAATAGTGAGGTAGAGGATCTGGGCTGGCATTGCTTCCAAGTTTAAGTCAGTTTCCAGATCAGAGGTTTTAATACTGATAGACAAAATTGGTTCAATCGGATCCATAGGCATGGGGGTGAAAGGCTATCTTGCATAGCTGAAGGATAATCGGAGCACTGAAAGTTGATTTGGTGACTTTTTAAGATGAGATGCTATCAAGGGTACATGAAGATGTTATATTGGTTGAGGGACTGATAGTGCAAACAAGACTGAGGAATTTATAGTTTAAGTTTACTTATTATTGTCATCAGTAGACTTACGTTAGCACTGCAATGAAGTTACCATAAAAATCCTTTATTTGCCATACTCCGACACCTGTTCAGATACACTGAGGAAGAATTTAGCATGGCCAATGCACCTAACAAGCATGTCTTTCGGACTTTAGGTGGAAAATGAAGGATTCGGAGAAAACCCATGTAGACACAGGGAAAATGTGCAGTCTCTACACAGACAGTGACCGAAGCCAGGAATCATGCCCAGTTCACTGGCGTTGTGCAGCAGCAGTGTTAACTACTGTACCACTTATTAAGTATCATCAGCCAAACAATCAAGATTCGTATTGGGAATTCAAGTATGCCACTCAACATGGAATGTAACACAAGCTTAAGGTACGAAACAGCAAAATGAGTCATTTCTCTCATGGGATAATTCAGGAGTACTGAATTGAATGCCTACTTCCCATTGCCCTGTTTGGAACACAGTCATCTTCTGCACTGGCCAGCCATAGAGTAATGAATCAACCTAGGAAAGTAATGTTTCCTCAAACAAAGAGTATGGCGTTGTTAAGACAAAAGAATGTGCTAGAACATAATGTGCTATTTTATGACACACCCAAAAAACAGCCCCAGGGAAAAGCAGTATGTATGTTGGACCCAAAATATGAATCAGCGAAGACCAATTTAATGTCAGAACAGGGCCCTAAAATGTGGCTGCAATGCAAACATAGAAGGCCATGAGAATCCAATAATTGGATGGGATGACAAGTGACAACTACCTGAAGTATTGAAAGATCAATCCATTTTCTTTTGCCTTCTAGACTCTGAATGAACAGTGCAGTTTCAGTATTTCCTTATTTGGGAGAGAAGGTGGATACAGTTTAGAACAACAAGTCTTTAGTTTGTTGCTGCTTTGAGACCTGTAGTAGCATATTTTTAACTGTATTATACCTACCTAGCCACACTGTTTTATAAAGAAAAGACATGAGTTTATAAGAGACAGCCAACATAAATTTGTCAAGGATAAATTATGTTTGGCTAATCTAATTGAATTCTTTGATGAACAGAGAGGGTTGCTGATGCAGTGCTATATATAGACTTTTCTAAAAAAAATGATTAAGTACCCCATAACAGGTTCACACAAGAATTAGAAGCACATGGCATTGAAGGGATGGTGGTAACGTAACTAAAGTTAGAGAATGATGGTGAGAGATATTATCTTGATTGATGTGGAAAGAATTTTATCATCCACCACTAAGTTTTCAGGTAGAGATCATGTAAAATTCTCCAAGTGGCCTTTCTGCCATCTTGTCACTGAGCACAATTGTATGGATATGGGGCAGGCGAGGTCCAGGGTAATCCTTCCTCCTCCCATTCTTGCCTCAATTGGCTCTTTAAGTGAATAATTAATGGTCACTTAAGAACTGCTTCCCATCTAGCTTTAATTTTGAGACTGACGGGAAGAATTCAGGATTGAGGGGAAGATTGGCAATTTACCTTGTTCAATTCTTAGGCTGGAAGCACGGTCCTCTTTCAAGGGTCCCTCCTTTCTACATTGGGCACCCAATGTTTTCGTACCCTTACCATCACTGGCCTTACCATCAAGATCTCCACCCTTCTCCCAGGGCTAGTTGTAGTCCTAGACTTGACACTGCTGGAGCTACAAAACTGACAGCCAGGGGGAAACCCTAAACTCAACCAATTAACATGTTAAATGGCTGCTATGATTGGTGAACAGAGGGGTGGATGTATTCCCACTGATTCTTTGGAGGTGTTGTAGAATGAACCACTACTCAAAAAAAACAATGTGTAATAGGATTGTCCCAGATATCAGCATTTAATTACTATGAAATGAGTATAACATGAATAATTTCAAAGTTTGTGGACCAGACATAACTGTGCAATGCAATAATGATATATGTGTGCAAATGATATATATGCTTATTTATGCTTCAGAGGAATATTCAAAAGTTTAGCTTTATGCTTCAGGTAGTTGGTATGTCTGGAAGGAATACAGATCAGATGCTGGGGGAGTAAAATAATTGCTCATTTCAGTCTTACAAATTGTTATGTTGAGTTAATGGATTTTTGTTTACTTATGTTCCCCTGAGATTTCAGATTACAGGATCATGTACTGATGTGGTTTATGTGCGGTACTGGATCTGTAGCAGAGAAACAAATATTTTTGAAAAGAAGTTGGAGTTAGGCTGTTCTAGTTCTAGATAATTTTGCAGGTTTCTGAAAGCTCTGCAAACTCCAAGACTATGTATATTCTTTATAGTAAGTATATTTGTGATAGGTAACAATATTTAAAGTAGCCTTTAATTCTGTAAGAAGAATGTTGCTTATTTGGAACTGAGATAGTGATGTGTTAGAAATTGAAGGTGTTTCCCTTCATTTGTAAAATATGGTTCAATTGTTAATGGTTATTCCCACTTCCTTGGTTAGAGTTTATTTAAAATGTGTTATAAATAAAGCTTGTTTTGATATAAGTATCCTTTCCTCACATTTATGCCAAAATAGAAAATTTGTTGGGGTCTAGTCTGGCTTCATAATTTACCTTGGGGTTTTGGTCTGGGATCCTAACAATAGTGAGCATCATGATAAAGCAAACTTCAGAAGGATTTTGGCAGACTGGGGAAATGAATTCACACATGGCAGATGGAATTTATTGCATATATATGCATGAAACAATGCACTTTAAGAGAAAAAAGGTGGAGAGGCAGTATAAGGTGAATGGTACTATTTTGAAAAGGGTGCGAGAGGAGGACTGATTGTGCTTACTCACTGATTTTTGAAGTTAGACAGGTAAAATAATAAGGTGATCAAAGAAGCAATAGAGATACTTTCTAAATAGAGACACTTAATACAAAAACAAGGAAGTTATATTGAATCTTTCCAAATCTCTGGTTAGGTTATAAGAGCAGAACTTGTATCCAATTCCAGGCATCTCATTTTTGGAATGATGTCAAGACCCAGAAGAGGGCATAGGGAAGGATTATCGGAAGATATCTGTGATGAGGGAGTTGAGTTATGCAAGAGATTGCAGAAGTTGGAATTGTTCTCTTTAAAGTGGAGAAGGCTGAGGGCAGACTTAATAATGGGCAGC
This sequence comes from Sphyrna mokarran, assembly GCA_024679065.1. Lineage (NCBI taxonomy): Eukaryota > Metazoa > Chordata > Chondrichthyes > Carcharhiniformes > Carcharhinidae > Sphyrna > Sphyrna mokarran. Next base: position 14,837,057 of record JAGIQG010000004.1, read on the forward strand.
ATGATGGCACAATTGTTAGCGCGCTGTTGCATTACAGGATCTAGGTTCAACTCCCAGCTTGGGCCACGGTCTATGCGGGGTTAGCACATTCTCTCTGTCTGTGTGGTTTTCCTCTTGTGCTCTGGTTTCCTCCCACAGTCCCAAAGACATACTGGTCATTGGCCATGCTAAATTCTTCCTCAGTGTACCTGAACAGGTGCTGCTGAGTGATGACTGGAGGATTTTCACAGAAATTTCATTGAGTGTTAATATAAGCCTACTTGTGATGCTAATAAATAAACTTTAAACTTAGAGGTATTCAAAGTTGTGAAAGTTTATTAGTCACAAGTAAGGCTTACATTAACAATGCAATGAAGTTACTGTGAAATTTCTCTAGTTGCCACAGTCCAGTGCCTGTTCAAGTCAATGCATTTAACCAGCATATTTTTCTGAGTGTGGGATGAAACTGGAGCACCCAGAGAAAACCCATGAAGATACAGGGAGAACGTACAAACTTCACACAGACAGTTACCCAAGCTGGGAATCGAACGCAGGCTTCTTGCACTGTGAAGGTACAGTGCTAACCACTATGCTACCATGCCACCCTTTCGCCAAGGATTCTGGGAAGTGGATTGTTAACTAGAATTAAATTTAACATTTTTGGCTGAAGAAGTAAGCCGGTGCAGACATGAGAGGCTGAATGGTGGCCTAAGATTTTATTAATTCTAATCTACTAAATTTGATGCATGTGGAACTGCAGTTTATTTGGCCTAAATTAGTTACTGACTTGTTTTAATGGTAAGCAATAAATGGGCAGAATTGTGGAATGTGGTCCCCAAAACGCTGGTAAAGAGAAATCCTGGAATTCCTTGTAAATAAAAAAGGGAAATTCAATTACTTAGTCATTTTAAACCAGCAGTCCTGGCAATTTGCCTCTGTCCCAATGGATGAAGGACGGATAGAACATTACATTTACATAGCTGTATTCTCAGGAATTATAACTCTTTCCCTGCACTTCTAGTTCACTGAAATCAACACTGTAAGTTTCAACAAATCCAGTAGCTCCAATAAATAAAGATTTAGTTGATGGGTTGCTCAAATGAAAAGTTCATAGATAAATTTAAAGTAGTATTGCTGTACTGTATACATGTCTACCTGTCATTTGGGATCTAATTGCACTGCTGGCCAAACATCAGAACAAACATCATTTGTAAATAGGATACAGATCAACATTTTCTGTTTCTGTGCAAATGATCTTCAAATTTTTTTCCTGTCCCCATATGCATCTTGTCCCCCTCTGATATTAAATATATATTCAGGCAGAACAAAGCAAATTCTTTTCATGATTCTTGCAGTGTTTTGAGTACAATTTATACTGTTTAACATGCTTGTTAAATAAATTGTAGTACTCTGGTAAACTTAGGAAAATTTGGAGCATAAATTCAATATTGTTGTACTTATTTTATAGGTACTCCAGTGTTAAATTTATCAGAGCAATGACCTGTTCGAAATTATCCACCGATTTGGTATGTCACAAATTTGATTAGGGCCATTAGGCAGTCCAACTTAGGCCACATTTCAATATTGAGATACAAGTCATGGTCGGAATTTTACCGGCACGCCTGCCCCAGAATCAGGATGAGTGAGGCTTGCAGTACAGCATTCTCCACTGGCCTCACTAGGGATCTTAAAATTCCAGCACATGTGTCCATTTCCAAGAAATCCATTTAAACCTGTTTCTCAAGCCTCATAACAGGATGTTATCACATCAACCAATGTTTTAAATTTACCTTAACATGTAGCTAGAAGGGGCACTTTTCCTGTGGGCTGTTACTATATCTCACTTGACCTCCTCCCACCATTCTGCTCTTCCCCATTTGCTTTCCCCAGTGATGTTATCTGGATGGTAACAAGGTAGCTAGACAGGAGTAGGTCAGCAAGCTGCATAAGTTAGTATTCGCAGTTCACTGAAACCTCTTCTAATTTAGACCTAAGGATGAGTCCATAATGGATTTTGGGGCTTCCATCTCCTCATTGGTGACCACTTTGTGATCATTATTGGGATCTAGCAAATTAAACTGACAGATTTTTTTACATTCAAAACCAAGTTTGCAGAAGATGTCTACATTAATGATTCATCTTTGAACCTTGTGCCACAGACAACCATCAACAGGTTTTTAATAAAAGCAGATGCTTACAAGCCAGTGTAAAAACGGTACAATATTCAAAGAAACAGTTTTACTCTGTAATGTGGTTTCTATTATTGTGCTTTGTCAGTATCTATTACAAATTCATTTCCAAATCAGGAAATTATGGGTTCAAACTCATCTGAGAATGGCACTCCAGTGGCATTACAGAGGAGATATGGCATTGGAAGAGATACCGAAAGTAAAAGTTTATTTATTAGTCACAAATAAGCTTGCATTCACATTGTAATGAAGTTCCCCAGTCACCACGCTTTGGCGCCTGTCCAGCTACAATGCGGGATAATTTACCATGTCCAATGCACCTAACCTGCACATCTTTGGACTGTGGGAGGAAACCAAAGCACCTGGAGAAAAGCCAAACAGACACGAGGGGAAGGTGCAAACTCTACACAGACAGTGACAAAGACAGGAATCAAATCTGGATCCCTGGCACTGTGAAGCAGTAGTGCCATCTTGCCACCCTTTTCTGATGAAATATTAAACTAAGTTTCTGTCTGGCTTTCCTGTCGTTTAAATATATACTTCTTGGCTGATATTCTCTCTCAACCAACTTCAACAAATTCAGCTGATCATGGAAATTTTGGCAGTTTGTGTGATCTTGCCACGTACCTACCATCTTTGCTTATATAATGTCCAAAGGTAGCACTGCATTTGAAATATATTGACATGGTTTTGACCTACATGAAAAGATGGTTGTTTCCCTTTGTGGGAGAGTCTAGGACCAGTGTTCATAAGCTCAGAGTAATAAGGGTGTTGCCCATTTTATGACATGAGGAGGAATTTTTCTCTCAGTGGATAGTGAATTTGTGGAATTCTTTACTGCAGGGAGCTGTAGAGTCTGGGTCGTCAAAACCAAGATAGACAGATTTTTAATCAGTAAGAGGATCAAGGGTTATGGGGCTAAGGTGGAAAAGTGGACTTGAGGTTTATTATATCAGATCAGTTATGATCTCACTGAATGCTGGAGCAGACCCAATGGGCCAGATGGCTTACTTCTACTCATACATCTTATGGTCTTTTCCGTAACTATACAAACCTACGAGAGCCAAAAATTACATTTCTATAATTGCACTTTTTCAGATGATGAAACTAAAAATATAAATTGCACATTGTGGACCTTTCATAGTTTTTCTGTAACTCAACTAAATATCCTCAATGATTCTCGCAGATGTTTACATTATATTCTATTTCCTTCATTGGACTCAACTTTTAAAATAATTGTTACTCTTTTAAACAAATATTTTAGTTGTATAAAAAATCTATTTGAAGCTTTGCAATATTAACAAGAAGAAAATGGTGAAGAGAATGTTCATAGATAAATTGGAGGAATCCAACCACTGACATATTTTGTAGTCATAATATAAACTGAACTTGCTGCTTTGGTTGGGCTTCATTTTAAACTCCATCAGTTATGATGATATTCTGTGCGATCCACTAATTAATTTTCCTCATCTCTCATTAATAAATTTACCCTTTGCCCAATGTTTAAGGTGTGCCGAGTGTCACAGAGTTAATGGAGGTAAAACATAAAAGAGCTTGGTCACTTAGGTGTAATTAGGAATTTATATTGGGCACTGCACAGCAAAGATGTTAATTATGGGAAGTTTCAAAGTGTTATTGTGCAGAGGAAAGAGTAAGGAGACAAGAAGGAAAGCCTCAAGAACAGTAGTGTAACACAGCAGAAATATAAATGCATAATTGACAGTACGTTGCAAAATCTTTGACTCAGAAAGATAAATAATTAACTAACAAATTAACATTCTTGCAATACCAATTTAGTATCCAGTAGACAAATGTCAGACTGGTGTTCAAAAGAAGATGGACACAATAATTGCCAGTCAATATTATTAATGCAATTTACTGGCAATGCACACAATACATTTCACAAAATAGTGTCAACTGTAAACTGAACTGTGCCTATGACCAAAAAAAAGGTGCAAAGTTGAGCTCCTATTCAATCTGTTACTTATCCCTCCAGTTAACTATCAACATAAGTTATGACAAAGGCTATACTCCTGAATTTTCCTTCACACGTGTAACTGACCTGCTGTGAATTTTCTGCACATTCTGTTTTTATTTCAGCTATTCAGTATTTTCTGTTCTCCTCTATCTGAGTCTGGTTGTACTGGTGTCTGTTCCCATAGCTTGCGCTGAGTTGGATGTTGTACAGGGGAGAGACTTCCCATTCCTCTCTACTCTGCACAATGCCAGGAAATCCCATGCCTTGGCTTAATGCATCACCAGAAATAACTGCCATTACAGTTGAAACAGGCACAAGATTGAAATCTTTGAAGGTCAAAATGGTAACTGAGGTTGGCACAGGCAGATCAAAAATTCCCCCAGTATACACTGGCAATACAGTAGTTATGCATCACTACATGACTCAATAGTTTTACTATTCATTTGGCTTTCAAATGCCTTTTGGCTCCTTGACTGAGATGAACTTTATATGTCATCCAACAGTTTTTCACTACTTTGAAGCCTTTGCTAACCTCATTCACAGGCCATTAAATGCACTAACTGCTCTCTTCTGATAGTAGTTAGCATACACAAGTTTGACTTTTATTTGCTGACCTTCCTTTCCTCTTCACTTTTGCTCAGATCTACAAAGGAGATTTGCATATCCTCCAGTTTCCAACTCGAAGGGGCCAGGATTTTCTGGTCTTGTTCATCCCGCCATAAAACTTTAAAGTTTTAAAGTTTATTTATTAGTGTCACAGGAAGGCTTGCATTGAAGTTACTTTGAAAATCTCCCAGTCACACACTCTGATCCCTATTTGGGTACACTGAGGGAGAATTTAGCATGTAACCAGTACGTCTTTCGGACTGTGGGAGGAAATCGGAGCATCCAAAGGAAACTCACGCAGACAGGAGGAGAACAAATAGACTCTGTGCAGACAGTGATCCCAAGCTGGGAATCAAACCTGGCCCTGTGAACCATTGTGCCACCTGCCCCTGCTAAGGATGGAGAATTTGTTGATCCGCTAAAACTCCATTCACCGCAGTCAGAGAATCCCAGCCAGGATCTGCACGAAAGTTGTTCTTCCTTTCTCATTGCAGATGCTTTGCCCAGTTTTAGAGCAGAAATGTGCAACAAGAGAGTTTGAAAGCTTGACTTGTGTTGTTTTTGCTCTGTTTTGAATGAACATACATTTGTACAAACTTCCAAAGAAGGAAAAATAACATTAAACTTGAAAGTGAAAGGTAACTGGTAAAAATTGTCTGACTGGTCTTGTATACCTTAAAATGGAATTCCAGTATTACTGGTGTCAATGTTATTGATTTTCACCAGGATTTGAAAATTCTGAGTAGGTTCATCCTTCCAAAAAGTAATATAATGGATAATCTCAAATTCTGAACTTTTCCAAAACTTTTCCATGTGGTATCACATCAAATTTCCAGCCGTATTTTGCAGAACAAGTTTAACATTACAATTCATGATAACAATTTCAGACTGTGCAGGAACAGTTCACAACCCACTCTGTAAATTAAACTATAATTGCAAGGGTGAAAGATAAATAGGTCATTTAGAAAATAATACTAAACAAAATCCACAATAATTATTTTGCAGAACTATCCTTGCAAGGCAAAACAATACTTTAAAATCATTAAACAATGGCATGGAGAAGGCAATATAATCTCCCCCCTATGGAAAATCACACAAAAAAATAATTTAGTTGAAAAATCAAAATAAGCTTAGAAGGAAAATGAGTCATTACGTCCAGCCAGCTTGCAATTTAATACGTGGAGCGGCTGATCATCATTGTTGGTTATTCTTTTCTTCCAGAGCTTAGTTCAAAGTGCCGTTATTCACGGTAATACTTATCTTCTTTATAACTTCTTCTTTCCAATCCACAACTCTGAGTCAGTTTTTTTGCTTTGATGCAGTCCGAGTCTCAATCGCTCCATTACCTTGATACATAAACTACTGTACTGCCAAAGTATACTGGGTGACACGGTAGCACGGTGGATAGCACTGCTGCCTCACAGCACCATGGACCCAGGTTCAATTCTGACCTCAGGTCACTGTGTGTGTGGAATTTGCACGTTCTTCCTGTGTCTGCGTGGGTTTTCATCCCCTCTCCAAAGATGTGAGAATTAGGTGGTTTGGCTCTGCTAAATTACCCTCAGAATCAGGAGGACTAGCTAGAGTAAATACATGGGGTTATGGTGATAGGGCCTAGGTGGGATTGAGTTGGTGCAGACTTGATAGGCCAAATGGCCTCCTCCTGCACTGTATGATTTTATGATTCTACTCCTCTCCCTCGCATCTTGCAGCTCTAAACTGTGCTTCCCATTCCTGCTTCCCTAATTTCTACTATCATTTCAGGTTTCCAACCTGACTCCAGTACTGCATGGTGCCACTGGAGCCTCACAGTATCATGGACCCGGGTTCAATTCCAGCTTTGGGTGACTGTCTGTATGGAGTTTGCAGGTTCTCCCCAGGTCTGTGTGCATTTCTTTCAGCTGCTCCAGTTTCCCCTCACAGTCCGAAGGACATACTGGTTAGGTGCATTGACCATGCTAAATTCTCCGAACAGGTGCTGCAGTGATTAGGGGATTTTCCTAGTGACTTCATTGCAGTATTAACGTAATTCTACTTTTGACACTAATAAACAAAACTCATGTATTTCTTTTTAAATTGACATACTAACCCAACTGGAGGCGGTGGGAGGTGGTGGAAAGGGTTGGAGCACAGTTAGCTCAATTGGCTGGACTATACTTGTGTGGATCAGATTCGTGCAAATACCAAGGAGTTTGATTCCCATTCTGGGAATTATACAGATTCAGAACCTGCCTCTTCACCAGAATTATAGCAAAAATCATAGCATTTGACCACGATTTGGTGAATAATTTTCAAAGATCTGCTTTCAGGCAGAGAATTGAAGAAGAATGGGGATAGCAGCATGGTGGTACAGTAGTTAACATTGCTACCTCACAGTGCCAGGGACCTGATTCATTTCTGGCCTTGGGACTGTGTGGAGTTTGCACATTCTCTCTGTGTCTGCATGGGTTTCCTCTGGGTGCTCCAGTGTCCTCCCACAATCAAAGCTATGCTGGATAGGTGGATTAACTATAATAAATTGACCCTGTGTCAGGGGGAGTAGCAGGGTAAATGTGTTACAGGGATAGGGTCTGGATGGGATTGTTGTCAGTATGGGCTTGATGGGCCAAATGGCCTTCTTTTGCACTGCAGAATCCCCATGATTCTATGACACTATGACTAACCCAATGTATAAGTTTAAGGCAACTACAACTTTGGATAATTCAGTCTCATATTTGTATAGATGCATTTTCAGTATTACCATTTAGATGAGGTTCAGTAAAGTGTAGGAAACATGATTCTAGTTTATTCACAATTCTAATGCCTCTTAACTGTTATGATCACATTGAAATGGAACATGCATGGAATTCAATCAAACAATATGGACATGGAAATTTTGAAAACTTTTTCAGTCTAAAAATTTGTTTCTTGATTGTCTTCTAGAAATATTTTTGGAAAGAAAGAAAAAAAAAACGAAACTGATTTTTAAACTGCTTTCACTGTGGATCTAATTCATGAAGATAATGCAATTGTTCTCCGCAGAATGAACTTGCAGCAGAAGGTGACACTGAATCAGTGGAGTAAGGCTCGCAAACCACTTCCACTGGCCCCACAATTTTTAAACTGCGCACTAATAGAGCCACTGCATGCATACTCTGTGTGCCTGTACCCAAAACTTGTCAAGACTCCAAGATAAATGAACTTACAAATGAAGTTACTGATAGAGTATTATATGCCTTGCACTTGTGCAAATGTTTGGATTTTAAAATGGATATCTAAGGAAAGCAGATTTAACTTCATGCTTTCCGTGAAGGTTGTAGTGAATACATCCTATACCGTAGAGCAACAAAGACAGCTGGAACTGCCAAAATTTAAAGATATTATGAAAGTAAGCCCTCTGGGGGTTAATTTAGTTAGCACCTGAGAATTACTGTGGTGATCGTGATGCACAATTTGGCCATTTTTATTGATTAAAATGCAAGAAACATTGTGACATTATGGGACCTGTTTGTTTCAATTATTTCAGTGTCAAACAAGCACAAGGCATGCTTGACTGAATACACCAGCACCAATTAAAATGAGCTTAAACTGCTTAAAAACTGACCTATATCTCTTAAAAGGAAAGCATAATGTGGATGGAGGGACCACGTAGTCATAACACTGCTCTGAAGTTGCAGCAGCTAACAGATTAAAGGCATCCCGAGTGCCTGACAGTGGTAAAATTACTCCCTAAACATGCATGGTGTATATGACCTCCTGCTGGAAATCCTCCCCCCTCCTGCATCCCCTTCCAGCAGATTGTACTGCTCTAAGAGGCCTCTTCTTGATCTCCACATCACTGTATATTCCAAGTGGAGTGGCTGCTAGGTTTGTGCAGGAGTCCTGAGTCAGCAAAAACTTCAGCACCTTCCACACCACTCCAGGTAGCTTTGACATTATAGAGAGAACCAAACACTTGTAGAATTGAAGCAACAGCCAGAAGAAATCAACTGACAACTAATCAACATATGTTTGATGATATCGCATTGCTGGAGGGGTCCTTTCTGCTGTTTAATGTGGGCTTAGCTTGCAAGGTCAAGAAAGGGCAATAGCTGGAGCATGGAGATTCAAGCTTTGAACCGTGGGCACTATTTTGGACTCTCCTGGCACATAAAATACGGAGCTAAACAATCCCAATTTCTCAAGGGCTGCCCTTTATGTTTGGTACAGGGCAGTGAGCAACATGATTGGAGGAACATCAGCATCAGTTTCTGGTGAGTGGATCACGTGATTTTTCCTCACATTTTTCACTAGTTTGCTTAAGGGTGAGTTTTATGGAAATTACATGGCCAATCACCCTGCATCTTAAAAAGAATAGATGAATATTGACAAGCAATTGCTTCACAATATATAACACACCTCAGTTGACGCAAAAAATCAGGAAGACTGCTGGAAGGGGTCAGTTAAGGAAAATAAAATCTAATTAATGTCATATTGTTCCTACTTTTTGTATGAGGACAAATAAAGACAGGCTTAGTGATTTGGTTCAATTTGTCTTCTGAACTGTCTCACCCATGATCTAAACTTGACTTTTCTCTTTCAAATCCTGTGAGGTCTGCTATAACTGGGTAGCACGGTGGCATAGTGGTTAGCACTGCTGCCTTATGGTGCCAGGGACTCGGGTTTGATCCCTGGCTTGGGTCACTGTTTGTGTTGAGTTTGTACATTCTCCCTGTGTCTGTGTGGGTTTCCTCCGGGTGTTCCAGTTTCCTCCCATACTCCAAAAATGTGCGGGTCAGGTGGATTGGGCAAGCTAAATTGTCTTAGTGTCAGGGGACTAGCTAGGGTAAATTCATGGGATTATGGGAATAAGGCCTGGGTGGGACTGTGATCAGTGCAGGCTCAATGGGCTGAATGACCTCCTTCTGCCCTGTAGGATTCTATGATAAATTCCTAAAGTTTTTTGTTCATATTCCAGATTTTGAATGTCCAATTGTAGTAAATTTCAAGACCTAATGCTTCTTTTAGACATGCAGTTGGAAATCCAGCAATGAATTACTCGAGTAACAGAATAAGCTGCTTGTTTCTAAGCAACATAAAAATGTCCAAAGTGTTTCCAAATGCATTGGTTCAAAATAGTAACCCATTCACTTTCACTACATAAAAAAAACGACACTGAATGAGACTTTAAGCTTTACTAACAATATTCTGCAAACCACCCCCTTTTGAGACTGGAACCTGTAAGTAACTGAAAGCACTGTACTCTGACAGTTATGTGACGATCAGAGTCAAGAAAAATCTGAAAGCTAACTGACTGTCAAGCAATATCAATGACAAAGAGACTTTGTGAAAAACACATGAAGGTTAGGAGGAGGCCTGGGGAGGTGACAGAGTAGAGACCTCATTGCTGCACAGTTCATCAACCAAGGATTCAGGATCATGATAATCAATTATCGTTAGGCTGTTCTGCACTGAATGTAGCATTTGCTTGAACTTAAGAAAAAGGGAGAGAAAAATATACTATATATTGAGCTAGTTCCCTGATTATTTTACCTTACCCAGCTACATTGTAGACACCATGAATATAATAGATGCATTTTGGCCGGAAAAATGTAGAAGAGAATTATAGGATAAAAGGTAAAACTATAAGGAGCATAGAGACGCAGAGAGACTTGGGGGTGCAGGTTCACAAGTCTTTGAAGGTGTCCTCACAGGTGGAGAAGGTGACAAAGAAGGCGTATAGTATGTTAGCTTTCATAGAAAAGGGTATAGAATATAAGAGTAGGAGTTTGATGTTGCAGTTGTATACAACTTTGGTTAGGCCTCACTTGGAATACTGCGCCCAGTTCTGGTCTCCGTACTATCGGAAGGATGTGGAGTCCTTGGAGAGAGTGCAGAGGAGGTTTACCAGGATGCTGCCTGGTATGGAAGGACTGTCATATGAGGAACGATTAGATAGACTGGGGTTGTTTTCCCTTGAAAGACGTCGGCTTAGAGGGGATCTCATAGAGGTGTATAAGATTATAAGGGGTATAGATAGAGTAAATGGAGGTAAACTTTTTCCACCTTTAGAAATGGATAGGACGAGGGGTCATGGCCATAGGGTGAGGGGGGCTATGTATAGGACGAATATTAGAGGGCAGTTTTTCACACAAAGGGTAGTGGGGGTGTGGAATGCACTGCCGAGTAAGGTGGTGGGAGCAGGCACGCTGGGGCTGTTTAAGGGTCTCTTGGACAGCCACATGAGCGGTATGCAGATAGAGGGATATATTAGGACTGTTTAACTACGGCTTTTTTCCACAGGTAATTCGGTCCATAATTTGAGCACGCATTCGGCAGGTGGTGCGGGTACAGCTCTTGGATGTTGATTCATGGGTTGCCTGGTACCTCATGTCGTATATGAGTGCTTTATGTGGACCACCTGAAGGGCACCATGACAGCTCAGAGACTATCGATGTGGCTGTGCAGACACTTGGAATTGGGCCGGTGTCTGCGGGAGTTTGCGCGTTCTCCCCGTGGTTGCGTGGGTTTTCTCCGGGCACTCCGGTTTCCTCCCACAACCCAAAAATTCGCTCTTAGGCTGATTGGGTAACAAATTGTCCCTATGGTGAAAATTTTCCAAATTAGGATTAATATATATATTAGTATATAGGAATATTAAAATAGGATAATGTATTTGGTATTACGGTGGCGCGGGCTCGTTGGGCCGAAGGGCCTGTTTCCCGTGCTGTGTTGCTTAATAAAAAAAAAATTAATAATTTATCTCACCACTTTATCTCATTGATTATTCCAGACACAGCTCACATCATGAGCAAGGATTCATAGAATTTCTACAGTGCAGATGGAGGCCATTCTGTCCATCAAGTCTGCACCAACCACAACCCCATCCATATTCCTATAACTCCACACATTTGCTCTACTAATCCCTTGACACTAGAGTCAATTTAGCACGGCCAATCAACCCAACCCGTATATCTTTGAGGAAACCAGAGCACCTGGAAGAAACCCATACAGACACAGGGAAAATGTGCAAACTCCACACAGACAATGATCTGAGGCCAAAATTGAACCTAGATCCCTGGCGCTGTGAGGCAAGAGTGCTAACCATTGTGCCACCGTGCTGCCCCTTATTTCTTTCCCTTGTTTTTAACTTTTCATTCAATTTTAAGCTAAAATTATATTCTCTTCCAATGGCATGATTGCCAAATGAATATTAAGTTGATCCTATGAAATTTTCTATGTTATAAGCCTCAATGGCCTTAACTCTCTTTCTCAATTGTAAAATGTAAGGTTTTGCAATCTTAATTTCATATTTGTGTCATTCTCTAAACCTCTCCCATGTTTAAATGTCACATTGTGACCAGATGTACATTAAAACATTGTAAAAATGGTCTCAGTGCATATTATAAAAGTCCAGAACTAGGGGTCACAGTCTAATAATAAAGGATAAGGCATTCAGGAATTATAGAATCCCTACAGTGCAAGAGGAGGCCATTTGTCCTATCAAATCTACACCAACTACAATCCCACCCAGGCTCTTTTCCCGTAACTCCACATATTTAGTCTGCTAATCCCCCTGACACTCGAGTCCATTTAGCATGTCCAATCAACCTAAGATGCACATTTTTGGACTAAGATGAGGAAGAATTTCTTCACTCAGAGTTGCAAAACTGTGTAATTCTACCACAGAAAGCTGTTGGGGGCCAGTTCATCAGATATGTTCAAAAGGGAGCTGGATGTGACTAAAGGAACCAATGGAGAGAAAGTGGGAATGGGATACTGAAAGTGCTGGCTCAGCCGTGGTCAAATTGAATGATGGTGTAGGCTTGAGGGGCCGAATGACCTACTCCTGCACCTATTTTCTATGTTTTTAAAATATTAACAGGTCCTGTAAAAACTCATTTGACTGGGACAACCTATTCCAGCAATCTGCTTAAATGTTTCTCCACATTGTATTGACATTAAAAGTGACAAAGTGAATGCCTCTTCAACTTCACTGCTGAATCCATTTCTTTCATTGTATCCCTAAGTTGTTCATTTCTATTTCTTTGATCACCTGGTTACACAAAAACCCATCACCATTCTTCCCAGCCTACCGATAAAAAAAGCACAGAGAAATCCACACAGGTGGAGTACTGTTTGCCTGGTATGGATGCACATACTCTCCACATGGGCACACACTAGTTAACACAGTGCAGAGTGTGGGAAGTTTCCTGTGGCTTTGTCCGTTGGAACTATTATGTTATTATTATTCCTTCTTGTAGGTAACACTTCATTTGTCAGTGTTAAATTTCTTCTTGCCCATTAAACCGAGGCGTGGAGAATTTCCATGGGGTTCGCACGATTTACTGCCCTCACTTCACTGGTGACCCAGGGGAAACAGGGCCAATCCGGTTCTTAAGACTGAGTTTAAACTCCATCATTTTTAAGCTGTTTCTTTGGGGCATTTGCCAAAGTTACACTGCAGACCAGGAAAACCTCTGTGCAACTTCCAGGCTTAGATACAGCTCGTTGAACTTGAGTAGGGAAAGGTTTAATGGCAGGATGACAATATCCTCACGATTTCTACAACGTAAAGAAGGGTTTTTAAAATCTGTACTAGTATCCGAACCTGGAGGCTTTGAGAAAATGTTGAATCTTACAGCTCAAATTGAGCTATCCTTGAATTAAGCATTTATGAATCTCATTATGCAGATGTGGAAAAGTGTGAGGTAATGCACTATGGCAGAAATAATAAATGTGTAGAGTATAGGGCAAATGGTAGGATTCTTAGTAGTCTAGATGAACAGAGGGATCTTGGTGTGTATGTGCATAGATTCCTGAAAGTAGGCAGTCAGGTCGAGAAGGTTGTTAGGAAGGCATATGGAGTCTTGGATTTTATTGGTAGAGGGATTGAATTTCGGAGCCGCAACGTCATGTTGCAACTGTACAAAACTCTAGTGCGGCCGCACTTGGAGTATTGTGTGTAGTTCTGGTCCCCACATTATAACAAAGATGTGGAGGCATGGGAGAGGGTACAGAGGAGGTTTACCAGGATGTTGCCTGGTATGGAGGGCAGGTCTTATGAAGAGAGGCTGAGGGATTTGAGGTGGTTTTCGTTAGAAAGGAGGCGGCTAAGAGGGGACCTAATCGAAACATATAAGATGATTAGAGGTATAGATAGGGTGGATAGTGATAGCCTTTTTCCTAGGATGGAAAAAGCTAGCACGAGGGGACACAGCTTTAAATTAAGGGGTGATAGTTATAGGACGGATATCACCCAAAAGGGTGGTTCGGGAGTGGAATGCCCTGCCTGCAGCAGTTGTAGATGCGCCAAGTTTGGTGGCGTTTAAGAGGTTAGTTGATAGGTATATGGAAGGGAAGGGAATGGTTTAGTTTGGAGGGGCATTGCTTTTTATATTGGTCGGCGCAACATCGAAGGCCGAAGGGCCTGTTCTGTGCTGTAATGTTCTATGTTCTATTGTATTTATATTGCTGCAATCATATTAACATTGTCCTTAGAACCTGAAACCACCATCATAATTAAAATCATAGAATCCCTACAATGTACAGGAAGGCCATTTGACCCGAGTCTACAGCGACCATAATCCCTCCCAGACTCTATTTCCATAACCCCACCTATTTACCCTGCTAATCCACCTCCTCCCGACACCCTAGGGCATTTGAGCATGGCCAATAAACCTAGTATGCGCATCTTTGGCGTGTGGGAGGAAACCCACATAGTCACAAGGAGAACGTGTAAACTCTACACAGTTACCCAAGGCCAGAATTGAACCTGGCTCCCTGGCGCTGTGGGGCAGCAACGCTGAGCACTGTGCCAAATTAGCAGTCTGATAAGTTATATTTTTCACGTCAACACTCAAATTTCAAAACGCAAACAAATATATCTCTTCTTTAAAGAAGAGACGAGTAACCTTCTCAGAATGGCATTCTTTTCCTTGTAGCTTGCTTCCACCTAGTGGTGAAATAGGCAGATGTTTTAAAAGAAGTCTGCCAAGGATAAATTCTGTAGATTGTCACATTTATCTCTACTTAGTGAGTAAGGAAAATAGACACTCTACTTTCTGACAAGGTACAGAAAACATTTTTCACAGTAGTGTATTTAATGATGGCCATTTATTTGTTATTATTTTGCTCATTTAAGTATTCAGTGCCTGTACTGGTAACCAGATAAAATAATGAAACAAATCCCTATTGTTTCACTCAATTTGACTTTCTTTAAACTGTTCCTCATTCCCTTTCTAACCTTTGTTCTTTTTGCAAAAAAAAAATGTAGAAATCTCCTTTTAACAGTCTGAATCAACCCTGGATTTGGCCACATTCACAAAGGGATAATTGCGACTTCTAAGTATCAAGGAGGAATTTTGACTAGCTATTTAAATGGCTATACGTACTCAGAGGTGAGTAAGACGAAGTCTCAATCTGCAGTGCCACTGTAGCCTGAGTTTGGTGCCAGGCGTCACTTTGATAAAGGAGCTGAAGGAAAGCTATAAATTGTGACCTGAGCAATAGCTAAAGTGGTTGGCTGCTCTTTAAATTGTCTGCTGGCGCTCATTAAAGAGGCTGCATAGAAATTCTGTGGCTAGCTGCTGCCCCAAACCCCTCTCAAATCCGGCAACTCTCTTCTTGTGATGCTAGATTTATCGAATTGGTCATTTTCATTTGCCAACTGGGTAACTTACTCTGGGCAGGGCACATTATAACCTATGTTATAGCAGGGGAGACCATTCACCTGCTTTGTGAACTGCCTGAACTTCATCCCATTTGGTGAAACATTCCCATAACAAATGCATTATTTTGAAGCTTAAATGGAACTGCATCTCTTTAAGGCCACAGTGTATCAAGCTTATCTGTTGTTTAGTAAAATCCCTACAGTGTGGAAGGAGGCCATCAGCCCATCAAGTCTGCACCGACAACAGCAAGGAACCACACAAGCTAGAAATTTTAATCTCCCAGTCAGAATGAAACATCGCACTTTGAAACAGAACCAACGGATCTATTCATTTAGTCCTGTGGACACAAAGGGTGGGATATTCTGGTCGTGCTCTCCCCAAGATCCCACCTGAGGTTAACAGACCTTTGCATGGTCCGTGCTTCAACAATTCCTGTGGGGGCAGAACATGAAAATTCTGCTCATAGGCTGTGAAAATACAAATGACAGAATATTCTCCACTTAAGAAGTACATCTCCAAATCTAGAAGGCAACCTGTCAAACTACTGTCCCTTTTCATTCTGCAATGCATTTCAGTTCAGAAAGTACCATTTTTCGAATGATAAGAATCCAGAGTCGAATGATTCCAGTAGTCTCGAGCCAGTAAATCCATAAAAACCTGACCTTAAAAATGGTACTAATTTGCAACCTTCCAGACAACCCACCTAACCATCTATGCACAAGTAAGAACATAAGAATTGGAGCAGGACTAGACCATCGAGCTCCTTCAGCCTGCCCCGCCATTCAATAAGATCATGGCTGACAACAGTGGTTTAGTACCACTTTCCCGCTTTCTCCCCGTAACCCTTAATTCCCTTATCAATCAAAAACCTATCCACTCTTGACTTAAATATATTCAGCGAGGAAGCCTCCACCACTTCAATAGGCAGAGAATTCCAAAGATTCAAAAATATCAAGGCCAGTGATCTCACATTCTGCAAGAAGGAAAAAATTACAAACTTCTCAGTTGGCCAGTAAAGCTGTTTTTTTTTGTTGTGAAATTTATAGGTCATGCACTAAGCTGATCAGTTAGCCAATGAGTGTAAAGCTCTCAATACTGTGCTTGTTGCTCCTTCTTAGTTACTCCAGGCGCAAAATGTGGAATGTAGACTGGAGTCACACATATACAAGGCCAGGCCACATACAAGTGGCAGAATCCCTTCCTTAAAGGAGAGCAGTTGTGACCGATTTTCTCTCAGCCGTTATCTAGTCCCACTGCAGCGCAGTTGGAGAATCTGGCAGTCAGCCAAACCCCCGTTCACTGCGGCGAGGTGGGAAACATCGCTGGCGTGAATGGTGTTAAGATTCCAGCCTCAGTAGTTGCATTTTCATTCCATTGCTCACATCACATATGGTCCACTCCACTTTAGTAGAGCTCTGACATAATTAACTGCTTGACGTTTGGCCCAACTTATCTGGTCACTTTGCACTCTTTCTTCTTTAGTTATTGAACTTTTTTTGATCTTGTCCATCACTAATGGTAATGGAGATGATGCACGTCCTCTGTGTGATTTCTGGCCTGATACACTGGGAAACAAATTGACTCGACTGTTACCCTGAATGAGCCAGTCAGACCCTCTTCTTTTCCAGGATTACATCATGTCTCTCCTGATATTCTGTTCCTGAGAAAATATACTTTTTTTCATGGTTTGTAGCCCTCGCTTTAGTTCATTTCAAGCCTTTTGACCACTTAATGTGTGTGAAACAAATCTTACGACAATAAATTTCTGATGAACCATATTTCCACAAATAACAGCTGGATTCCATTAATTTTCTTGGCCAAAAAAGAAAAGAAGCCTCAGCATTGTGTGGAACTATACAATCCCTGCAGTGCAGAAGGAGGTCATTCAGCCCCACCGAGTCTGTGCCATCGACAATCCCACCTATCCCCGTAACCCCACATATTTGCTCTGACTCTAAGGGGTAATTTAGCATGGCCAATCCACTTATTTGGATTGTGGGAGGAAAGCAGAGCAGCCAGAGGAAACAGAACAGCAGACGCACAGAAAACGTGCAGACAATCACCCGAGGCCAGAATAGAACCGGGGTCCCTGGCCCTGTCAGGCAGCAGTGCTAACCACTGTGCCACCATGCTGCCCAGTTAGTAATCTGAAGGGGAGAGAACTTAACACAAAACTGATCAAGAACAAAAAACAAATCAATGTTTTGATATTCACCTCTATGCCAATCAAACCTGGCAAACAAAATCATTAATGTCCGCTTGATGCTTTCTATAAAATGGAATAGGAAATACATAAAAAGTCAGGTGCAGTGTTTTACTTTGTTTCTATTATTCATAGAATCATTGAATCCTTATAGAACAGAAGGAAGTCATTTGACCCATCATGTCTGCTTTGACTATCCAATAGAGAATTTTATCCAAACCCCATCTCTGTAACCCCATGTTCTTACCCCACTAATCTCCCTAACATACACATCCTGGGATACTAAGGGGCAATTTTGCATGGCCAGTGCATCTAACCAGCACATCTTTCAGACTGAGAGGAAACTGGAGCACCCTGACGAAGCCAATGCAGACACAGGGAGAATGTCTGTGTGGAGTCTGCACAGTCACCCAAGGCCAGAATTGAACCAAGTCCCTGGCGCTGTGAGACTGCAGTGCTAACCAATTATCAAGGCAATCGTATTATGGCGGACACAACCCTGTGAAGTGAGGGCGGGGCCTATAAAATGTGATGATTTGTTCAAACATCGCTCACCTTTGGTGGGGTCTTAAATCCCGCTGGTGTAAAATTCTGTCTGCGTTTTGTAATAGAATCCCACAGAATCCAGCAGATAATACCTGCATCACATCAGAATAGGATCATAGTGCAAAAGGCGGCCATTTGGCCATCGGATCTGCATCAACAACAATCTGAAAAAGACCCTATCCCAGCATCTTTACTCCACTAATCCCTCTTACCTATGCAACCCACTTGACTAAGTGGCAATTTAGCATGGCCAATACACTTAACCTGCATATTTTTGGACGTGGGAGAAAACCAGAGCACCCGGAGAAAACCTGCATAGACACAGGGAGAATGTGCAGACTCCACACAGACAGTGACCCAAGCAGAGAATCGAACCTGGGTCCCTAATGCTGTGAGGCAGCAGTGCGAACCACCGTGCCTCCCCAAATAGATGTTTGCATGCTCAGGCAAGGTAGCATTTCTTTTTCCAGTGGCTATTCCTGACATACATGTGCTCTCTGTCTTCATTGCTTTTTACACATCTCAATATGACCAATACTTTTAAGGCAACTTAAGATATGTGAAGTCTGGTGTTGACAGTTTTGGTGTGTAATCAGATGAGTGTTTGTTTGCTCATTTTTTCAGTGGTTTGACTTTTCAATCTGTTGCCTCTCTGACTCTTGGCAAGCTCCACTTTAATCGTACTCCCACTGATGCTTAGCCCAGTGAGGGAAGTTACAGCTTCTTCTGCAGTTACCTCATCCTTGTAATCAAGAAAAGCCCTGTGTTGGGCACCCTGCCAATTCAGACGCAATGGAAGCGCATTGTGATCTCTTAAGATATTTTTCAATTCACTGACTCTCAAACTATGTGGTATGTTGCCCATATAAACTGCAGTAACTCTACTTGGAACAGTGGGTTGCACTTTGCAACCAGATTCTATTTCTTCACTACCTTCACTATTTTTGGTCATTTCAGTTGGATTAGCTTTGATCTGCGTTGAGCTTCCACTTTTCCCTGACCATTTTCTTGAGTGCGACAAGTCTGGCAGTTCTTGTTTCCCTGCCAGCCTTTCGTCCTTCAGTGTGACGTCTTTTCCAGCTTTTTTCTCCCTGAATCGAAGGCTTTTAAGGATTGGTATTTTTTCCATCATCTCTGAATCCACCTGGGCAATAGAAAAAGGAAAATAAACAGTTGAAGGAGTGTTAAAAGGATGCTTAACACGAGCAAGGTACGTTTTTTTGTCTGAGATACAATAGGAGTGACTTTTAATTTAGGTTACAGAGGATGGTGGTTTGCTGCCTCACAACATCAGGAACCCGGGTTCAATTCCAGCCTCGGGTCACTGTCCGTGGAGAGTGTGCACATTCTTCCCATGTCTGCATGGATTTCCTCGAGGTGCTCCGGTTTCCTCTCTCAGTCCAAAGATGCACAGGTTAGGTGGATTGGCCTTGCTAAATTGCCTCTTAGTGTCCCAAGCTGTGTAGATTAGGGGGATTAGTAGGGCATAATGTGGGCTTACAGGGAACAGGACTAAGTAGGATTGCCCCTTATTGTCAGCGGGATTACACGGGGTTACAGAAGGTAGGGCCTGCGTGGGATTGTTGTCTGACTTGATGGGCCGGATGGCCTCCTCATGCACTGTAGGGATTCTATGATTCTATTTTAAGAGTGCTCACCAGAACCTCTCCACACTGAGATGGGGAAGAGAAATGCAGGCTGCTTCATAGATAAGCATGGCTGCAAGCTAACAGGTGAAAGAAGAGGGAGTTAGTCAGCAACAGCTCCAGCATCTTTGTTGGACTAAGAAACAAAAATAAAATTCTGCTCCTCCTGACCAGCCAAAACATAAGCCTTTCCCATATAGGGAGAAGTTGCAGGCTGTTTCATAGAATCAGAGAATCCCTACAGTGTAGAATGAGGCCATTTGTCCCATTGAGTCTGCACCAACCACAATCCCAGGCAATGTGATCTGCCAATCCACTGATACTAGGGTCAATTTAGTATGGCCAATCAACCAAATGCGCACATCTTTGGACTGTGGAAGGAAACCAGAGCACCCGGAGGAAACCCACGCAAACACGGGGAGAATGTGCAACTCCACACAGATAATGACCCAAGACCAGAATTGAATCCGAGTCCCTGGTGCTCTGAAGCTGCACTGCTAACCACTGTGCCACCTCTCCTCCTTGTTTCTGCAACTATCTCTTTAAGGATCATTTATTAGGTTGCTCAGTACCTGGTAAAATGAGTGCAAGTATGTGGCATCTCACATTTGTGCTTGAAACTTGTCAACAAGGTTCCACAATGTTGTCTGGTTGAGACTTGCAACCTCTCTGATCTTTCTGGCAAGAGTGTGCCTTTTACAAGTTCTGAAAATGGTGTCAAATGGGTCATGGGGTTCCATGGTGTGGCCAAGTCTCCTCCCATTCCTCATAACTGTTTTCCATTGCCTGTCTCTCACGTGGACAAAGTGGGTGGGAGAAGGGCTCGCAAAATAATTGAAAATTGCCCTTTATGTATCTCAGTACTTCATTTTCACAAAGTTCCACAAGAGGAACTGTCAATGCAACTGTTTAAAACTATTTGTCTGCATATGGCAAGCTATTTAAGGTGGAGTATGGTCCATGATGTCTTTGTCAAACCCCCGCCTTACCCTAACAGTATAAATATCACCCTACTTGTTTTCAGTTCCAACCAATTGTCATCCTGACTCAAAAAGATAGGCTCTATTCTCTCTCCACAGATAGTATTAGACCTGCTGAGATTTTCCAGCATTTTCTGATCCTGATGTGTTGAAGGCAAGTCAACTGTTTGGCAGCATTAGTGACAATTGTTACCTTCCTAGGCCTGGAGAGGAATACACAAGTTTGTTCACTGAAATAATGAAGGGATTGATTTTCCCACACTCAAGGCCAGTATCAGGCATTTCCATCTTCACAAATGCTGTGCCGTGTATTCATTCCAACCTTACTGCGCCGTGTTGCAATAAGGGGTAACATGGTGGCACAGTGGTTAGCACTGCTGCCTCACAGCGCCAGGTACACGGGTTCGATTCCCAGCTTGGATCATTGCCTGTGTGGAGTGTGTACATTCTCGCCGTGTCTGTGTGGGTTTCGTCTGAGTGCTCTGGTTTCCTCTCGCAGTTTGAAGGTGTGCGGGTTAGGGGGACTGGCCATGCTAAATTGCCCTTTACTGTCAAGGGGGCTAACTAGGGTAAATGCATGGGGTTATGGGGATATGGCCTGGGTGAGATTGTGGTGCAAAAAATCAACGGGCCAAATGGCCTTCTTCTGCACTGTAGGATTAAATAAGAAATTTCCATTCCTGATACTAACCGGTTGAAAATGGACAGTTTTAAGCCATGGACACATATTAATTAAGAAGCCATGTGAGAAAGCCCAAAATGATTTACCTTAGTTCACTTGCAGGCATCCAGGGCAGAATATATGGAAGCTGGAGGCTGGACACATAAATTTGTGCCGTTGGCTGGTGTTCTGGTTTGCTGGAACTATCAGGCCTGGATTGAGATCAAAAGGGTTTCCTGCCTGTAAGCCATGCCTAGCCAACTGAGCTGAGTTAATGGCTGTCACAGGCCATTGCCAGCCTGTGGAGCGACAGCAGCCTGGGGAACTGGGCAGTTGCCTGGAGGTAACTTTCTGGCGGGATTCCAGCGAACCAGAGCTTCAGGGAGACTTGGAGGCCTCTTTTACCTCCCTGGCTGTATGTCACTCTGTGGAGCAGCATCTCCTGCTCCCCCGCCCTCCCCTCCACCATGATGGCCCTGGAGCTATTGCCATTTTTGGATTCAAATGTTTTAGAAACTGCTAACAGGGCACCTCATGATGAAAAAGCAGGCAGAAGCTCTTCCTATCCTGGAGGGCCACTGATTGGCCCTAAAGCTTTGAGAACCCAGTATTAGAACGTAACCGGTGACAACGTTGCATCAGATGTAATGTGACTAATGATAACAAGTTGCAAGAGTCAACCGACCCAGTAAACCATTACAAAATGATGTGATAATCAGCTGACCAGCAGACTCACTATAAATAAGAACCTGTTGGGAATTGAGGGGAACTTAGATTGGCCCATGGCAAGGCCCCCAGTTTGGATTAATGAAGCTTCTTTATTAAACCCTTTCTTTAGTTAAAAAGTTGGAGTATATTTTGTTATATTTTTTATTGTCTGTATTTGAAAAGTTTCTTCTGAAGAAAGACTCAGCCCCCACACATCCATAATTGGATGACAAACACATCCTCTGACTGATAATTGGCCAGTTGAGGCAAAAATCAGTCCTGCTGACCGTTCCCCACAAAGTGCAAGTCACATTCTCCCATTTACCCCCCTCCCATGTCATCGTTCTGACCAAAAACCCCAAATTCCAATTTAAACTACGTATAAACATCACAATGAGGTTTCTGATGCACAACATGGAATTAAAGCTAAGCTGACAGTGGGGAGTACAATGAGGTTGCAATGCTGCAGTTCATTGCATCACATGCAATGTTTTTCCTTACGATTTCCCAATCTCAGCTGTGCTTTCATGGACACGGACTCCCATGCACTTCCCCGTTGGACAGGGACAGCAACGAGAAGAGGGGGAATGAACTTAAGAGTTTCTGGCCTCCCTGCTTACAAAATGACTAGATTAGGACGGGGACAGTATGATGGAAAATGTTATGTATCTCAAGCAGACTGAAGAATGGGAAATGGGGGAAAACAGTATTTTGACAAAGACTCAGAACATTTCCTTTCAGCAAATCAAAGAAAAGAGAAAGGATTGCAACAAAAACAGGAAATGCTGGAAAATCTCAGCAGGTCCGATAGTACCTGTGGAGAGAGAATAAAGCCAATGTTGAAATGTTGGTTCCACTCTCTCTCCACATATGCTGTCAGACTTGCTGAGATTTTCCAGCACTTTTTGTTTACGCTTCAGATTCTAGCATCCGCAGCGTTTTGCTTTTATATAAAAAGGATTGCGAACCTTTGACCATATAATTCCTTGAGGTTTGGAACGCTTGCAGTCAGTTTTGATCACTTTTGTGGGTGTCAGGATGTAATCTACGGTTAAATCGTGGTCATCCATTAGCTGTTCTGGGATGTCAAGCAACTGGAAAAACATTAAAAAAAAACATTGATTAAAGCTTTTAAAACTGTCCACATAGTCTTTGCTCCAGAATGTCAAATAGCCAGTCGGTTTTACTTGGTATCATCTCACTGACTGCGCCCTGCCAACCTGACATCACTTGCTTCTGTTGGCACTCACTCTGCTTTGCTACCAAGGCAGCTCTGGAATCCTCTCTGCATCCCTGAAATATATTGAGGATGATGCCAAATGCCAGTGAATGAATTAGAAGAAATAAAAAAAAACAAGGGTCAGGCTGCAATCCTTCAACAAATACACACCCAGGTGTTTATTTTTCCCTCCCCCAATTTATTTAGAACTCAAACCATCTTTAAATGTTTACCTTGCTATGATTGGCTTCCTGATCAGAACCACGGTTTTTGCATTGTCTTCCGATGCTAAGCAGTGAGGCGTGACATTCCAGCCTTTTCAGTTCCCCACCAGGTTTTATTTCAGCCCAAGGCATGGAAATGTTCACATCTTTCACAGCCACTTTTATATACTTACAAACACTGCAGCACCAAGAGAAAATAAACTAGGTGGTCCTTACAGCCATAACTCTTTAATGTCTCTTCCTATCTGAACTTCCTACCTGCATTCAAAAGTGAATCTTTTGAGCACCAGCTACTTTGAATTGATTTATTATTGCCACATGTATTTGGATACAGGGAAAAGTATTGTTTCTTGCGCTAAACATACCATTCAGAGTAAGTTTAAGTTTACAAGTGTCAGAAGTGTGACTTAGATTAACATTGCAATGAAGTTACTGTGAAAATCCCCTAGTCGTCACACTCCAGCACCTGTTCGGCTACACTGGGGGAGAATTTAGCACGGCCGATGCACCTAACCAGCACATGGGAGGAAACCAGAGCACTCAGAGGAAACGAACGCAGACATGGGGAGAGCGTACAAATTCCACACAGACAGTGACCCGAGCCAGGAACCAAACCCAGGTCCCTGGTATGGTGAGTCAGTAGTGCTACAGTGCCACCTTGCATATGGAGTTCATAAGAGAGAAGGAAAAGAGAGGGTGCAAAATATAGTGTTACAGTCATGGCTATGGTGTAGAGAAAGATTAACTTAATATAAGATAGGTCCGTTCAGAAGTCTGATGACAGCAGGGAAGAAGCTGTTCTAGAGTCGGTTGGTGCTTGTGCTGAGCAATGCAGTTTCAGCTCCTAGTCTATTCTTCCTCTTCTGATTTGTTCAGGGCCATTTGAGTAATGGTCAAACATTTCTTCTCCTAAAGCTGGTTTGGTTTCTCCTAAATGGGCCAACGTGCTCTATGGGAAGATGAAATCTGCATTCAAACTGGGTCACTTTCTACCAAGTATGAATAGGTGTGCAAAACTCTTATTCCTTTCTGAGCAAGATGGGCCTGGATTTCTGCCTGGGTAAGGAACCTGCAAACAGTGCCAACTTCTTCCGTTTGAAAAAAAACAAGCATAATAGCTTTGAAGAAGAGGAAACCATATTGTATTGCACAGGTGGTTTATATCCTGGAAATGTTTTTTGCTGCTTGGTAATATTTCACCCACCCTGGAACCACTGTAATCTGCTGGTATCTAATCAACTGCAAACAAAACTCAAACGGTGTAATTTAGGAAATAAAGAAGTAAAAATTGCTGCTCCTGCACTCTGTAGATATTCAGTGATCAGGACACAAATCAAGCTTGTGCAACCTACAGGTTTAAGAAAGCTCTTCCAATTTTCAATCTACTTAAATTAAGGGAGTACATTAGGAACAGGATTAATAAAAACATTCATGGATGAAGGACTCTGCAACGAGTAGAACCTCAAACTCAATTCACAATTTTGAATAGAGAAATTCTCTATTGTTATTTCGATTAGATGTAGCACTTCAAGCGGATGGGATCAAAGATTATGGGAAGAAAGCAAGATTAGGTGATTGAGTTGGACGATCAGCAATGATCGTAATGAATGATGGAGCAGACTTGAAGGGCCAAATGGCCTCCTCCTGCTCCTATGTTAAATTTCTCCATCTCTCTCCCTTTCTTATCCTTCTTTAAGATGTTCATTAAAGCCTCTCTATTTGATCATACTTTTGGTTATCTGCCCCCATATCTCCAGAAGTGGTTTAGTGTCATCTGTTGTTTTACAACACTCCTGTGAAGCACTTTGGGACATTTTACTCCATATAAGTATAAGCTTTTCTTATTAATGTCATTTATAGATCATGAAAGCATGGGGCTCAATTTAAACCAGACATGATCATTATCAAATGTTTTAGTAATTTGGCATTTCCAATTGACGTCAAATAGCAATGGTGTTCCAACGGCTAGTTATGAGTTGTCTTAACTAGTGAACAGAGCTGCCAAAGCTCCCTTAGAGAATTCTTGGCTGCAGTATGCAGATCTGGACAAAGAAATGAGAACAGACTACTTTCATTAGGATGATTGTGTGAGTCAGCAATTCTCCTGATCATCAAGACGAAGAAAGAAAATATATGGAAGTGCCATGAATGAGTCAACATTCCTTTGTCACAGAGACTGCGGCCTTATGATTCAAGTTAAATCTGCATTGGCTTCCAGTCAACAACAAGAAACTTGCACAATAACAATCCTTGAATGGCTTGTTGAATTGTATTATTGTTAAATAACACTCAGTAAATATACTGTGGTGCCGGCACTTGAAATAGGACAAACCAATGAATGAGAAATTGGAGCACCAATTGGAATAGAGTTGTCTGGGTTTTGAGGACCAGATTGCTAGTGTCTGAAATAGGGATTTGCATATAATCCAGGGGTTACAGCTGAGAACTACTGAGGTCGATGGTACAAGACTTGCAGAAGAAACAAATGTGATGATCTTACCTTATTACGCGGAAGCTTTAAAGCAAAACAAAATTTAACTACTTTTCCCACTTTTTCCAAAAACCACTCTTGGTAATTATTCTGCTGAGGTCAAATGTACCTCCTTTAAAACCAACTTTTGTTTCTTTTCTTGTCCCATTATCACTCCCATTTCTTTGCACCATCACCACCTCGTCAGTTATTCACTCCTGTTTTGGATACGAACACAGGCTTTCCCTTTTGTTCTTTGCTATCCACCCCTTACCATCTTTTCATCCCTAGACTAACTTAAAAGCTGTTCGAGCTCAAACTGTTTCCGGTTGTGTGACCCGAAACATCAATTCAGCTTTTAACACTTGCTCTTTCTCTCTCTCTCTCTCGTCAAGGATGCTATTAGATTGGTTGAGTATTTCCAGCATTTTCAATTTTAAATAAAATGAACTTGGTGGTTTAGTTGGGGGGGAGGGGGGGGTGACGTCACATCGGCGAAGGCACTGAAAACATTCCCAAATATTTTCTACTAGTATCCTAGGATCCTTAACGTTCAGCTGGACATCAAAGCCTTCGTTAACTCCAAAAACCACACTTCTAATGATGTAGCAGCCTCTCAGTGGTGCACCAAAGTGCCAATCTAGATTAAAGTTTATTTATTAGCGCTACAAGTAGGCTTACATTAACACTGCAATGAAAATCCCTGAGTCGCCACCTTCCGACGCCTATTCAGGTACACTAAGGGAGAATTTAGCACAGCCAATGCACCTAATCCACACATCTTTCAGACTGTGGGAGGAAACCGGAGCACCCGGAGGAAACCCACACAGACATGGGCAGGATGTGCAGACGCACAGACAGTGATCCAAACCAGGAATCGAACCCGGTCCCTGGCACTGTGAGGGTGCAGTGCTAACCGCTGTGCCAACATGCCACCCCTTTTGAGCTCAAATCCTGAAATAGGACTTTACACCAAGTCAAAATAATGCTACAAAATAATTGCTTGAGTGAACTTTACAATGAGGCCACGTAATATTAACATGATAGAAGGATGCCACAGTGGTTAGCACTGCTGACTCACAGCACAGGCACTGGGGTTCCTTCCTGGCTTGAGTGACTATCTGTGCAGAGTCTGCACATTCTTCCCATATCTGCATGAATTTCCTCCTGCTGCTCCATTTTCCTCCCACAGTCCGTAAGATGTGCTAGTTAGGTGCACTAGCCATGTTAAATTCTCCCTTAGTACACAGGCACCCGAGTGTAGCAACAAGGGGATTTTCGCAATAACTTCACTGCAGTGTTAACGTAAGCCTACTTGTGACAGTAATAGATAAACTTCAAACTTAATAATTGCCATTTGAATAAAAGGTGATTGCTTTTACCGGAACTCTCCTGTAAATTATAACCATTTGCAGAATATGACAATTCTGCCCAGTCTGATGGGGCCCTGTAGTGGTTCTCAAAGTACTTTGCTTGAAAAATCTTTTCTCAAATGGTTTAGTAATCCCAGAAATAAATCTACATTTTTCTACACAATGCTCATAACAAGGAAGTGCTGCACATAAGGAGTTTTAATAATGTCTTTAAGAAAACATGCATTTCCTCTCATGCATTCCTTTCAGTGCCCCACCAGGTACACTACTCCCAGTGTCTCTCCCAGTGCCAGCCTATCCTGCACAACACATATAGCAGCCAAATTCCATTCCCATCTCCAGCTTCGGTTTTGTGGTCTGTTTGAGAGCTATTATCATGCAGTAATGTTCACAGTTAGTGAGAGGAAAGTAGGGTTTATCAAAATAACAGATATGTTTTCTTAAATTAAAAGTTAAAAACAT
Source organism: Sphyrna mokarran (assembly GCA_024679065.1). Lineage (NCBI taxonomy): Eukaryota > Metazoa > Chordata > Chondrichthyes > Carcharhiniformes > Carcharhinidae > Sphyrna > Sphyrna mokarran. The sequence continues at coordinate 14,864,932 of JAGIQG010000004.1, forward strand.
TGTGGAAAAAAAAAAATCACACAGCACCGATGAGGCCATTCAGCCCATCATTTCAGTTATGGCTTTTTGAATTCTCCTTGACCCCCTCCACCATTCACCAGATCATGGCTGATCTGAACCCTACATTCAATCCCACATTCCTGCCTACTCTTGATGACCTTTCTCAAATAAACTAGTGGGTCATGTGAATCATAACATTCCTCTAGGGGAGGTGATGACCTAGTGGAATTATCGCTGGACTATTAATCCAGCAACTCAGCTATTGCTCTGGGAACTTGGGTTCGAATCCCACCAAGCAGATGGTGGAATTTGAATTCAATAAAAAATATCTGGAATTAAGAATTGACTGATGACCATGAAACTATTTCTGATTGTCTGAAAAACTCATCTGATTCACTAGTGTCCTTAGGGAAGGAAATCTGCCATCCTCACCTGATGTGGCCTCCAGAACCACAGTAACGTGGTTGACTCTCAACTGCCCTTGGGCAACAAGGGATGGGCAATAAATGCTGGCCAGCCAGTGACACCCATGTCCCACGAATGAATAAAAAAAATGCATTCTCTTCTCACACTCCATATCTCTCTTGGCCAAAATTTTAAATGGGTCTCTTAGTCCTTATACCCTCAGCTAATGGGAGATTTCTTTCTTAGTCTACCCAGTTTAAACACCTCAGAAAATTGTCCACCCCCTCAAATAATATTTGGTATAGAATATGAGTTACGCACTCTTGGTCAATGTGATCTCCTGGACTGGTTTTGCTTGCCTGAAGGAGTCAGAAAGGGATTTTTTTCAGGTATCTGCCTCTTTTTCACATTAACTTCATTGCAATGTTAATGTAAGCCCACTTGTGACTGATAAATAAACTTTACTTTTAACTTTTTAGGCCCCTATTTTATTGGCTTTTTTGTGCCTTTCCCTGGAGATTACTTGACTGTAAGGGGAGGGGTTTGGATTAGGAACTGTCTAGTCATAATGCTTCATAGGCTATCACGGGAATGAGGCAGGATTGATGACCATTTGGAATTTTCCTATAATTTTTGAATGTCTAGATATCTGTTGTGATAATATAGTGCCTTTAAGAAAAGTATTTTTAATCATGTTTCTTTGCAGGTTTTTCAAGCAGCTGCAAGCATTTTAGTTTTGGCACAGAGATGTCTGTGGCCGGTGTCATCTAATTGTTACTGAAGCAATATAATGGACATCTTGTTTATTTTTAATCTGGCCCACTGTCTGGAGTTTTATGGTCCTTTTGGAATTGCTAAGTGAAGCTTGATTTGAAGATGATTGACAGGTACAGAAAAGTCCAAAATTTTAGTTTCAGTTTAGTTGCTGTTAGAAGCTGGTGGAATCAGGCAGTGTCTTTCTCTCTCTCTCTTTCCCCCACCAGAAATGTGCTGAAAGTCCCAAGTCTAGGAAGCATCAGAAAATTGATCCAACATTTGATCAATTCACAGCAGCTGTCTAAAAGCTGCAAAATCCAGCATCACACGTGCATACTTGCTTTTTGTGCCAAGTCTAGAAGAGGGTACGTTTGTGGGTGTTGTTTGATAAGGAACATCATAGATAGCTAGCTGTTAAGATTTATATTATATCATGGTTGATTCTTATTATTGGTAAAAGTTTTGCTAATCTTCCTTAATACATTTTAACTGGATTCTTAAATGGGTCACTTAAATCATATCCAGAGTGAAATACCTTCTGCTCACTTGTACCAAATTCAAATGTAAAAACTTTTTCCTAGGATGGACTCTAATAGCACGAGGGGTCACGGGCTTAGGGTGAGGGGGGTAAGGTATAATTTGGATGTTAGAGGGAGTTTTTTCACACAGAGGATGGTGGGATTATGGAACCCAAGTAAAGTGGCGGAGGCAGGTACTCTCGAGCTATTTAAGAAATACTTAGATGGGCACATGAACAGAATGGGAATGGAGGGGTATAGAAAACTGATTTAAAATAGGGATCATGAGCCTTGGGAGTCCCTGGGAAGTGTGTAAATAGATGATGATGTTGACGTACTTGTTTTTATCCTACAGGTGCTTTGGTCCACCTTGTTGTCTAACGAGGGGCATATACGTGATGGGTCGTGAGAGGGCTGCTCTTGGATTCTTTTTCGAGAGTATCCTAGTGCTTCACGTCATTAGTGTATGCTTGACCTGGACCATTTGATGGGCAACATGACAGTTCAGTGACTATCGCTGTGCTGTGCAGATGCATGGATTTGGGCCTGTGTCTGTGGGAGTTTGCGCATTCTCCCTGTGCTTGCTGGGTTTTCTCCAGGTGCTCCGGTTTCCTCCCACATCCCAAAGATGTGCTCTTAGGCTAATTGGCAACACAAATTCTCCCTAAATTGTCTCAAATTTGGTTTTTAATCCATAGATCTATAAACATGGACAGGGATCGCGGGTAGAGGTGGGAACATCGGGGTGGCAGTGCGGGGTCGTTGAGCCGAAGGGCCTGTTTCCCGTGCTGTTTTGTTCTTTGTTCTTAAGATCTAGGCTACCTTCATAACACACCTTGATGTTTCTAGCCTGGATCTTAACGCTGTCACCCCTGCTCATCGGTAACAGACAGTGATGGTATCTATTATTTTAACATCAAGGCTCATTGTTATAAGGAGATATTGGTTATGAACCATTCTTGGAGCAAAAACTATTCAATGTTACTTTTCTGCTTCTAAATGAACCTGACAGATAGGTGACCCAATTCTCAATTTTTCACTAATCATTTCCAATGTCCTTTTGTATAACGAACCTGACAATCGTGCACTGTGGTAACTACAACTGTGTTCTCATCAACGGCTCCCATTGACACCATCATTGCATATTCCAAATCGGCAAATCCCTCGCCTTTTCCAATTCTCCAGCCTTGACACAAACACAATTTATACATTAAGAGCTATATCACAGACAAGAGAAAAACAAATGGCCAATTATAAAAGAGAATACTGGCAATATTTTGTTCATAGGTCTAAAAGCTCAAAAAAGCAAATTACACTTTAAGTTTAATTATTAGTGTGATAGACAGGCTTACATTAACACTGCAATGAAGTTATGGTGAAAATCTCTTAATTGTCGTACTCTTGTACCTGTTCGGGTACACTAAGGGAGAACTTAGTATGACCTTTGTACTTAACCAGCACATCTTTCAGACTGTGAGAGGGAACCAGATCATCCAGAGGAAATCCATGCAGACACAGGGAGAACATGCAGACTCCGCACAGATAGGTGACCCAAGCCAGGAATTGAATTCGGGTCCCTGGCACTGTGAGGCAGCTGTGCTAATCACTCTGCCTCTGTGCTACCCTTGAGGAGAGCCCTTCCCTTTTGCAGTACCATTTTTAAATAAAAATATACATAATTAGTTTCATGACAAAATATGGTACCTACTTCAAAATTCTTGTTCATTGCATACTTTGCAATATTGCTAACAAATTTCCTCACAATGAGAAGCTGCGATGTTTTATAAGTGGGGAAGAGAGAGACTAAAAAAAATAGAATGCTAGCATATGTCTCTTTAAGGCTCAGTAACTGGCATGCATTCCTGAAATAAATGATGGGTTCTCTTAAAAAAAATTAGACTACAGCTCGAAAACCTATGGTTTTAACATCAATTTGAGATGCAGCTTAGCCTTTTTAATCTTATTTCCTGCATTATTCACTTGAGTTTAAGTGTACACGTAAACACCAGTTGTTTTGTGTGGAAAGTTATGTTCCAATTAATAGGGAGTGAGGGGATTATCTTATGGGTGAGACCTTTGACAAAGAACACAAGCATCTGGTGAAGTCCCAACCTTTTAACAGGGAACATGAGCACAGCATGACACTCCCAATTCAAAGGGAGTCTTCAGGTGTGATTCCACATTCACAGTAATACTTTAAAAATTACAAAGCTCTAATCATTAAGAGCCCCACATATTATTTTTTGCTATTACGAATAAATATATTAAAACATTTTAAACTTTTATTTAAATGCAGTTATTGGAAGCAGTTCAAATTGTAAGTTGTTTTATTCATTCAAAGAATGTCAGCTTCGCTGATGAGGCCCATGTTCATTGCCCACCCTTAATCCCTAAAGAGCAGCATGGTGGCACAGTGGTTTGCACTGCTGCCCCACAGTGCCAGACCCCGGGTTCGACTTCCAGGGTTGCTATCTGTGTGAATAAGGATTTTAAATTCAAGTTTTATCTTGCAATGTTTAAGTCACTGTTTGTGCAGAGTCTGCAAGTTCTCCTCATGTCTGCTTGGGTTTCCTTTGGGTGCTTCGCTTTTCTCCCATAGTCCGAAAGACATGCTGGTTAGGTGCACTGGCCATAGTAAATTCTCCTTCAGTGTATACGTTAAGAATGAGCGGTGCGTTCAACAGGAAACCCCATTGATAACAGCAGGTCCATAAGATTCTGCTGCCAGTAAGCGGCACCCTGTCTCCCACCACCACGAAGCGGGAGGAAAGTCCTACCCTGAGTTTTTAGAAGTTACATTCTAAATGTTACCTTTATCTGATACAGCCACAGAACCCACTACAACGAGGTCCACATGAACTCTTGCATCAAGTCCCACAGGCACACTGAAATCCTTCACTCCCTGCAGTGGAAAAGATTAAGTTTTAGACCATAGAATAGAGATGGGAATAGGTTGGAAAGAGAATTTTTAGTTGAAGTGTCCCAGGACATCACAAATGAAACATAATCAACCGTGACCTAATGTACTTCATTGCGGCTCACAAAATACACTGCGCTCCTAGTATGAGACAAACCTCACAGATAAAGTGCACACGGGTGTGCATTTTATAAGGTGCAAAAATGCACAGGTCGGGTCTTTCCACGCTCACACAAAGGTCGGGGCCCAGAAACAGACACAGATGCAAACAAGAATTGGCACTTTCAAGACAGACATCGGAAAATTCTTCTTTGCAAAAAGTGATAATCATGTAGAATTGCTTCTAGACAGACGAATGGAGAGAAAAAGAACCTAGAAAGTCATTTAAAAATTGGATGTTACTGTGACAGGTGGGATTTTCCAGCCAGCACCAGTTTCTTGACTTGACGGAGGGTGCAGATTAACTTTCTGAGGGCAGACAATCTCTGGCAGGCCGTAAGCTTTACAGGCCCTCGTGGCTTGCTTGGATGCGAGTGCATCCATGGGCCCCACTGTGGATAGATCCAAAAAGTGGTGGCCCAGCTATTTTTTATTTAAAATCTTTAGAAAAATCAGTCATAGGATGCATCCATGTTAAAGTTACTTAGCCTCTACTGCCCAACAACTGCCTCCCCCCCACCCCCACATGAAAATCCAGTCCACAGACTTTGCATTTATATTACCCGTACTGAGGTGTATTTACAAGCCAATTCCTTTTTTAATACACATATTTGCTGATGCTATTGTACACGAAGTCATACATAGAACAGAATAATACATTCAAGATTCACAAGATACCTAAAGGACTAATCCAATACATTTGACTACAACGAACACAGAGATCTGCAACACTTTCCAATTGGGCAGCAAAGACATTCAGTCATTTATAATTAAATTAAATACTAGTGCGAAGATACATTTACCTTGCTATTGCACAAAATTAGATAAATTAAAACTAATCAAGGAGGATTTTCAAAAATACAATATATTAGATTTTTAAAAAATTCCCAATGCATTGCAATTGTTTCTTTTTTAAATTGTCAGCTAAGCCATAATTAACCAGCTTCTCTGGGAGTCAGTTCTCTAATCTCCCTGGTTAAGGCTTATTAATTTTATACTTCTGTGTTCAGGATCAAAGTTAACCTTGACTTTCTATAACCTTGTATCTCCTTTTCACATTGGAACTTGTTGCATTATTTGGTCTGTTTATCTTTTCCTTGGCTCGAACAAAATTCTTATTTTAACATACGTAACTTCATCCAGTTTCTGAGAAACAAAATGTATTCACAGCTCTTGTCTTTTTACATTTGGACTGTGAATCTCAGGAATGCTGGGCTCTGCGTCACTATAATCCTCTCTCTTATCGAAGCAGCAGAACTGATGAGCCAAGCCTTTAGCTGTTTTACCTTGTGGAATAAAGCCCATGAAAATCTCTTTATTTCAGCTGCACTTGTACTTGGGGTGCCCAAAACAGCTTTGCTTCAGGAAATACCTGTGACTCCAAGTCTCGTTTCCCTCTTAATGCATTAACCAGTTGGCCATCGGTCTATATTACCTTTCCAATGGACTTAACATGATAGCTTTGAGAGACAGGAAAAATCATATCTTGGACACTGATGTCGACACAAAACCCGGCTTCCAGGCTGATGGAGTACTATGAACTTACTGCCAACTTACACAGACAACTTAAAACTGCCCTTGGAAGAAAAGTCAGCATTTAATAGGAGAAATCCATTCATGAATACTGGTTCAAACTGGCTAAACATTTTAAACATCTTATAAGATAAGGAAGCGCAAGCGGTTACCAAAAAATATGCAAATAAATACTGAAATGGAGTCTGATTCAATGTTGAATCTGAAACTTATGTTAAGGTTGTTTAAAAGCTGTTGTTAAGTCCCTGCTGAGATTACTACGTTTAGTTCTAGGCATTGCGCAGGGAAGATAGAGACCGGAATTCTCCGGTTGTTCATGCGGGTGGGATCTTCTGGTCCCTCCAATGGTGCACCCCTGCCATGAGTTTTCCAGTGGCGTGAGATGCAGTCAATGGGAAATCAGAAGATCCCACCATGAGAAGCATGTCACAGGCAGGCCAGGGAATCAGACCCAGATTATATTGGCCTTGAAGAAGAGCAGAATGTTGCCCGAGATACAAGAGTGAAATAAGGTTTTTGTTGAAATGCTAGCTTTGCTGCTCTCTCTTTCTCCACAGATGCTGGGCATTTCCAGCATTTCATGCATTTGTTTCAGATTTCCAACATTCATAGCTTTTGACTTAGGTTAGGTTCACCTTGTATTGAAAAGGCAGCACGGTGGCCCAGTGGTTAGCACTGCTAACTCACAGCACCAGAGAGCCGAGTTCAATTCCAGCTTCGAGTGGACTGTCTGTGTGACGTTTGCACATTCTTCCTGTGTCTTTGTGGGTTTCCTCCCAGTGCTCTGCTTTCTGCCCATAGTTCAAAGATGTGCAGGTTAGATTGAATTGGCCATGCTAAATTGTCCCTTAGTGTCAGAGGGATTCAGCAGGGTAAATACATGGCATTACATGACTAGGGCCTGGGTGGGATTCTTGTTGATCGAGGACTGATGGGCCAAATGGCCTCTTTCTGCACCGTAGGGATTCTATGATTCTAATCAGGCTGCCTTTCAGACTTCTCTTTTTATAAGAGAATTGAGCCCCAGTCTTTCCTGATGGCTTATAATTGGTCTTCTCTGGCCTTGTCAACCAGTTTTGCATCTTCCCAATGCCTCTATATAGTTTTTGTAAGGCCAGAGCTGTACACAGTACACACAGTGTTGTCTAAGCAAGGTCATACATAAGTTTAACAGGAAGAGTCAGGCTTGATGTTGTTGCCAACATTTATTACGGATTCTCAACGTGAATTGTGGCTAAGGGCAGAGAGATGAACTGAGGGGCCTCCACTAGCCTTGGACCCGTATTCCAGCAAAGTGAACAAAAATTCAGAAAAGAGTAGAAAACTACCAAGGAAACAGAGGGGAGAGGGGAGAGGGGAGAAACTAAGTGAAGCTGCTTGTATATAAATCATCCTCTCCAAGGTTAGAGCATGTCTACTGCCTCCCACATTTAATGGAAATGCCATTATTGGGACGAGACATTAAACCGAGCCTCTATCAGTCATCTGTGATGCTTTAAAAAGATCCATCCCTTGACTATATTTAAATAAGAGGAGTTGAATTGTACCCAACATTTGGCCAATATTTTTCCCTCAGTCAGTTCACTAAAAATGGTGAACTGGTCATTGGAAAATCACTGTTTGTGGCAAATTAGTTGCTATAGTCTCTAGTTACAACACTACAAAAGAAGTGGTTAATCAGTAATAAGGAGTTTTGGGATGTTCTAAAATTGTGAAAGATGCTGTATAAATAATTTATAGATATAATTTCATTCTTTGTATAAATGCAAGTTTTTTTTGTTAATGGTGCTAATGAGAGTGTGTACAGGAACAATGGCAACATACTAAACCATGTGTTGTAAATTTTCTTCTCAGGCCATGTAGGAATGTTGGGATGGGGAAACAGAAAGGATGGCTCAATAATATTGAGGTATGTATAGAAATTCACAGCAGAACATACGGATGGTTCAGTTTCAAAAGCCCATCTTGGAGTTGTTCTGAATTCCTAGTGCACCTGTTTGCGTGTAAATGTGTAACCAAGGAAAAATGCACTAAAGGTTGAACTTTTACTTTCAAATGAATGGAGACTATTTCAGTAAGCCTCCTGATATTGGCAAATGCTTTGTGCAAACCTGTAAACAGAGTTAACACTGTTTCCAAGTTTCTCAAATTAACGGTCCTCTCAATCAGGGGAACAAAAAATAATAACTTAAGTATTAACTTCACGTCAGGCAGCTTGGAACAAAACAATCACAGTTTCAACCAACCCACTGTCCCAGCACAAGGAGTTAACCTTTCTCAACGGAACCCTTGTCATACAGTCACTGGTATCATTATACCAAGACATGTGACCGCTTTACTGAATCTAATCATTTGCTGCGGATTCTCTGCACGTTTTTTCCATGTCCACTTCTCAGTTAATTCATTACCAGTTCATATCCTGTCACAGCAGCAATTGTAAGTGGCTGGTGACCCTGTTAATGAAAGAACCCATCATTACCTCTTAACTTCTTCCTCTGTTAAATGCAACCGCTTTTGTGTCCTCTCATTTATTCTCCACCAGATCTTGAATCAATATCACAGTGGCTCCAGTTCTGTGCCCTGTTCCAGATCACTTGATCTGCCAATCTTTAACTTGCTGTTAATATTTGCAGACCCAGACGGGTTGCCACCTCCAAGCGGTAGCAACTGCTAGACCAGAAAGAAGCACTAGGTGGTGGTCTACCACCAGCAGAGGCCTCAGCTGCTGGAAATGAGCAGAAATATTCCCTCTAGTCAACAGGCAACTACTGCACGGTTTACTGGCCATGAAAAGTCTTTTGAGTTGGGTCATCATAACATAGCAAACAGTTATCGAATGAAGACATCTAACAAAAATAAAAACGTTCAAAAATTGAAAGGACCGCCCAGAGTTTGCAGGAAGACCACACTTCTGCAACAGTCTGGTCATGTTTACTCAAAGTTCAGAAAAGTTGATTTCATCCTTAAGATATTATGATAAAAATGGATAAAGTTGTTCCAATAGCCAGTTTAGAATGAGCTTTAGGTATAGTGCGTCGTCTTAGCAAAGGAAATATATCACTTTTAGAATTTTCTAACATGTAGATTTTTTTTGTCGTGACTTAACCATGAACTAAACTGAATAACTTGTGTGGGCTTCAAACTGCAACTGACCAGCTAGTTTTTAAAACAGATTCCTTGATTGTGAAACTAAAGAAGGCCATTTGCCATCACCATGTTTTGTAAATACAGCAAATGAGGCTTTTCATCTTGCCTGAAACCTTTCCAGCAAAGCTGTAATACATACAGCAGGCAGCAAATATTGGTGGCGGATGTAGAAATTTGCGAGATTTGTTGTGAAATACTATACACAACAAATAACTTGCCCTGTCTTGAACCCAGCCAAGAGATAAAGTTGTTCAGTTTATTTATTAGTGTGACCAATAGGCTTATATGAACAATGCAATGAAGTTACTGTGAAAATGCCCTCGTTGCCACACTCCAGCTCCTATTCAGGTACACTGAGGGAGATTTTAGCATGGCCAAAGTAACTAATCAGAATGTCTTTTGGACTGGGGGTGGAAACAGGAGAACGAGGAGGAAACCCACACCGACACAGGGAGAATGTGCAAACTACGCACAGACAGTGGCCCAAGTCGGGAATCAAACCCGGGTCCCTGGCGCTGTGAGGCAGCAGTGCTAATCACTGTGATACCGTGCCCCTCTGCTTAAAACATATTTAAAAGATGTAAAGGAATGCGCTTCCGACTCAATAACCCACCTGAGCAGTAGAACATACTCGCAGTATTTCCTTCGAGGCACTGGGAGGTGGGACAATTCTGTTGAACAGTCCAGTTCTCAGCCGAGGAGTTGGAACCAACAGTGTTTTTCTGGCCTGTAGCAAAGAGTACATTAGTTATGAAGCACTCGTTAGAGCTTGCTGAGTACATCTTGTTATACTTAGTACACTAGTGTGTAGCTTAGCACACTACACACGAAGATTACTATGCCTCATCTACAGTGCTCCCACCTGAATGCTGCGAAGTTGGAAAAAGGCAATGGAAGCATCAGTGAGATGTCCAATTATACTGCAAGTTTTAATACGTAGGCCAAGATAGTTCATGCCAGTGAGTGTCCATCCAGCAATGCAGCATGCCAGTCCTGCCCTTGTCCTCACACATAATGATCATAGAATCCCTGCAGTGCAGAAGGAGACCATTTGGCTCATTGAACCTGCACTGGAGACAATCCCACCCAGGCCCTATCCCCATAACCTTCATATTTATCCTGCTAATCCCTGTGACAGTAAAGGGTCAATTTAGCACAGCCAATCAACCTAACCTGTACAACTTTGGACTGTGGGAAGAAACGGGAGTTCCCCGAAGAAATCACAGAGAAAACATGCAAATTCCACCGAGACATTGACTCCAGGCCAGGTGGAACCCAGGAACCTGGCGCTGTGAGGCAACAGTGCAAAGCGCTGTGTCACAGTGCCACCTGAACTTTCAGCCCAACTTCTGAGTGGGAAGGGGGGGCCATTGGACCAGAAAGGAGAAGAGAGTCCAAAGATGTACCAGTTAGGTTGATTGACTATGCTAAATTGCTCCTTTGTGTTAAGGGAACTAGCTAGAATAAAGGCATGAGGTTATGCGGATAGGGCCTGGGTGGGTTTGTGGTCACTGCAGACTCAAAGAGCCAAATGGCCTCCTTCTGCACTGTAGGGTTCAATGGATTCTATGATTCTATGTGAAAAGCAGCACAGAATAAAAAAGAATGTAGCTGCTTGCTGGGTCCTTTTAAAAAGCAATGTTAGCTCTCAGAGGAAAACTGCTACTCATCAGTTTAAGAAACATGGTGGGGCAGAAACAAAATAGTCATGAATTCAGATTAAATTCACAAAATAATAAATTTAATATCTCCAAATTTTATCAAAATTGCTTTATTTAATGTAGCTACTGACTTAAATCTCAATGTTATGGAGTTATTTAGCTGGAGTGGATTTAAAATAACACAGAATGCAAGAAGCTGTATCAACTATACTATATCTCAAAACAGCAAAATGCACATTTGTAATCAAAGTTTCCCTTTTGGAAATCCCTTCAATGGGAAGGTAGGTGGCCAGCAAAACCGATGGGCTCCCTAGAGAGAGAAAACAAGATAAACTACGAGATGGATTGTCAAAAGCCTTTGATCCATTTCTCAGTCCACCATTTGTCTTGGGTGAGGGAAAGTCAGGCTCACGTACCCACCATCCTGCCTGACAGAGAGCGACAGGCTGCTGTAAGTGTGGCAATGCATTGGAGGATCCTGATGGAAAAATGTTTACTATGTTTTCATGATTCTGCATTTGTGCCGACGTTTGTAGGTTTGAGTTAGTGTTGTGCTGTGTAAGTGAGTGTCTGTTTGAGTAAGTGGATGGAATTCTCCCAAGCCCTTGTCGGTGTGTTTGCTGGTGAATGATGGGAGATTATGGCAAGAAGGCCAGAAATTTGATTTATTACTGTCATGTGTATTGGGATACATTGAAAAGTATTGTTTCTTTTGTGCTGTACAGACAAAGACTCCATTCATAGAGAAGGAAAGGAGACAGTTACAGTGATAGCTAGGATGTAGAAAAAGATCAACTCAACATAATGTAGGTCCACTCAAAAGTCTGATGGCATCAGGGAAGAAACTGTTCTCGAGTTGGTTGGTACATGACCTCAAACTTTCCTATCTTTTTCCTGATGGAAGAAGGTGGAAGAGAGAATGCCCGGTGTATGTGGTGTCCTTAATTATGCTGGCTGTTTTGCCGAGGCAACGGGAAGTGTAGACAGAGTCAATAAATGAGAGTGTTTATATGATGAACTGGGCTGCATTCATTGTAGTTCCTTGCAGTCTTGGGCAGAGCAAGACCCACACCAAGCTGTGATACAACCAGAAAGAATAGTTGCTATGGTGCATCTGTAAAAGTTGGTGAGAGGCATGAATTTACTATGGGAGTGTCTGCTATTGCCCATCATCATGGGTAGAAAAACTTATCAGAAGGTCTTACCACCCTCCCCCATGCCCCACACCCTGGTCTTCCAAGCCAATTCTCCACAGTGCCAGCGGGAAAACATACTAATGTAAAACACATTCAGAACAGCTTGGCATGCAGATGTCAGGACTCATCTGAACACTGCCTGTGTCTGCCTCTAGAGTTCAAACGTGGACCACCACGGCAGGGGGCTGGGGGAGCATCTGCAGATGGACCTTCCAGACCAGGTGTCCTGGAAGGAGGGGGTGGTCCATCTTCCAGTCTCAGAGTGCTCCCTGCGATGTACCTTCTTTTTTCAACAGTGGTCAGTGATGTTGGGTACTTTTTCACTATGCCACATGGACACATTTGGCAGACTATGTGCCATCCAGGGCTGCCCAGCCACTGAGTGTGGTGTGAAACAGCCAGGTCCATAATTCATGACGTTGGGGCTGGAAGATGTGGCGTGTTTTCCTGCTGATGGCCACTGTTGGAAACACTTTGCGTTCCTGCACCCACCACAGAATCTCAAAATGGGAGAATTCCCCATTGTAAGTATGTGTGCAGGAGGGTAAATATAACAATATGTGTGGCATGTGTATGGGTGTACATAAATGTGCATATGAGCAGTAGTGACTGTGTTAATGCATATAGGGAGAAGATAAAAGGTCAAAAGAAGTACAAATCTAAATAAGTAAGAGCATAGATTTTAGAAGGGCTTAAAAAAGATTGCAAGGATTAAGATATTATCATCCAAACTGCGACATAGTCTTCAAGAAGCAATGGGAAGCCTCACTGGCAAACTATTAACACAATCCACTGGCATTTTGCAAATCAACGTATATGAAGACCAAACTATGCAGACATACAATTAAGGAATGGAAGCTTCAGGAATCTCAGAATGTAAAGTCTGGTGCTTACGGGTGACATCACTACGTGATTGTTTGGAAGAATCTTTAATGCCTCAGAAGCTACAGACATGTAAATCAGCAGCATTAACATGAGGCATGAACAACACACTTTCATTGTTAAAATAAGTGTTTGTGACTGTTACAGTACCTTTAGGAATTGTGGTTATTTAAGTATTGATGGAAGTTTTCAAATACTTGAAAACACATTCGACCCAGATTTTAGATACATAATTTTAACGCAAGAATTTCTAATTACTGTACTTCCAAAGGGTTTCGCCCAATATAGAGGTGACGACTAGAAATATAGAAAAGAGAAGCAGGTGGGGGCCATTTGGCCCTTCAAGACTGCTCCGCTGTTCATTTTGATCACGGTTGATCATCAAATTCACTATCCCGATCCCGTCTTCCCCTCCACATCCCCTGATTCCTTTAGTCCCAAGAGCTATAACTGATTTCTTCTTGAAAATCACACAATGTTTTGAACTCAAAGGACAGAGGCAGGCAGAAATATTCGCACCACTGGCCAAAGTACCAGCACAGTTGCACCCCAGGGGCCACTTTCCTAGATGAGGGATTGAAGCCATCAGGGCTTCCTATCCACAAGCTGAGGCCAGCCAATTAAGGTGAGTAAATGGTAGATTAAGCCCGCTGCCAGACACTGACTGGAATTTTCCAGTCGGCCTGTGGGGCCTGTGAGGCCTTCAGGAACTCGGCCAATTGGCTCAAGGTGGTCTCCTGGCTGCAGGCCAAGGGACCAGTGCTCTTGGCAGGCTTTAAAGCCCTCCCTGCTTGCCTTGCTGCAGTTGCAGACACAGGCTTCCCTGTCAAGGGGCTTTCCCTCTATGACGGTGGCTTGGTAGCTTTGGCTTTTTTTTTACTTTTTAAGTTGCTGGCACTGTCCAGAGGTAACCTCCATTCCTCTCATCTGCAACAGAAAGTTCAAACTGCTTGCAAACCGGAGGGGTTCTTCTTGGCCCTCTAAGTTTGAAGACACACTTGCTGTCAGTAGTTGGACAAGGAGTGTGTCCCCAGCCCCTAAGTTCACAGAAAATTACTGTCAGGTGACTGTTTCCCACACATTGCAGGATAGTGTCTCTCCCCCACCCCCACCCCGGTAGTCTGGTTTCTTCCCACTGTCCAAAGATGTGCGAGTTGGGTTGATTGGCCATGCTAAGAAATTGCCCCTTAGTGTCCAGGGATGTGTAGGTTAGAGGGATTATTGGATATAATGTATAGGAATGTGGGAGTAGGACCTGGGTGGGATTGTGTTTGGTGCAGACTCAATGGGCCGAAGGGCCTCTTTCTGTACTGTAGGGTTCTATGATTCTAAGTCACTTAATTCCAATGTCAGAATCCCATTCTAAATCACTGCACCTTGGATCTGTGGTAAGGGGGTCAAAGGGAGACAAGGAATTTAAAAAAATTGATTAAACTTCGGAATTTTCAGCACTATTTAAACCAAAATGCCATAAAGAGTGCAAATATAGTGAAGGATGGATATATCTAAAACAATCAAGTGGCTTTATAATTGGTAGCAAGCACAAATACCAGTGTCAATTCAGGGAACAGGGATATCTGCTGCTTGCTGAAGTCCAGGTCTGAGGCATTCAGGTCAGGCAACCCTGTTCTCTACAAGAAAGCCAGATATGATCCAAGGGGATCCATCAAAGATGCCAAAAGACAATACTGGACAAAGCTAGAGTCCCAGGCTAACCATACAGATCCCCGCTGACTATGACAAGAGCTGCAAGACATAACAGGCTACAAGATGGTTTATTTATCTGTAGAATTCCCTGGCCAGTGAAACAGTTGAGGCTACCTCACTGAATGTTTTTAAGGCAAGGATAGGTAAAATTTATTTATTTATTATTGTCACATGTATTAGCATGCAGTGAAAAGTATTATTTCTTACATGCTGTATAGACAGAACATTACATTCATAGAGTATGCTGCTACATAAGATAAAGATGCATGGTGATATGGGTAACTTATTAGCATAGATAGAGGATTAGTTAACTAACAGAAAGCAAAGAGTGGGGATAAATGGGTATTTTTCTGGCTGGTGATCAGTGACTAGTGATGTGCCTCAGAGATCAGTGTTGGGACTACAATTGTTTACGATTTACATAAATGATTTGGAGTTGGGGACCAAATGTAGTGTGTCAAAATTCACAGATGACACTAAGATAAGTGCAGAGTGAAGTGTGCAGAGGACACTGAAAGTCTGCAAAGGGATATAGATAGCCTAAGTAAGGGTCTGGCAGCTGGAGTACAATGTTGATAAATGTGAGGTCATCCATTTTGGTAGGAATAATAGCAAAATAAACTATTATTTAAATAGTAAAAAATTGCAGCATTCTGCTGTGCAGAAGGACCTGGGTGTTCTTGTGCAAGAATCACATGGAGTTGGTTTGCAGATGCAGCAGGTAATTAAGAAGGCAAATGGAATTTTGTCCTTCATTGTTAGAGGGATGGAGTTTAAAAACAGCGAGGTTATGTTGCAGCTGTATAAAGTGATGGTGAGGCCACACTTGGGCTATTATATACAGTTTTGGTCTCCTTGCTTGAGAAAGAATATCCTGGCACTAGATGGGGTGCAGAGGAGATTCATTAGGTTGATTCCAGACTTAAAAGCGTTGGCTTATGAAGAGACACTGAGTAGACTGGGGATATACTCACTTGAATTCAGAAGAATGAGGGGAGATCTTATAGATACATGTAAGATTATGAAGGGAAGGTAAGATAGAAGCAGGGAAGTTGTTTTCACTGGCAGATAAATGATGGCAAGGCCTCAAAATAAGAAGGATTTAGGTCTGAGTTGAGGAGGAACTTCTTCACACAAAGGTTGTGAATCTGTAGAATTCCCTGCCCAGTGAAGCATTTGAGGCTACCTCATTGAATGTCTTTAAGGCAAGGATAGATAAATTTTTGAACAGTAAAGGAATTAAGGGTTATGGTGAGCAGGCGGTTAAGTGGAGCTGAGCCCATGAAAAAATCAGCCATGACCTTATTGAATGGCGGAGCAGGCACAAGGGACCAGATGGCCTACTCCTGCTCCTAGTTCTTGTGTTCAAGTGCAGGGCCAGGGAGATAGCACGTGGACCTGCTCTTGCAGTCGTAAACAAACTGTAATGGGTCCAGGCAATCTGGAGGGGGGGGGATTTGATTTATGCCATGACCAACCTTTCAAAGCACTTCATAATGACGGATGTCAGAGTCATCAAACAGTTGTCATTATGTTTAAATTACATGCCTTTATCTTGCAGCCTATTATGTCTTGCAGACCTTGCCATGCTCAGCGAGGATCCGTGTGGCTAGCTTGGGACTCTGGTTTGACTGGTACTGTCTTTTGGCATCTTTAATGGATCTCTTTAGATCATATCTGGCTTTCTTGTATACATCAGTGTTGCCTGCCCTGAACCACTGATCTGAACTTCAACAAACAGCATGTAAAATTGCCGGCACCAAGATATCCCTCCTGATGACCTCAATGCATTCTATGTCCATTTTGAACAAGCGATCAGCAAGAGTACACCTTTATTCTGGAAGCCTCGAATGCACCTGCAGATGTCAGACTAGCCTTCCCTAAGATCAGCACACGCAAAGCGACTGGCTTGGATGGAATACCTGAACAAGCACTCAGATCTTGTGTAGATCAGCTGGCGGCAGTATTCACAGACATCTTCAACCTCTCTTTACAACAATTTGAGATCCCTATCTCGTTCAAGAAGGCAACCATCATCCCAGTACCTAAGGAAAGCCAGGTAGGGGTGCCTTAATGACAATAATGGACGTCAGAGCCACCAGACAATTATGAAGTGCTTTGAAAAGTTATTCATGGCACAAACCAAATCCGGTCTCCTAAATCGCCTGGATCCACTAAAGTTCGTCTACCACTACAATAGCAGGTCCACAGCAGATGCCATCTCCCTGGCGCTGCACTCAACTCTGGAACATCTAGATAACAAAGAAATTTATTCAGATTCCTAGTTATTGACTACAGCCTTCAATAGCATTATTCTTACTAAAGTCATCTCCAAACTCTGTTCCTCCCTCTGCAGCTGGATCCTGAACTTCCTAACTCTCAGACCGCAATCCATAAGAATAGACAATATCACCTTCTCAATGATTATCTTCAACACCAGTATTTATTGTCCATCCCTGAGGGCATTTAAGAGTCAACTACATTGCTGTGGATCTGGAGTCACATATAGGCCATGCCAGATAAAGCTGACAGATTTCCTTCCCTAAAAGACATTCGTGAACCGGGTGAATTTTATGACAATCAACAATGGTTTCATAGTCATCATTAGACTTTCACCACCTGCCATGGTGGGATGTGAACCCCCAGAAAATTACCAAGGGTCTCTGGATTACTGGTCGAGTGAGTGGCAATACACCATGCCACAGCCGACAGGCAGAGAGAAATGATTCCATTGCACTATTTCAACATTAGGCAGGCGAGTTTTTCTCACTATCCTTGCCAATATTTATTGCTTAATCAACATCCTAAAATTAGATAGTGTAATTACTGTTTATGGTCGTGCTGTGCATAAATTGGCTATTACATTTTCTACATTACAATGGTGACTACACTTCAAAACATCATTGGTTGTAAAGCGCTTTGACATGCAGTAGGTTTTGTTTGAAATCAACATACTTAGGCTATAAGGAAAGTTAGTGGCTGCCAGTCAATGATGGAATGAATAGGCAGGTACCACAATACTGCAGAGTAACTGAGGAACTGGAGCACCTACGGACAGCTGCAGATCCTCATCGGTGTAGGTCTCTTGGTTTGTAGCCAAGCACTTCCTTCTGCTTTGGAGAAAAACATCCTTGCTGCTCCATTAGTCTTTACAATGCAATATATCTTTGCGATTAATAGAATAGTGAACTTCAAAACACTAATGTATTTCTGGCTCACCTGCATAACTTTTTATCCCTTTTAAAAACATGAGTAATGTATCATCAGGGTCAAATTGACCCACAGCAAACTGGCAATTAACACCAGAGTTGCACTGATTTATGACATCGATGAACAGCATTGTTATTGACAGAGATACCATATCATTCCGAGTTAATATTTCCAATGCAAATTTATCCTTCCCAGACCATAAATATTCTGTTCACTTTATCAAAAGCAATAAACATGATAAAGCAGCTAATATTCTGCATTCAGAATGCATTGTGTTCTCCAATATTATTTCAACAGTTTCTTGATAACATAGATAGCTGGACAAATTTTACAGTTTGATCCTGTAATTCACCAAAAAAAATTAGTTTTAAAATCTAAAACATCTCCAATTACATTCCAAAATAGTAACATTCTATTCATCTAAGTGACCAGTAATCTCCCTATTACGTTTGGGTACAATAAACTGTGAACCTGAACTGCTTAAAGTTTCTTAAAAGTTTATTTATTTGTATCACAAGTAAACTTACATTAATAACGCAATTAGGTTATTGTGAAAATCCCCTAGTCACCACATCCCAGTTCCTATATCGGTACACTGAAGGAGAATTTAGCATGGCCAATGCACCCAACCAGCATGTCTTTCAGACTGTGGGAGGAAAATCGGGGAACCTGGAGGAAACCTATGCAGACACAGGGATTACATGCAGACTCCACAATGGCAGTGACCGAAGCTGGTCCCTGGTATTGTGAGCTAGCAGTGCTAAACACTGTGCCGCTGTGCTTGACACTTTGGGTGGGATTTTTTGGCTGCGCTTGCCCCTGGATTGGAAAATCCCACCCAAGCCCATGCAACAGATCTTTGCGTGGTCCATATCCTACCCGCTACAATTCCTGTGGCCGGCTAGATTGGTAAATTCCACCCTTTGTTTCTTTGGTCCCCGTGGGTTACTCACATTATATTTAACAAATGAGCATATTCAGTGTCCTATTTGTGTGGAAATTTAAGGCAAGAAGTTTCGACATGTTAAAAGCACATTGCAACATTCATTGTTCTCTCGCTAACCAACTGCTATGGTTAAATGCCAATGGGATTCCTCCCCCAAGCAGTTGTCCAAATCTGTTGATTCACAGAGTGTGCCATACATACAACCAGAACCCAGAAAAACCAAAAGTCATGCTAGTGGGCTGACAGGTGATTTTCTGCACAATACCGAGACACCAGTGATATCTTGGCACTAGAACTGCCTGGATGCTTGCCCAAGGACAAAGTATAAATACTCTGCAAGCAATGTGGAGGAGTAAGACAGGGTTGCAAATAGCTAGCTTGGGTTCTCCTTAAGTTCATGTTGAAATACTTCCCTTGCCTGAGCCCATTTTTATTGTGGGGTCAAATAATCAAGTATCCAGTCTGGCAGCAGTCAAACTGTTGACTGCAATAAATTTCTGCACATGACCTCCCAAGTTGAAGCTTTTTTAATGTGCACGTCTTCTACTGTAGAGGTATAAAATAACCAGTCACCACCTTTTCTCATCAAATATACTTTTCTCATATCTTGCAGAGGTAATGGTCTATCCGATGTATTATTAGAATGTCTGAACTTGGAAATAAAATGTTGTTCGCTTAGTAGTGAGCCAGCATGGTGGCTTCCAAAGGAAGGAGTGGGACTTGCAATTGATAGCACATCGTGAAAACATTTCAAATGTGAGCTGCACACAATAAATGACCTTCAAAAATAGAGTGGCCACAAAATGTGGTCCCACTGTGGTTTCGGTAGCCAGTCGAGGTGAAAAACAGAGAGACTATGCCAATTATCACGTTTTTCAGTATGATGATTAGGTGGTCTGTGTATACATGGGAAATATGAAGGGTAAGAAGTCTCACAACACCAGGCTATGAAGTGTCACCAGTTCATGAATGCAGTGAGCAGGAAACACCAGTCATCGCGAATTTTATTGCTCTTGGTAATGCCCTCTCTTAAAAACACACTGATGCATGGAATGACCAGTTAACCTATTCTCTGGCGAAGGTTAGATAGCAGTGATTCTAGCAATAGCTAATGCTTTCATCATCATTATTGAAGTAGGGTGGCATCCACAGATAATATTCAAGTTGGAAATATACATAGGATACCAACTATCAATTAAAACTTTTTCTAAATAATTGTCTGACGCCCTGAGCCAGATTGGGAGGTTCATACAATTATTGAATCCCAATAGTGTAAAAGGAGGCCCTTTGGCCCATCGAGACTTCACAATCCCACCCAGTCCCTTATCTCCGTAAACCCAGATATTTATCCTACTTGTCCCCTTTTCACTAAGCAGCAATTTAGAATGGCTAATCCACCTAATCCGTGCAGAGTGGCTAGCACTGCTGCCTCACAGCGCCAGGGGCCCAGGTTCGATTCCCAACTTAGGTTGCTGTCTGTGCGAAGTCTGCAGGTTCTCCCCATGCCTGCGTGCGTTGCCTCTGGGTGCTCCGCTTTCCTCCCAGAGTCCGAAAAATGTGCTGGTTGGTCATGCTAAATTCTTCTTCAGTGTACCCAAACTGGTGCCAGAGTGTAGAGACTGGGAGATTTTCACAGTAATTTCATCACAGTGTTAATGGAAGCCTATTGGTGATGCTAATAAATAAACTTCAGACTGTGGGAGGAAACCAGAAACATGCAGAATTCATGGAAATTCCACACAGTCACCCAAGGCTGGAACTGAATCCAGGTCCCTGGCACTGTAAGGTAGCTGTGCTAACCACTGTGCCACCATGCCGCCATTCAATTTAAAAATGTCGTGTTGAAGCACTTAACTGAATTATTACCTGGAGTGTGGCTAAACGGACTCCTTCTAGTGGTTTGTCGGGATCCACCTTAACTTCTCTCGTCTTGGTGAAACTATCTAGCTGTGTGATTTTGTTACAGGCCTCATATGCACCCTGCAATCACAAGAAGAAGCAAAGACTTACTTCTAGCGTGAGGAAACGGACACTTTCCTGCGGCTTGTCGGGATTTACTTTGATGATCCTCGCGTTTTTGAACTCTTGCAGATTTGGCAAATATTCTGCAGCCTGGGCAGCCCCCTGTTTCCAGAAGATGTGACGAATTACAATGAAAAATAGCTACCGGAAACATACATGCTTTATGATATCTTTATTTCCCCCACATTTTAAACTCTGCGCCCTCCCTCACAGTGCATTAACCTTTTTACCCGCATAAATCTCCTTTCCCAGCACATCCTAAAAAAATCTAGATTACACAAGGGGTTATATTTCACTGCGGTATTTTGAACATTGAGAACAGAGTAATAAAACCGGAGCACCCACACACTTAACTTTTCCTGCTCGCAGTCAACAATGCTTTCGGAATAAAATTAGTTGAAAAAGTATTCTGCACATTCGTGAAAAATGCACAGAGGGTTGTCCAGAAAGCAGAACATTGCTGAAATCTAATTCTTTGTACAAAATAAAGCAAAGATTGGGTTGATGAGCAATCTTCAAATCTAAGACTTAGACTTTAAATCCAGCACAGACGATAGGCTAAATATGCCTATTTGTTGACTGTTGAGGATCCCACATGTCGACACAAGTCTCTACGGGTTTGCAGCATAAGAAGCATGTTTTTAATTCAGCACTAAGCAGTCATTCTAGTCAAAAGAACTGCTGCATAGCTGGTCTGTGAAATGGCTTAATCATTTGGGCAGCATGGTGGCCCAGTGGTTAGCACTGCTGCCTCTCAGCACCAAAGACATGGGTTCAATTCGGCTTTGGGTCACTGTCTATGTGAAGTTTGCACATTCTCCCTGTGTCTGCACAGGTTTCCTCCACGTACTCTGGTTTCCTCACACAGTCCAAAAGATATGCAGGTTAGGTGGATTAGTCATGCTAAATTGCCCACTAGAGTTCAGGGGGACTAGCAGGGTAAATAAGTGTGGTTACGGGGATAGTGCCTGGGTGGGATTGCTGCTGGTGCAGGCTCGATCCTGCACTCAGGGGCTCTTTGATTCTATCACACTGAAGCAGTTCAAATGTTAGCTTTGAAGCAGGCAATTAGGGCAAAATAGAAGCAGTTTTTTGGGCCTTGATGCAGTCTTTGATGCTGACACTGATACTCAGGAACTGAGATACTAAGGGTTTCATTATCCTGCCCTAAAATCAGCAGGACAAACACATTCACAACAAAAATAATAAAACTGATCTTCTAAATCTTCCCACAAATTGTTCGCGGCTCTGTGCTGGAACGCACAATGCTCTTGTGTAAAAAAGTAAACATTCGACGGAGTTACTTAGTGACCGCATAGGTTATGTAAGAGCTTGCCTCACTCGCTTGTTCTTTTTGCACAACACAAACGGCCCAGTGCTAAATGCTCAAAGAGGGAGCCAAAAATTCTCCTCATCAGCAGTGACACCCTCGCAAGTACAAAACTGATGAAATGAAAACGAAAAATCAGCATGGTTGGAATCAGAGGCTGCCAGCATGCATGGAAGCTAGGCATACAACAGACTGCAAAGGCCAGAAGGATCAGTAAGCCTTTCAGCACCCACCCAGATTCTGTAAGCAGCTGTGAGGGATATATTTAAATGCTTACCCCTAAGACCTGACTGTGGTTGGTGAGGTTGCGGTGGCTTAACATTTTATTTTTTTTTGCCCACAGAATGGTACAAAAAAAGGGCGTTTAAATAAAAACAACAATCTTTAATGATAATCTCCATCCTTATTACAAAAAAAGTGGTGCAAGCAGCTATGTTTTTCTTGGATACTTATGGCAAAATGTTAAGAGTATATGTTTTAAAATTTGGGAATACCTCACGGTCTAACAAAAATTCTGTCCTAATCTTAAAGGTCGTAGTACTCAATTCTAATTCTTTAAATATCTCCATTCATTACTGACTGAACAAAGTAAGTGTTATTATGATTATAGAGTCATATAAAGAGCAGAGGAAGGGGCCCTTCAGCCCATCATGTCTGCACTGGCCATCAAGCACCCATCTATTTTAATTCCACTTTCCAGCATTTGGCCTGTCCCTTGGATGCCGTTATGTTTCAAGTGCTCATCTAAATACTTCTTAAAAGTTGTAAGGTTATCAATATCCTGATGAATCAATTATATTCATGATCTATTTTCTACTGATCTTCCTTATCTATAAATTCCCTAAAGCCCACTCCTAATAGAACCATAGAATTGAATCCCTACAGTGCAGAAGGAGGCCATTTGACCCATCAAGTCTGCACTGCTTCTCCGAAACAGCATCTTACCAAAGCCCACACCCTCACCCATCATCCCCATAACGTCATGCATTGACCACGGCTAATCCATCTCACCTTTGGACACTGAGGGGCAATTAAGCATGGTCAATCTATCTAACCTGCACATCTTCGGACTGTGGGAAGAAATGTGGAAGAAACCCCCACAGACATAAGGAGAATGTGCAAATTCCATATAATCACCTAAGGCTGGAATCAAACCAGGTCCCTGGTGTTGTGAGGCAGTAGTGCTAACCACTGTGCCACCCTTAATGGGATTGGAAGGGGGAAAAATAGTAGTATCCAATTAATTGTTTTTGCACATTGACCAAAGAATTTATTATTGTCAATTGAGCTGCAATTTAAATTCACTTGTGTAAATTTTGTCTTGAGGAAATAATGCAAAGCAAACGTCTCACTGTAATTGGCATGGCAATTGTGTCTGAATAGATTCACAATCACGCTTCCCTTGTCTGCGCATCATTGAGTCTGTAATGGTGCTTACTGCGTTAGTCCTAATGTCTCAACTACACTAATGGAAAGCACTAAAGGAGGAGACTGAGAAAATAGAAGTTTTGATTTTAAATCTTTTGGATTTCAGGAACAGGTGAACTGAAGCTTAATTTCTTAAAAAAAACTCAGTAGCGGTGTGGCAATTAATATTCATAGGCTGTGCTATGAATTTGTTTAACAACATGGTTGAACAACCAATCTCCTTTCAACTTTTCCATACATAATATAGAAAGGTGTTTGTTAATAAAATACATAATGAAAGTGCTGGCTTCAAACTTCAAGCGAGGAGGAAGCGTCAGCATTTTATTCTCATGCTCTGCTGCGGAAGGGGCTTTTCTCCCCCAGCTCTGACAGCTGCAGCACAGGCAAATTGATTTTTTAATTAATTCTCACCACATGGACACTTGCCCAGTCCAAGAAGGTAGAGCTGGTGTGCCTTCTTGAACCACTGAAGTCTTGTCATTCTTTGCAGCACCTTGACACAACCACATGGCTTGCTCAATCATTTCAGAGGACAGTTAAGAATCAAACACATTACTGTGTGATCGAACTGGCAGATGGGCCAGACCGGACAATGACAGTAGCTTTCCTTCCCTAAAATACATCAGCTAGGCTATTCCAACAAGCCAATTATTTCATCAATCACTTCTGTGTTTATTGATGCTAGCTTTTAATTTCCACAGTTTTACTTAGAACCCACTCCAACCTTATAGCTAATATTACTGCATCTTGAAAATAAATGCAAAGGTCAATAATGGACTAAATATGCAGGTCTTGTATCCATTACATGGAATCATAGCATGGTTACAGCTACACTAAAGTTTCTCATAACCCCTGGGAACATTCTTGTGAATCTTTCCTTCATCTGCTCCAATACGTTCACTTCCTTTCTACAGTGTGCTGTCTAAGTATGGTGACCATACTCTTGTTGAGATCAAGCACTGTTTGAAGGTTTTAGAGGTTTAAACGAACTTCCAAGCTGTGTATTCCATGCTCCTATCGATAAAGTCCAGGATGCCAGATGCTTTATTAACCTGTTTCTTAAACTGTTCGGCTACGTTCAATTATTTATGCACATATAAACACTCCATCCCTCTGTTCCTGCAGCCCACCCATCCCATCACACTCACCACTTTTAGAATTGTATCTTTTATGTCATGTTGTTTTTCTGCATCCTTCCCATCTAAATTAATTATTTCACAGCTCACCTAACCATTTCACCAAACTGTCTATGTCCTCCCAAAATTCTACACATCTTCCTCATGGTTCACAACACTTCCAAGTTTTCAATCAACCAAACATTTTGGACTTGTAACCAAGATCTAGGTTAACATATATCAGGAAGAGGAGGAGTCCTAACACTAATTCCTGGGGAACCCAGGAAACTTTCCACCAGTCTAAAAAACAAATGCTCAGCTCTACACTTTGTTTCCTGGCACACTAATGATTACGTACACGTATCCATATTGTTATTGCCCTAGGGTGCTAACTTGTTCATAAGTCTGCTGTGTGACACTTTATCAAATGCCTTTTGAAAGTCCATGTACACCACATCAAAAGCACTGCGCTCATCAACCCCCTCTATCCCTCATCAAAAAACTCAAACAAGTTGGTTAACCATTACTTGCGCTTAACAAAACCATGTTTGTTTTACTTAACCAGCATTTGCCCAATTGAGTGTTAATTTTGTCAGGGATTATCAGCTATTGTTTAATAGGGGCAACAGGGATATCACCTAAGGGCCAAAAAGCTGAAGAGTGAAGGTCCTTCCTCGGAATTTCAGATCTGGAGGTGGAAGATAGTCGGAGTCTGACAGCTCTATTAAATACAGTAAGAAGTTTCACAACATCAGCTTAAAGTCCAACAGGTTTATTTGATAGCAAATGCCACTAGCTTTTGAAGCGCTGCTTCTTCATCAGGCGAGTGGGATTTCAGTTCACAAACAGGGCATATAAAGACACAATCGCAATTTACAAAATAATGGTTGGAATGTGAGTAGTTACAGATAATCAATTCATAAAGGTACAGACAACGTGAGCAGAGAGAAGGTTAAGCACAGGTTAAAGAGATGTGTATTGTCTCCAGCCAGGACAGTGAGTGAGATTTTGCAAGCCCAGGCAAATCTTAAAGTGCTGACTAGTGAGGCCTTCCCAGCACCAACTTAATCGGAGTGGAGGTAGGTAGGAAGTGACCATTCCTGAATACCCCTGCCCAAAACCCAACATGAGGGAGGGCATTAAATTCAGCCAATTGTTTCTAGAACCTTCCCAGCCTCCAAAATTCAACTGACTGAGAGGACACAGGTTTAGGGTGCTGGGGAGTAGGTATAGAGGAGATGTCAGGGGTAAATTTTTCATTCAAAAGGTGACGGGTGAGTGGAATCGGCTGCTGTCAGTAGTGGTGGAGGCGGGTTCGATAGGGTCTTTTAAAAGGCTTCTGGATGAGTACATGGAACTGAATAGGATTGAGGATTATAGGTAAGCCTAGTGGGTAAGGATATGATCAGCACAACTTGTGGGCCGAAGGGCTCGTTTGTGCTGTAGATTTTTATGTTCTATGACTGACCTATACTTGTTGGGCTAATCATTGCATTCTTTTTTGAAGAGGACTGTAACACTAACAATTATCAAACCCTCTGGGACCACCTCTGAATCCCAGAAGGATTGTTAAAATTATTGCCAGTGTCGCCACAATTTTCACTTTTACTTTCTTTAGTACTGGTCCTGGTGCTTTTTAAGTACAGACAACTGCCTACTCCTTTTCAAGCTAAATCTATAATGTGTCTGATATTCAGAGTGTCTGACATTAAAATTTCATCAAAAAATATTGTTATTTTTGTCAGTGATCATTTTAGAGAGCAGTAGAAGGGGAGGATAGTGTGAAAAAATCTGCTTCAAGTACAAATTTTAGTAACCCAGGCGCAGATTGTCTGAATGGTAAATATAAAATCCTCACTTAAAATATAAAAGTAAAGATCGTTAATGAAAAACTATTTATGCCAACAGTTCTTTAATGTGCAATAGGTTGCGTTAACAGCAGACATCCTTGTACCAACCCAAGAACTCCACTGAATGTGTCTACTAACAGGATAAAGTTTGTGAACTTGTCAAAATCTTACAGCCATCAATTAAATCAATTGCTTTTTGCCTCAGGGAGTGACAACTGACAGATGTGGGTTCAGTCTGTAGTGAATACAACAAACGAGGTTTGCTAATGATTTGCCTAGAATGAATTTGACATAAGAACTTGACATTTAAAAGGCAAACACAAGGGTAGTTTTAGGTCTAAGGCTGGCGAGGTTTCACAGCAGTTTTACCTTGAAATTGGGAATTCTGTGATGAACCGGCCTTGGGAAATTTGCCAAATTGTTTTCTTCCATGTAATCCCAAACTTTCTGACGGATGTCCCATTTAGAAACACCTGGAAAAAAATTTAAAAAGTAATCTCAGGTCTGAAATATCATTCTCAAATTATAACTGTCTGATCTTTATTTCTGTTGGGGATGAAACAGGACTGGGGCAGCACAGTGCTCAGCACTGCTGCCGCGCAACACCAGTGACCTAGGTTTGATCACTGTCTGTGCGGAAGCTGCACATTCTCCCTGTGTCTGCGTGGGTTTCCTCGGGTGCTCCAGTTTCCTGCCTAAAGTCCAAAAAACATGCTGGTCAGCTGCATTGGCTATGCTAAGTGTATCCAAACAGCTGCCGAAGTGTGGCGACTAGCAGATTTTCACAGTAACTTCATTACAATGTTAATGTAAACCTACTTGTGACTAATAAATAAGTAAATAAACTTTACAGTCCACAATCACTAAATGAAGAAGTGCTTTCACCCAGAGAGGAGGCAGAATGTAAATACAGACCGGAGGTAACGATCACAATTTACCTAATTGCTCCATTATCTGCTCTATACTTGTAGACTAGATCTTGATTATTTACACTTATTTTTCAAACAGTCATTCTTCATTTGATGACAAAAAACAATTAGCTGCTGATTAAGGTAGCTTTTCAAACATTTTCTACCTGTCACAATTTTGACCTGCACAATTTCAATTCAAATCTGAAATAAAACTCCCTTCTTACTAGCATCCATGTTATTATGTTTAGTGTTCTACTCTGTAGACATGACAACAATTTATTTTTGCATTTTTGTGACCACTGCATTTTACCCCCTCTATCATTTCATCCAGTATATTTTTTCACATTTTAATCTTATTTTCCTTTTCCATTACATGGGGAGGCGATGGCTTAGTGGTATTAACAATAGGGTCAGCTAATGCTCTGGAGACCCAAATTCGAATCCCGCCATGGCAGATAGCAGAATTTGGATTCATTAAAAATATCGGCAATTAAAGATTATGAAGCCATTGTCGATTGTCAGTAAAATCTATCAAGTTCACTAATGTCTTTAAAGGAAGGAAATCTGCCGTCCTTAACCAGTCTGGCCTACTTGTGACTCCAGAGCCACAGCAATGTGGTTGACTCTCAGTTGCCCTCTGAAATGGCCCAGTAAACCACTCAATTGTATTGCACCACCATGTTCTCAAGGGCAAACAGGAATGGACTATAAATGCTGGCCAGCCAATGATGACCATATCTCACAAATGAACAAAAAAAAACATACATTTTAGACAGGTTCACAGGTTTCATGACTGGGTGCAAGTCAACTCCAGATGTTCTCACACCACTGCAATTCACGTTTCTACACATTTCATTCTCACACACCATATCATCAACCCCTTGATTGAATGCATATCCAGTGTTCTTTTTGAACAAACTGCACTATTCTGCAATATCAGAAGCATAAAGCGTAACATTTCATCATTACTTGCATTGAGGAGAAATAAAGAACACGACAGGTAATGTCAGATCAACCAGCTATTATTATTCAACACGTTTAACTTAGAAAGCACGCAAGAAATTCGCATTTGAAAGCAGAATACTTTATTTCATAAAATCCCTACAGCACTGAAGAAGGCCATTTGGCCCATTGAGTCGGTACCGACCACAATCCCACCCAGGCCCAATTCCCATAACCATCATAGTACCCTTGACACAGGGCCAATATAGACTGGTCAATCAACCTAACCCACACATCTTTGGACTGTGGGAGGAAGCTCACACAGACACAGGGAAAACATGCAGACTCCAACAGACAGTTACATGACGCTGGGTCCCTGGCGCTGTGAGGCAGCAGTGCTGACCATTGTGCCACTGTGATGATCAGTGATTGTTGAGATCAGGGATAAAATAACCCATTATAATTTGGTTTCATAATGTTCAAATACTGTACACGTGTGTCCATATTCAAAGAACAAAAAACAAAGAAAATTACAGCATAAGAATAGGCCTTTTGGTCCTCCAAGCCTCCACCGACAATGCCGTCCAACTGAATTAAAAACCACTACCCTTCCGGGGACCATACTCCTCTATTCCCATCCTATTCATGTTTGTCAAGACACCCCTTAGAATCACAATTGTATCTGCTTCCATTATCTCCCTTGGCACCTGCCACCCTCTGCAGAAAACTTGCCTTGTACATCTCCTGTAAATCTTGTCCCTTGCACCTTAAAACTATGCCCCTTAGTAATGAACTCTTTCACCCTGGGAGAAAGCTTCTGACTATCCACTTTGTCCATGCCCCTCATAATCTTGTAGGCTTCTATCAGGTCACCTCTCAAATGTCGTTCGAGTGAGAACAAACCAAATTTCTTCAACCTCTCCTCATAGCTAATGCCCTCCATGCTAGGCAACATCCTGGTAAACCTTTTCTGTCCCCTCTCCAAAGCCTCCACATCCTTTTGGTCATGTGGCGACCAGAATTGAACACTGTATTCAAGTGCGGCCTAACTAAGGTTCGATAAAGCTGCAAGATGACTTGCCAATTTTTAAACTCAATGCCCTGGATAATGAAGGCAAGCATGCCTTCTTAACTTGTTCCTCAGATATATCATCGGCTGCATTTGCTTCTAAGTTTGAGTGTTGTAATCTTGCATTTCACCCACTTCTCATGAAGACTTTTTATGTTTAAATCTTTTGAATCAACGTAATTCAACAATTAACTGCTTTCTTTTGCTCCCCGCACCTCCTCAAATCCATTCAAGCTAAGATTTATTGTGCTGATTGATCAAAGTAGTTTTTAAATAAATAATTTGAATGCTAACTGTCATTTGCAACCATAATCCCTACATTTTAAAAAAGTGTTCACTCAATGCTTTGAGTGATCATCAACATTCTACAATTTATTGCTTTTATATAAATATTTTAAAATACAGAAGCCACTGTACAGCAAGGAAATAAGACAGGAAAACATGAGATGGAGTATACATCTGACTACATACTTCAGATGTCTCATAAAAGTGTGACAATCATAAAAGTTTAAACAAAAACTGTTTTTGAAACAGCATCCATTGGTAAGTAAAGCATTTTGCACTCTTCAAATGATCAAAAGATTCCCACCTCTGCACATGAATCTACTCTGAAATTAGCTTTTCATTGTTGCTAGCATGGGTTCCAATTATGTGCACCTCAGCAAAATTTCTTAAGGCTCGGGTTTTAAGAATTTCCATCTCCCTTCTTAGAGTTTGGCTGCCTCTAAAGCAGACAGCTTGCAAAGTGATTTATACTGGTATAAAAGATTTCCACACTAATACACCTTCTCAGGTTGATATTCTCCACCAGCTGAATTCACCATCTGTTCAAGGTTTTCAAGAGGAGATTTGAAGGGGTGTGCGGGGGAGAAGTAGGAGACAGAGGGGACACATCTCTTCAATGCGCAGGGAATAGTACACTTCTGCACATCAGCACACACCTCTTACTGGTTACAAAGTGACACCTGGCAGTCGCTGCTGCCAATTCCTTTGGCAGCAGAAACTTTACAGCCAGAATAAACCATTTGCTGTTTAAAAATTGACTTTTGGTAAGAAATGTAAGTTTTAATTTGATTTGATTTATCATTGTCACATGTCTTTATAGTGAAGAGTATTGTTTTTTGCGTGCTTGACAGACAAAACATACTGTTCATAGAGAAGGAAATGAGACAGTGCAGAATGTAGTGTTACAGTCATAGCTAGGGTGTAGAGAAAGATCCACTCCATGAAAGGTAATGAGGGGCACAGATCAGCTAAATAGTCAATATCTTTTCCCAAAGATAGGAGAATTTAAAACTAGTGGGCATAGGTTTAAGGTGAGAGAGGAGAGTTACAAAAGTGTCCAAAGGGGCAATTTTTTCACCCAGGGGATGGTAAGTGTCTGGAACAACCCTCTGCAGAAAAGAGAACAGTTCAGCATTCAACCTCTGATCTTTGGGTTAGTATTCTCCAAGACGGCCTTGATGTTACAACACAACAACGCAGAATCACTGCGCAGGAATTAGTAGCCCAGTTTCACACACATGAAGACGGCCTCAACCGGGATACTGGACTCATGTCACACTATCTGTGACTCTGAGCCGTAACCCTGTTGCCTAGGCTTGCAAAATCTCACTAATTGCCCTACCTAGAGACAATACACACCTTTTTAACCCTTGCACTTAACCCTCTCTCCACTCACATTGTCTGTACCTTTAAGACTTGATACCCTGTGAAGACTCGCATTCCAATCATTATCTTGTAAATTCAGTTTGTATCTATATATATCCTGTCTGTGAACACAACTCTTCACTT
Source organism: Sphyrna mokarran (assembly GCA_024679065.1). Lineage (NCBI taxonomy): Eukaryota > Metazoa > Chordata > Chondrichthyes > Carcharhiniformes > Carcharhinidae > Sphyrna > Sphyrna mokarran. The sequence continues at coordinate 14,896,430 of JAGIQG010000004.1, forward strand.
ATCTGAAGAAGGAGTGACACTCCAAAAGCTTGTGCTACCAAATAAACCTGTTGGACTTTAACCTGGTGTTGGAAGACTTCTTACTCTGGAACAAGCTGCCAGAGGTAGTAATAGAGGCAGGTACAAATTTGTCTTTTAAAAAGAATTTAGACAGTGCATGGGTAAGATGGGTACAGAAGGATAGGGCTCAAACGTGGACAATTGGGACTAACTTAGAGCTTTAAAAAAGGATAGCACGGACAAGCTAGGCGGAAAGGCCTATTTCCATGCTGTAAACCTCGATGATTCTACGTATCTAAATATATCCTAACCTTCTCTGCATTATGAATGATCCAAGCTTCTCCGTACATAACTGAAGTCCTATATCCCTTATGGTACCATTCTAGTTAATCTCCTTCACACCTTCTCCAAGAGCTTGACACCTAAAGTGTAATATCCAATATAAGAGTGCAATATTACAACTGAGGCCTATGGGTGACTGATTAAGGTCCATCTTCATATAGTCAACAACTGGTATGCATCTAGGCTTCAAGTATGGCAAGTAAATTAACAGTTGTATCATTAAGAATATGTCTAAAAGAAAATGAAACAAAGCTAATGGAGTTTATGATTGCAGAGTTCAAAAGAATGCAACAAGAATTGAAAACATTTAAGAGGAGCACAATCTCTGGAAGAAGAATGCAAAACATATGAAGGAAGTTTGGTATTGTTACAAACAGAATTGAAGTTATGATAAGTGAATTGTAATAATATTACCTGAGAGAACTGGCACTGGTAGAATAACTTAAGTTGCATTTTCCCTTTTAAATTTTGAAAACAAAAAATTGCTGAAGATATAACCTACAGCGCTGGACTTTATATAAAAGCGTTGATTTTCCACTAGTTTGCATTAGTTTTATTAATGCAATCTGGATGAAATTGGCGAAAAGAGTCAACACATCAGGGAATGCAAAACCTCAGTTCCATCAAGCATAAACTGAGCCTCCATGATCTTTATCCCTGTCTTAAAAACCATTTTGCCTGAAGCATCACCACCCACAAAACTGAATAAGCCTCCAGATTGAAGTAACGAGGAAAGCATGTTGTCCCCGAATATGCCAGTGCATAAGAATATGAGAAATTTGAACAGAAGTAGACCATACAGCCTTGTGAACCTGCTCCGCTATTCAATACAATCTACCACCTTAGCTCTATGTCCCTGACCACTCCCCATATCCTCTGATGCCATGTGAGAACAAACGTTTGTCTATCTCAGCCTTAAATACACTCAAATGATAAAACATTCACAACCCTCTGGGTGGACAATTGCAAAATTTTAAAACCCTCAGAGTGAAGGAATTTGTTGTCTTCTCAATCCTTAATGACCCACTGCTTTTTTTGAGGTTATGCCAACCCTGCTCCACCCCTGGTGTTCTAGATTCTCCAGAGAGGGGAAAACAACCTCTCAATGTCTACCTTGTTAAACCCGTTCAAGGTTTTCCATGATTCCGTGAAATCACCTCTCACTCATCCGAGCTACACAGAGTGTAGGCCCAATTTATTCATCCTTTTATCATACAACAGCTGTCACTTCCAAGGAACCAATCTCATGAACATTTCAGAGGACTGACTCCAAGTTGAGTATATTCTTTCTTTAATATGGAAATCAGAACTGAATATAATTCTCCAGATGTACTCTCACTAAAGCACCATACAATTCTAATAAGACTTATGTACTCCAATCCCCTTGCAATAAAGATCAAGGCATAGAACTAAAGTTTGAAGTTTATTTATTGGTGTCACAAGTAGATGTACATTTACACTGCAATGAAATGTGAAATGCCATGATTGCCACATTCCAGCACCTGTTCAGGTACAAAGGGAGAAGTTAGCATGGCTTTTGCACCCAACCATCATGTCGTTCTGATTGTGGGAGGGAAACTGAAGCATGCGAAGGAAACCCACACAGACATGGGGAGAATGTTCAGACTCCGCACAGATAGTGACCCAAGCAGGAAGCTGAACCCAGATCCCTGAGGCTGTAAAACAGCAGTGCTAACCACTGTGCTGCTGTGGCGGAGGTGGGGGCGGAGGTGGGGGAGGGCGGGGGCGCGGGTATCAGAGGTAAGGCAGGAATGTGGAGTTGAAATTACAATCAGATCAGCCATTATCTTATTGAATGGTGGGGCCAGCTCAAGGGGCCAATGGGCCTACTCCTGTTCTTAATTTTTATGTTTGTATGTGACATGCTATTTACCTTTCTTGTTGCTTGCTGTATCTGCATGCCAACTTACATGTTTCTTGCATGAGTACACCCAAGTCTCTCTGAACAACAACATTTACAAGGTGTAATGTTCCATTTTTCTACTGTTACTTTTAAAATAACCAACCTCATATTTTGCCATATCACATTTCATCTGAAAATCTTGTTGCCAAATTGAGTTGGTAAAGATGCATGGTACGCTTCAGAAATTTGTCAATATTAAAAATAATATTGCATCTACAAACAAATTGATTAGTATATATTAAAGAAACTAGTAAACATTTCCACATTGTCTATTTTCTTTTAGTTGTTTTAAATGGTCAAAATCATACTCACAAGAAGTCACAGAATTCCTACAGCACAGAGAGAGGCCATTCAGCCCATCAAGTCTGCATCAACCCAATCCCAACCAGACCCTGTTCCCACAATCCCACATATTTACCCTGCTAATCCCCTGACACTAATGGTCAATTTAGCATAGCCAATCCACCTAACCTGCACATTTTTGGAGTGTGGGAGGAAACCCCACACAGAAACAGGGAATAATGTGCAAATTCCACATAGACTCGAGGCCATAAATGAAACTGGATCCCTGGCACTGTGAGGCAGCAGTGCTAATCACTGTGCCACTGTCCTCTTCATCCTAATTAAAAATAATAACAATTCTGTGATGATCCATTTTCAGCTGCATGAATAACATTACACCATGTCACTACTATTAAATGAATGAGTCTTTTTAAATGTGAAAAGATTCAATTACATTTCATATTGCTGTGTGATTTCACTGGTCAGATGATTATACAAATACACTTCAGTGGAAACCTGAACTGTAATTCAATCAGCAAAAGTTCAAATACAATTTGCAATCATTTTCCCCAATTCTGCCTAAAGCTAAAACTAACCCCAACACTGTTCCTAACTTCAAACGGCACAATTCAAATGCAATGATCCAGAACTTGCATTTATATTGCACTTTCAAATGTTGTAAAATTATCCTAGATTGCTTCTTAGGATATGAGACAACATTTTACACTTTTAAGAAGTAGATAAATTCATTTTGATTCAGGACTTGGCTCACTGTCTGTATGAGTTTGCATATTCTGTCCGTGTCTGTGTGGGTTTCCACTGGGTATTCCAGTTTCCTCCGGGTATTCCAGTTTCCTCCCAAACTCTAAAGATGAATAGTTTAGGTGGATTGGCTACACTAAATTGCTCCTTAGGGTTCCAAAGACGTGTAGGTTAGGTGAACTAGCCATGACAAATGCACAGGGATATGCGGATAGGGTGGAGAAGGAGAGGACATGGGTGGGATGTATCGATTCTCTTTTGGAGAATCGATGCAGACTCGATGGGCTAGATTGCCTCTTTCTGCACTGTTAGCATTCTATGCTTCTATGGAAACAAGAAATGGAGTGTTTAGGGAGGGGACTCCAATTCTTGAAACCAAAACTGTTGAAGGCACAGTACGAATGGTGGAGCCATTAAAAACCAGCGGCTGGATTTAATGAGGTAATTGGAGCCTTGCTGGAGAGCTGGTGGACACTCCATATCATGTCTTTGGACACTTAACAGCCCGGGGGGGGGGGGGGGGGGGGCTTAGCTGGAATCAAGTACCCAGAAATCCCACCTGCTGAGAGTTGCCAGGCAATCCGAGTTTGCCAGTTCTGCTGAACAGCCGTGACATCAGGGCAGACAGTGGCTGCTTCCAGTCTGACACCCACCTGAGGCCTGATATGGTCAGAGTGTGGTTTTTACTCCCAAATAAACCTGTTGGACTTTAAGCCGGTGAGAATTTTTACTGTGGTCACTGAGTCCGGACACCTCTGAGTGATGGTGCATTCGAGGTTGAGCAGCAATGCCATACAGGGTGACTCTCAGTATCAATTCCCCTGCCTCCCCAAACCTTCGCGTTGACAGGTCTCTTCGGCACTGAGTGATTTTGAATGAGGGAGTCTACAAAAATAATGCCAACCAGATTTAGAAGGATCATCCAGACTCAAAACATTAGCTCTGTTCACCCTCCACAGATGCTGTCCGATCTGCTAAGATTTTCCAGCATTTTCTGTTTTTGTTTCAGATTCCCTTGCATTAAGTTGATCTTTCTCTACACCTCAGCTATGACTGTAACACTGCATTCTCTCATTTCCTTCTCTACAAACAGTATGTTTTGTCTGTCTGGTACACAGGAAACAATACTTTTCACTCTATATTAATACATGTGACAATAATAAATCAAATCAAAATGCATCCGCAGTATTTCACTTTTACCCACTCAGATTTACTTGTATTGCTCTTTGCAAGGTGAGCCCCATGCACTACCACCCATGTGCCACCCAGTGCTGGGTTAATCACTGTGATAACAGGATGGAGCCATTAATTGGGCATCAATTAACAAAGTGACGCTGTTTTGAATCCTGAACCTCAGCTCTTTTCTCTCCTTACAGATGCTGCCAGATCAGCTGAGATTTTACAGGTTTTCTCTTTTGCTTTCAGATTGCGCAGTAATTTGCTTTTATCGATTGCCCACGTGAAGGCCTCATTGGCAGCAGAGTGGGTGGCCCTCCACAGGCTTTCCTGCCAAGCGCCAATCAGGGTGGAAGCAGGAAGAAGGCGGAGTGGCAATCGTCTACCCTGTCACCAAACCTGCCACGGTGGTGGTGGTGGGGGGAGGGCATTAAATTCCTGCCGTGGGATGAGCAAGGGGCCAGGACTTGCAGAGATCTGGGGAAAATTGCGGGAGTTGCAAAAGCATATCACATTTCAAACAAGAGAGAAGAGTTGTAAAATACGATAACAAACTGTATGAGCTTAAAACTTTGCTGGAACATAAATAAAGACCATACCAGGCTTTAACTTGATTGCAGATTCCATGTTTTTTTTACATAAAGTACTACGGAAAGGGCCTCTGCCAATGAGAATAATGAGGAGCCTTTCAACTGGGATTGTATCCCGCTGGAAGTTGTTTCCCCAGTGAAGTTACCCCAAATGTACAAAGTAGCCAAGAAGGAATGGAATGCGGGTAATGTAGCAATTGCAGCTTCCCCGCGGCTGACGCGGCGCAGCGACTGCAGGCAAAAGCAGCAGCTTCCGCACTTCATTCAAGGCAAGAGAAGCCGCAACTGCGAATCGCTTCACATTGCTGGCTGCATATGCACACACAACTCAGCAACCCCTCTGCTACCTCGGGGTTTTCTTAATGACGCCGTTACAACCAATTTATCGATCACTCACGTTTCAGCCCCAGTCTTAATTGCACAAAAAGTTGGTCTTCGACAACAAACTTTGGCAAATGTGGGGCGATGGTGGAGTAGTGGTAATGATTGTGTAATCCACAGTCGCAGGCAATGCTCTGGGGATATGGGTTCAATCAAATGCTACGAGAGGAGATGATGGAATTTAAATTTAATCAATCATTCTGGAATTGAAAGCTGGAATCCATAAATATTTTAGTTTCTCAGGGTGGGTTTAGCAATAATTACGGGAATTTCACAGTAACCCCACTGCAATGTTAATGTAAGCCATATTTGTGACTAATAAATAAACTTTAATTATGATGACGATAAGCTCATACCGTGCAGCAGTAGAAGTAGGCCATTGAGTCCACTCCATCATCAATTGTCTAAAGACACATTTGTTTTACTAATATGCTTAAGGAAAGGAAATCTGCCATCCTTATCCAACAGTGGAGTTGACTCTTCACTGCCTTCTGAAATGACAGAACAAATAGGACAATCAGGGATATGCAACAAATGTCGGCCTTTGGCCACCAATGCCCACACCCAATGAAATATTGTTTTTAAAGTGTAGGAGGGTTGTTTTTAACTTTATAGGGAGAAATTTGACATTCTATAATTATTTTAATTTCTCAGCACCAGTATTCAGCAGTAATTATGAAAAATATATGATCGTACGAGCAGAAGCAGACCATTCAGTCCCTGAAGTTGGAGTGGCACAGTGGCACACTTGTTAGCACTGCTACTTCACAGAGCCAGGGACCCAAGTCAAAGTCTGTGTGGAATTTGCACCTTCTCCCTGTGTCTGCAGGGGGATTTCCCTCACATACTCCAAAGATGTGCGGGTTGTGTGGACTGGCCATGCTAAATTGACCCTAGTGTCAGGGAATTAGCAGGGTAAATAGGTGGGGTTACAGGAGTAGAGTCTGGCTGGAATTGTGGTCAGTACAGACTCTATGGGCCAAATAGCCTCTTTCTGCACTGTAGGAAATCTATTCCTACAGTGCAGAAATCTATTCCAAGATGTCTGATCTGCCATTCAATAAGATCATGACTGATCCAGTACAATCCTCAGTTCCATTTTCTTATTTTATCCCCATAACTCTTGATTCCCTTACTGATTGAAAAGAAAGTTGGCACACTGTTAAAAAGTCAATTACACCACATTCAACAAGGTATAACTTTTTCCAGTTTTTGCAGTGCGACTTTGTTATATTATGATTAAAGGACTTGGAACTAATTCTTATGTTTATATATCCTGAGGTGCCACATTTTCCTGCTGCACAACACTCATGTGCAGAGTAACAATGTATCAATCTATTCATTATCACAGCCATATGCAGAGCTGGAAGAAACACACTTAATGGAGCCCCAGCATTTTGAGTATAAAGTGTGATTATTTCTAATTAATGGGAACTAGAAAACATAACAAATTCACAATGGGCTATAATTTCAGTGGTAGGGCAATCACATGACCATCTCCTCCTGGCTACTGAAGTGCAGTCACACCATTCATGTTCAGCCCTTCCAGATCAGGACTGTGCAACGCATTCCCAAGGTGTTCTGTCAAGTGTGTGTAAGTCGAGGGTAAGGAAGTCATGCCCCCTCCTATTTATGGCACTAGCTGCTGCAAAGCAGGCAACTTTAATTGTCCACCCACTTTGGGAAGGCAGAGATGTAAGTATGTTATGTAAATGGATAGAATGATGGGATGATTCGGGTGATTGGCAGGGTGGGATAAATGGAGGATGTTGGTTGGACAGTGAAGAGGAGATAATTAGATGGTCATGGTGGGGTGCAGGCGGTCAGTGAAAATAGTCAGGTGTTGGGTGATATTCAAAGTTAATGGGGTTTGTATTTGAGGGCTGTGGGTGTTGTGGGGTAAGGGACAGCCTGGGATGTGGGGATAATCGGGGACTCGTGCACAGTTGGGAGGTCAGTTGTAGATGTAGCTCTGGGGTGGAGGGCTAATCAGCAAGCCCCTTGGTGACTCAGGCAGATAACTAGCAGATGGAGCAGAATGTGGGGTCAGTTGTTAGGAGTTGAGGAGGTGGCTGGAGATTCCCATGGAGTTTGGGAGGATAGTCAAAGCACAGAGATGGGGTAGTTGGGGTGGGGATATAGAGAAGATAATGGGGGACTCCCCTGGGAGGAAACTACCAAGGAATTGGAAGTGGTTTTAAGAGATTGGAAACCATCTAAAGACAATGATTTCAATCGGAAAGCTTCCCGGATAATTGTGGTACACTCATTTTGTGGGCACCTCCGAGTGCAGATGGGGTATTCTCCCACAAGGAATGAGAATTACGGGCCTTTAACAGATTAAGAGTGGAAATTCTTATCAGATCAGAGAGACATCAGCAGATTTCCACTTTATTCTCCAGAGCTAACTGTCAGTGATGATGGTGAATGCTGACAGTCACATTATCTTTCAGCAATATTCGTGCCTTGATCTCACACCATCAATTTCCCTCCTTGTCAAACAGCCAAAGTAGAAACAAAAATACTGCAGAAGCTAGAAATTCAAAATAAAACAAAAAAGTGCTGGAAAAAAACATCAGTGGGCCTCCCAGCATCTGAGGAGAGGGAACAGAATCAATTTTAGGGAGCGGAGCTTTTCTATCTGTAATGACTTCAATCAGGCAATTGGAGTCCCTGATTAAGGATCCAATTGGTGGGCCAATCAGGGAGGCTTTATCTTTTACTTAACTGGGAATGTCAGTTCCTCCAGAACCTCTAGAGACAATCTGCTAAGTGTTAGCACTCTGTGTACTGCTATTGGAGTTTGGAAATAAAAGGATTTGGTGAAGGGACTAATATCTTTGCAGATTTACTATCTTATCCATCTCCAGTTTTTTGAAATGAATGTTTTAAAGAACTGTTTTACAAAAAAGAAATGCAACTTTTTAAATGTCCCTTTGATTGTGTTTCTCTTGGTTTCTCACAGCAGCATCCAAGTGATAAATCTCTAGTTCTTGGAAACTTGAAATCACTGCTGGAGAGTTGACAACCCCATGAGACATAGTATTAACATGCAGACATAAGAAGCATTTATCATGTTTTATTGGCTCAAGTAAAAACATTGGCACAAAAGTACAACCTTCAGCAGGAGGTTTAGAATTTGCCAGTGTTGTGTACCTAGTTTGAAACAAAACTCCATCAGATTCATCAGCACATGGCCTAATTTTAAGACTATAAGACATAGGAGCAGAATTAGGCCATTTGGCCCATTGAGTCTACTCTGCCATTCAATCATGGCTGATATTTTCCTCATCCCCGTACTCTACCTTTTCCCATAATCCTGATCCCCGTATTAATCAAGAACCTATCTATCTCTGTCTTAAAGACACTCAATGACCTGGCCTCCACAGCCTTCTGCGGCAAAGAATTCCACAGATTCGCCACTCTCTGGCTGAAGAAATTACTCCTCATCTCTGTTTTAAAGAACCATCCCTTTAGCCTGAGGTTGTGCCCTCTGGTTCTAGTTTTTTCCTACTGGTGGAAACATCTCTATCCAGGCCTTGCAGTATCCTGTCAGTTTCAATAAGATCTCCCCTCATCCTTCTAAACTCCAACAAGTACAGACTCAGAGTCCTCATGTGACAAGCTCTTCATTCCAGGGATCGTTCTTGTGAACCTCCTCTGGACCCCTTCCTAAGGGCCATCCTTCCTTAGATATGGAGCCCAAAACTGCTCACAATATTCCAAATGAGGTTTGACCAGAGCCTCAGAAGTACATCTCTGCTCCTGTATTCTAGCCCTGTTGATATGAATGCTAACATTGCATTTGCCTTTATAACTGCTGACTGAATGGCATGTTAACCTAACTCAGCCCCAGCTACTCATCCACCCTGTAGTAAAATCAAACATACATGGCGACCCATTGGCAATTCAGAAATCCTCTGTTCAAAATTCCCCTTAAAGCTAATTGGACAAACTTTGGGAGGTCTCAAATTCATTAGTTATCAACCTCATTCCCTACCAAAGTGGCAAGGTGCCATTTCTAAATTCTTCCACCTCCTTCATCCCTGTCATTCTCGGGGAGGTGACGATCTAGTGGTATTATCACTGTTAATCCAACAATTCACCTAATGTTCTGGTGTTCAAATCTGGTGGTTTGAAGTCAATGAAAAGTATCTGGAATTAAAGATCTGCTGATGACCATGAAACTATTGTCGATTGTCGGAAAAACCCATCTGGTTTACTAATGTCCTTTAAGGAAGAAGATCTGTGTTCCTATCTGGTCTGGCCTACATGTGATTCAGAGCCACAGCAATGTAGATGACTCTCAGCTGCCCTCTGAAATAGCCCAGCAAGCCATTCAGTTGTATCAGTCATGGGTAACTAGGGATAGGCAATACACGCTAGCCAGCTAATGGGGCTTATGTCCCATTGAATGATTTTTTTTAAAAAATCATGGTGCAGACATCCAAGGAATGATGGATTTAGTGGCTGAAATTTTGTCAAGTAGGGATCTGAAATGATGAGTCCGAATCCTGGTGGCAACCCTGGATTCAGCCTGTTGTGGGACCGCAGGATGTATTTTCTGTTTGTCAGCCATTGATAAGTTACTATTGTGCTTCACGGAGTTTTGAAAGGGAGGAGTTCAGATCGCAAGAGCATGGTACCACATGAGTCATGATTGCTGCTGAAACTGCAGTAGATGAACTGTGGATGGTAAAATGCTGACCAGTGGATACTTAACTTGATTACATTCACACTGACTGTCACATTGGGTGGCATGACAACACAGTGGTTAGCAGTGCTGCCTCACAGCATCAGGTTGATTCCTGGCTTGGGTCACTGTCTGTGCAGAGTCTGCATGTTCTCCCTGTGTCTGCATAGGTTTCCTCCGGTTGCTCTGGTTTCCTTTCACAGTCTGAAAGATGGTTAGGTGCATTGCCCATGCTAAAATTTCCCACAGTGTACCCGAACAGGTGCCAGAGTGTGGCAATTAGGGGATTTTCACAGTAACTTAATTGCAGTGTTAGTATAAGTCTACTTGTGACACTAATAAAAGTTTAAACATTGTATTGGCAGGTGGAATTGCAATCTTGCTGAACATCTGCCTGTGCAGTACTTTAATCACAATTTCCAAAAGCTTAGCTGTATTTAGGAAGAAATAATTTGTAAATAGAGTAAATGTCACCAGATATTGAATCGCAGAGCTTGCTTTTCATCCATATGAGAAGCAGATTCCGTGTGTATGGATGAGTCACGCAAGATCAGGATTCCAAAACCAAAGAATGTAATTAATTTGTACCACAGAAGTAAGATAGATGATTTTGGAGCTTTACTTCAAGCTGTTCTTGATCAGTATGAATGGAGAAATGATTAAACTGGTTGATTCTGCGGCACTCACGATGCAAAGGTTCAGCAGTGAGTAAGATTACTAAATGAGGAAAACAATGGCACACCAATTTGAAAAGAAACATTAAAGAGTAATTTTACTTACCTACTCAAAGCATGTCTAATGAAGTTAATTCTTGCAAAGATAATAGTTGGAAACACATTTAAAGATTGAAAGAAAGATGGAAACAATTAACCAAAGCAATTGAATATGGTATTATTTACGTGCAAAGTTTAATTGTTACCCTCTGCAATTTGCACAATGTGGGGGAAGCCAAGGACCAGGTTTTCACACTGCAACAGAAAGCATGGTGTATTCTTAAAGGATGCTTTATTTTTGTGCAAGAATGTCATTCTAACGAGATCATATATGCAGTGAATAATTGGCAAACTTGCAGGGACTCACATGATGGAACTTTTTCGATGGTCCTGGTGGATTCTGGCAGTGTTCTGGAAGGCTGCATACCTGTAATTACTGGTGTTGTAAAGCCAGGATCAGAGGCACAGGGTAAATCTGAAGGCAATCAGGCTGTGGTATCCAGGTTCCCACCAAGTCCCCAGTAATATACCTCTGTAACTTTCTGCCTCTAAAGTCCTTTGCCACTTGCAGCAAGGGCCCCCTCAAAATGGACCTTCTCCTGGTGTTTTGCTCTTTGAGGTCCTTTGGAGATTTTTTGGAGCTAAAATCTCTTTGGTTCTGTCCAACTGCACCTCTTCCTCCATGGAAGTAGATATTTGTGGAGCACTTCTCAGGCTAGCAATGCAGATCCCAACTGTCCAAGTAATGAAAGTACACTCTGATAGTCTCCCCCATTGCAGTAAGTCCCACTGAACTACTCCTCTACTTCTGTTTAGTGGTGGGGCCTTCAGTATGTAACAAGAGATGCCGAGTTCGGCTGCATGGCAGAGAAATAAGGTGCTGTGTTGTAAAGAACAATAGTCACTCAGAAATACATGCCTGTAACTACTGCTTAGATTACATTGTTCAGGTCTGAAGGTATCTCAAAGGAGCCTGGGCAACAAAAAAAATCACACAAGTTGATAAAATGTTTTCAAACTGCTAAAAACATTAACCCGACTTCATAGATGTTTCAAAGCTTTCCTCTCTTTCTCTTTGATCAGATAGACAGTCAAGATGCGAGAAGAATGTTCCCGATGTTGGGGAAGTGCAGAACTCAGGATCACAGCCTAAGAATAAGGAGTAAGCCATTCAGAACTGAGATGAGGAAGAATTTTTTCACTCAGAGGATTGTGAACCTGTGGAATTCTCTATCACAGTAAGTTGTTGGGGCCAGTTCATTACATATGTTCAAGGGGGAACTGGATGTGGCCTAGGTAGCTAAAGGGATCAACGGGCCTGGAGAGAAAGCGGGACCAGGATACTGAAAGTGTATGATCATATGGAATGGTGGTCGAGGTTTGAAGGACAAAAAGGTTATTCCTACACCTATTTTCTATGTTTCGCTAGGCACCTCCTACACTTCATAATCTTGATTACCCTAGTTGTGTTAATTGCGTAAAATGAGAAAACAAATATAAAATGCCATTAGCTGGTATATAGTCATAGTCACATACAAAGGATCAAGAAATAATCAGATATCATGCTTGGGGCTAAAATGATCAAGGGATATAGGGAAGGTGGGAACAGAATATTGAATTTGATGTCAGCCATGATCAAAATTAATGGTGGAGCTCAAAGGGCTGAATAGCTTACTCATGCTTCTATTTTTCTATACCAGGGACTGAACAGACAGATTGCAGAATGGTTCAAAAGGAGTGAAGGGAGTTCCTGGAGAAAGAGATTTTCCAGACGCACAAGCAATAGAATTGGCTTCCAACAGATGACTTTGTTCCAGAGTGCTGGAAATGTTGAGGAAATTCACCTCCTGTATTCTTTTTCCAAGCGATTTGTGAGATTTTCTGCATGTGTGTGATGACACAAGTACATCCACAGTGAGAACCTCATGACCACTAATGCATAGATATCTAAGCCAAAAATGAAGCCAATGAGATATAGTCCAGTCTTGTCCCTTCCATTAAGTTAACTTGCCAAACTATTCGCCTGTGTGACTTGGCAATTATTCTAATCTGTTTTTATCTCAGTAGCAAAAATCTATTCATTCCTTCTTTAAGTTACGATCATTTCATGATTTAATGAGAGACTCTTTCCATTTCCAAAAGCCTGCCTTCAAAAGCTATTACATAACAAGGAAGGTAATGGACCCAAACACGTTTTGATCCCAGTATGTTTCAGCTCTAAATTGAAAACTTCTGTTCCATGTTAAAATTAAATTTGGAAGCAAAACTCCAAATGAGTTTCAAGATATCAAAATCATTTCAATTAGCTGTGTGTTATACTTAACATCACAATGGATGTTGAACCTCCATCCTATAATTGGCAGATTTTGAAATGACACACAAAGAAATTTGATAAGAATAAATGTCAAATTGTTTATAATAATGAGATTTAGTCAGGATTATCTATTTGCTAAACTGAAGGAACAAATGCAGGCATGTTTGATGGTTTGTGAAAGCATTGCTTATTTAATAAATTTGTTTCACATTCATATTAATGCTTCCCTATGCTCTAATTATAGGCAGCAGATGGTGCATCAGTTTTGCTATTGAGGAAATGTATTTCGCTTTGAGAAATTGTCCATATTTTTGGTGAAGCAAATCCATGGCTGGAATTTTACCGGCACACCCGCCCCGATTCTGGGGGCGGGCAAGGCTTGGAGAAAGGCATTCTCTGTTGGCCTCGGGTGGGATCGTACAAACCTCAGATGGATGTGCCAGTAAAAGTTCACCCTATGTTTCTTTACAATAACCTAAGAAATAGGAAAAGAACTTACAACTGATTGAATCTACTCTGCTATTCAGCTTGATCATAGCTGATCTTCTTTCCCAACCCCTATTTCCTACCTGCCCCTCCTTCCATATACCTTGATTCCCTGAGAGAACATAAGTCTGTCTATCATATATTTTAATATAATCAATAATGAAACATCCATAAACCTCTAGCTACGTAATTCCAAAGATTCACAACTGCTTGAGTGAAGAAGTGAAGAACTCTGAATGATCAACCCCTTGCCCTGAGTTTGTGCTTGTGTTCTAGATTCCCCAGCCAGGAGAAATCTCCACTCAATGTCTACCCTATGAATCCCTTTCAGAATCTTGGATGCTTCAATTAAATATCTCTTGTTCTTCCAAATTCCAAAGGGTGTAGTCCCAACTTATTCAGCTTCCCATCAATGGGCAAACTTGCTCATTCCAGGAACCAAACTGATGAAGTTTCACTACGCTGTCTCCAAGGCACCTATGTCTTTCCTTAAATAAAAAGACCCAAACTGCAAACAGTTGTCCAGGTCTGGTCTCAACAAAGCCCTATACAATTAATGACAACAATACATGTTTTTATTTTTGAACTCGAATCCGCTTGCAATTAAGACCAACATGCCATTTGCCTTCCTGGTTGTTTGCTGTACCTGCATGCCAACTTTCTGTGTCCCTTGTACGAGTACTCCCAAATCTCACTGAATAGCAACATTTAGAAATTTCATGCCTTTTTAAAAAATATTTTGCTTTTCTCTTATTACAAAAATAAGGAACTCTATTCTTCCCTACATTAATACACATCACTTTTTTGTTCATTCATGGGTTGTGGACAAAATTGGTTGGGCCCATCCCAAATTACCTTTCAGCTGAGGGCATTTAAGAATCAACCTTATTGCTGCAGACCTGGAGCCACATGTAGGATAGACCAGGTAAAGTCAGCAGATTTCCTTCACTAAAGGTCATTAGTGAACCAGATGAGGTTTTGGAACAATAGACAATGACTATCATTCCAGAATTATATTGAATTCAAATTTCACCATCAGCAGGATTTGTATGTGCGTTCCCATTATCCAGAGTCTCTGGATTACTAATCCAATGACAATACCATTAAGCCATTTCCTGCTACCTTGTTTCCCAGCCACTGAACCTATTTTTATTTCTTTATAGCCTCTTACATTCCCGCCCAGCTTTGCATCATTGACAAACTAAGATATATTACTCTCAGTCTCTTTATTAAGACTTTAATATATAACTAAAAAGCTGAGGCCCCAGCATTGATTATTGTGGCCTTCCATTGGATTATTGTGGTCAATGTATAAATGTCACATTTAATCCTAATCTCTGATTTCTGTCCCTTAACCAATAACTTATCCAAGCCAATTTATTACTCCCATTTCCATAGGCCCTTATTTTGCACATTCACCATTTATGTCGTACTTTGTCAAATGCTTTTTGGAAATCCAAGTATACCACATCTACTGCGTGGTTCTCTTTTATCCACTTTACTAGTTATATCCTCAAAGAAACTTTAAAAGATTTATCAAACACAATTTGGCTTTCTTAAGATAATATTAACTTTGTCTAATCCAGCTATGATTTCCTAAATGCATTGTCAAGAAAAATAAAGTCAAAGTTTAATTTATTAGTCAAAAATAACGTTTACATTAACACTGCAATGAAATTACTGTGAAATTCCTCTGGTTGCCACAGTCTGGCACCTGTTCAGGCGAATGCACTTAACCAGCATGTCTTTCAGAATGTGGGAGGAAACGAGCACCCAGAGAAAACCCTCGCAGACATAGGAAGAACGTGCAGATCCCACACAGACATAGTGACCGAAGCCGGGAATCAAACCTGGATCCCGTGGCGTTGTGAAGCGGCAGTGCTAACCATTATGCTACTGTGCCACCCCCTTGTTAGACTTCCTTGATAATAGAATCCAGCATTTTCCTGATGCCTAATTCCTGAGACTTGGACAAGTTGCAGAGCTGGGCCGAGAGGTGGCAAATGGAGTTTAATGTGGAAAAGTGTGAGGTAATTCACTTTGGCAGGAATAACAAACGTGTAGAGTACAGGGCTAATGGTAGGACTCTTAATAGTGTTGATGAACAGAGGGATCTTGGTGTATGTGTGCATAAATCTCTGAAAGTTGGCAATCAAGTCGATAAGGTTGTTAAGAAGGCATACGGAGTCTTAGCTTTTATTGGTAGGGGGATTGAATTTCGGAGCCGCAACGTCATGTTCCAACTGTACAAAACTCTAGTGCGGCCGCACTTGGAGTATTGTGTACAGTTCTGGTCCCCGCATTATAAGAAAGATGTGGAGGCATTGGAGAGGGTACAGAGGAGGTTTACCAGGATGTTGCCTGGTATGGAAGGCAGGTCTTATGAAGAGAGGCTGAGGGATTTGAGGTTGTTTTCGTTAGAAAGAAGGCGGCTAAGAGGAGACCTTATTGAAACATATAAGATGATTAGAGGTTTAGATAGGGTGGACAGTGATAGCCTTTTTCCTAGGATGGAGAAAGCTAGCACGAGGGGACATAGCTTTAAATTAAGGGGTGGTGGTTTTAGGACAGATGTCAGAGGTAGGTTCTTTACCCAGAGGGTGGTAAGGGTATGGAATGCCTTGCCTGCGTCAGTTGTAGATGCGCCAAGTTTGGTGGCGTTTAAGAGGTTAGTAGATAAGTTTATGGATGAAAGGGGAATGGTTTAGGTTAGAGGGTCACTGCTTGTTCCTAATTGGTCGGCGCAACATCGAAGGCCGAAGGGCCTGTTCTGCGCTGTAATGTTCTATGTTCTAATGTCATATTAACTGTCCTGTAATTCCCCGTTTTCTCTCCCCCTCATTTCTTGAGTAGTGGCATTGCACTTTCTAACTTCCATGCCTCTGACATGATCGAATCACCCCAGAATTTAAGCCAATGAAGCAACTGTCAGGTTTTTTTTAACTCATTAGTTATAGTCTTTGCCTTTCTTCAACCTACTTACTTTTCTTACTATTTTTGTCAGACTTTCATTTGTCACCAATCAAATTGTGCCAAACTTTTCTCTCAGTTGCATTCCATTTAAAGAATATTCAATGTACCACTTGCATGTTAGTTCTCGATACAGCCCACAATATGCCTCTATAAATAAAAGTTTTCACATAAAATTTCACGAGCAATCAAAATCTAGTTCCAATACCTTCACTTGTGTCATAGCATATCGAGCAGACCTCTAAGCATCTTGGACTTTGATACAAGTTACTGCTATATTCAACTTAATTTGATTATTCGTTATATGTAAAAAAGAAGCAGCAATTTTATTCAATCAAATCTGTATGTATTTTAGCGAAAGGAAACAGACAAAAGCTCAGTTTTGCATATGTTTATTTTTTGACATACAATCCTTTAATTCAGAGAGAGCTGTTTGAAAGAAACAGTGTTAGAACTGCTCTGCTGCAAGTTGTGTCGTGAGGGAGAAATAATTTTTTAAAAACATATATTTATATAGGATCATTCACCACTCCAGAATATATTAAAGTATAAATGTTGGTTTCTAAGCAAATGCAGCCATTGTACTCAAAGTAAAGTCACACTGACAGAAGTGGGGATAAATAAGATAATTTGTTTTTAGTGATGATGATTGATCAAGAACTATTTGGTGAATTTGCCTTATCCTCTAAAAAGCAATGTAATGAGATATTTGATGTTCACCTATGAGCATTGTTGGGATTTCAGTTTCACCTTGCATTTAGAAGGTGGCATTTCCAACAGTGCAGCCCTGCCTCGGTAATGCATGAAAGTGTCAACATCAACCTGTTCAACTGGCTGAAGTGATTCCACGCATTTCGAACTCAGAAGCATATGTACCACAGAAAGCTTTTCTTTCTGGTTATATCACAGCTTGGTATGGCTTCTGCTCTGCCCAAGACCATAAAAAAAAACTACAAAAGGTTATGGATATAGCCCAATCTATCACGCAAACCAGCCTCCCATCTATAAACTCTATCTACACTTTCCGCTGCCTTGGAAAAGCAGCCAGTATAATTAAGGACCCCACGCACCCCAGACATTCTCTTTTCCACCTTCTTCCATTGGGAAAAAGATACAAAAGTCTGAGGTCACATACCAACCAACTGAAATACAGCTTCTTCCCTGTTGCCATCAGACTTTTGAATGGACTTAGCTTGCATTAAGTTGATTTTTCTCTACACCTGGACTATAATTGTAAAACTATATTTTGCACTCTTATTGCACTCTTATTTGTTTCTCTATGAATGTTATGCTTTGTCTTATAGTGTGCAAGAAATAATATTTTTCACTAAATGCTGATACATATGACAATAATAAATCAAAACCAAAAATTTGGAATATTTTATTATTTATTTAATTACAAGACCTGACGCCAAAATTGCATCAATCAATTGTGACTCTATGAAGAACAAGCAAAATATTTTTTCCTATTATTTACCCTCTGTGTGAGAAGAACCCTATTTGTTAATGCCATTAATTTTTGATTTTTTTAAATCTGAATGCAACATCTTGGGAGATGCTCAAATTTGTTAACTAAAGCATTTGCTGAATTTACTAAAAGATTCTCTGCTGGCTTATGTGAGAATCAGTGGTTTTCTAAAATCATTTCAATAGTCAACTCCTGAGAAGTATATAAATATATGCACGTGCAACAGATTAGAGACCTAATAGTTGTGGGGGGATATTTTACACTTGGAAAAGATTATTGTGTTTTTATGTCATGCTTAGATCAGGAAACCTCTACAATTGGAATGAATTAAACATAGATGCTTTTAAAATCTATCCTTAAACAGCTACTTGTCGTGGAAATAATCAGCCTTTTTGAGGGGAAGCTATTAACTCAGAAGATACAGTAGTTTATTAGCATTTATTAATTTCTTTCCTATCTTGTTGGAAAGTGGAAAATTAAAGAAATAGTGAACTTTCGGAATTGAGAAATGCTATTTAATATTTGCTTGATAACAGATTTTCGGCATGAATGGGTTTTATAGATTTTTTCCCTATCGATTCTTATCATTTTTCAGCAGATATTTTAAACTTATTCCTTTTAAATTGAAATTCATCATTCTGCCGTGGGGTCAAATCTTGCGTCAATGCTGACTTTAAAACGTTAAACGCATAAAAAAGCTCTTGTGGACCGTATGAATTTTAAGCCAATTCTAGGTAAATTGCAAGATTTTAGCCAAGACATTGGCATCAGGATGATAGAAAATCAGTTCAAAATATGTACATTGGAGCCAAATGTATTTTATGTAAGACCAAGATGCCTATAATAACATCCACAAGGTACTTGATCCTAACAGTATTAATGTGAAGATTTATTACCCAACACTGGTGGTCCTCCTGAATGCTGAACCAACATTTGGTTGGACTGAATGGAGCTTTTATTTTGGGTCCTTGGACAAATCTGAGTTTTAACAGAGATTTTTCAGTGGATTAAAGTATTATATGTTGGATGTACATCCACGGAAATGTCAGGGAAGTTTGCATGTAAACTCTGCATCTCTTAAAAGACAAGGAAAGGGATTTCTGGTCAAAACCAAATTTTAAAATAGTGTCACCTAGTTCTGGATTCACCTGCAAGAGGAAGCATTGGCGGAACTTTATCATTTCACCCTCCAATGGAATCGGCATGGGCAGGGATCCGATCGTGGAAATCTCCATTGACCTCTACTGAGCGAGTCCATAAAATACCACCCATACTTTCAATGTCCATCTTATGTAGACTATTCAGGATTTTAAATATATATTTCTTACATGCTTATGAATTATCGTTGAAAACTGGACTCTATCAAGAACCTGTTTACAGCATTAGCTATGAGAGAGGTTGGAGAAACTTGGTTTGTTCTCACCAGAAAGACGGAGGTTGGGGAGCAACATGATAGAAACCTACAAGATAATGAGAGGCATGGACAGAGTGGTTAGTCAGAAGCTTTTTCCTATGGTTGAAGAGTCAATTACTAGGAGGCATAGGTTTAAGGTGCAAAGGGGCAAGGTTTAAAGGTGATGTATGGGGCAATTTTTTTACACAGAAGGTGTAAAAAAGGTGGGTGCCTGGAACTCGTTGCCAGGGGGATAACGGAAGCAGATATGATAGTGACTTTTAAGAGGCATCCGGACAAATACATTAAAAAAGGATGAGAATAGAGGGATATGGTTCCTGGAAGGATAGGGGGTTTTAGTTCAGTCGGGCAACATGGTTATTACAGGCTTGGAGGGCCTAAGGGCCTGTGCCTGTGCTGTAATTTTCTTTATTCTTTGTTCTGCTTCTCTTGGTCTACGTAAGTGTATTTTTAGAAGTTAGTGTGGCAGTTTGGTTCCGAAATGCAATTCTGTCATGAAAAAGGGATAAAAGTAAAATATCTCCAACTACAGAAGGATTTTCCAGCACATCTTCTTACATTTTGCTTCAATAATTTTTCAGTTTATCTGCAAAACTAGTGTTTAGGCTGGGGCCAAGTAACTAACTTTATTCAAATAGATTTTTAATTGGCACCCCTTTTGAATCAGCAAATAGTTACTCAAATACATGATTCTTTAGTCAGCTTTTTAAAGATACTTATCAAACTTTTTTAACTGATAATTGGGATGTGGGTTGATGCTTTTGATTATTGGGATTGTATGACATAATTTCACCAAATGTCCTCTTTGCTGTATCATTCTATGATTTCTATGAATCTGGAAACTTTGAAGACAATGTGTCATAAAATAAAACTAGAACATCTTTTTATTCATTTCTTTTGGGAAAGTAATAAGAAGATATGTTTGTGCTGTAGTTTTTCTATGTTCTATAACAATTTAATGGGCTCAAGACAATTATCATGAATAGTGGCAGAGCAAACATTACTTGACCTAACCAGAGACATCTACAATATTGATTGTTTGATCATTTGCCACCTGCATTACCCTAGTTGGAGATGGCAGAAGCAAAGTCACTGTTGAAAATTTCGATCACAATTTATTATGGATGTTATGTGGCAAAGGCATTTAATTCCAGTTCCAGTTGCTTATTTTGAAAGACTTATTTATCATTACATGTTGATTTATCAAGATTCAGAATGCTATTCATACGGCAATCGCCTGTGTCCTAATTTTCACCACGTTCAATTCACCCATCACCTCTGAGGTTACATGATAGTCCAGCTTTTTAATTTTTTTCTGATCACAACCTATTCACAGAAGCTTAGCTGTTGAGTCTATAGTAGATGTATATCATCCTGTCTTTCAAAGAATGAAACATCTCTCTAATTATTTTTATGAATAAAGTATTGTAATGTAACTCCTGAAGACTATAAAGCAATATGGAAATAATCACAATGAGAACAATTTTAAGAATGGTGTGAAATTGTTTAAAATTATTGACCATTTTCAGTGTAAGTGTGAGGAATGGACGACTGGAATAGTCTACACCTGCATATTTGGAAATTTATTAGAAATCCAAGATTGTTTCTGCTTTCATTCTCACAATCTACAAATTTCAATGTAACCAGTATTGATAATCTCCTTTGGAAACCAGTGTCCATTTTGACAGAATTGCAAGCAGACAATATGGGCTTCATACCAGTACTCTCTTCTTTGCTCTTCTGATGAGAGGAGTTGACCCCAAAGTAATGATCCATGAAAAATGCTGTCAGTTGTCAAACTTTTTTTTCACTGACCAGGCTTACCTTTCATTCTTCAACTGCAAAGTTTTAAATTAGCACATAAATCAAGCAAAATGAAATGATAGGAATGGGACAGCATCCAGCATAATTAAGAACCCCACGCACTCTAGACATTCTGTCTTCCACCTTCTTCCTTCGAGAAAAGATATAAAAGTCTGAGGTCATGTACCAACTGACTCAAGAACAGCTTCTTCCCTGCTGCTGAATGGACTTACATTAATGGACTGCATTAAGTTGATTTTTCTCTACTCCCTACTATGTAACAGTACATTCTGCACTGTCTTGTTTTCTTTATGAATGGTGTGTGCTTTTTTCTGTATAATGCGCAAGAAACAATATTTTTTCCCTGTATGTTAACACATGAGACAATAATAAATCAAATCAAATCAAAAAGAGGCAGGACACATTGTCCTATTCTCTTGTGCTAAAAAACATCTGAGGACAAAAATTAGTGAGCTATGTCATGAAGCTGGCTGCTGTTGGGCATGATCTTACCGGCCAGCATTCACGCCCAGTTGCTGCTATGAGTGAGGACAGATAATTTGATGCTCAGCCAAACCTTCATTCTCTGCAGTGAGAACAGAAAATCCTGCTGACATGCATAGCTGGAAAATTTCATCCTACCCCTCACCCATTATCTGTGAGAGTGTCCAAACCTGGGACATTGGTTCATGGTGGTGTATCATTTTCTTTACATGAATGGTGTGAGGAGCCACATGCGAGACCCAATGAGAACAATAAGCAGCCAATCATAGTGTAATACATAGTAAAGACTATTTATTCCAATGAAGGAAAGACTTACATATGTGAACAGGATTATAATGATCTAAGACAGTTACACACAAAAAGCTACTAAACATACCCACATAGGTTAAGTAGAAATTATCGTTTTTATTTCAAAGCACATTTACAAGATCTGAATTCTTTCAGGACTTAAACAGCTTCTTAAACAGCATCCGCTGTATATGATTCAATAGTTATTCTGCCTCCACAAAACTTTTCTGCACTCTTGTTTCTGGCCTGCTAGATAGAACCAGCTTACATGCTGTTGATTGGAATCCTGCTCCTCAGGCTGCTGGATGGAATCTATCTCCGTGCTTCCACAAAAAGCTTGCCACCTCCGTAGTTTTGAAAGATGAATACATGTATGCCTTCCTTGGATGGTGTTTTAGCAGAATGCGGTATTCTTTTGGTCTGTCTACAATTGCTAATCTTGCTCCTGGGATTCACATCCTTTTGAAATGCCGACAGCTCTTAACCTGTTGGCACATTCATGGAAATTTTTAATATTGTTATCTTTAGCTTTTTTAAAAAAATTATTCATTGGATGTGGGCATCGCTCACTGAGCCAGCATTTATTACCCAATCCTGAGGGCGTTTAAGAGTTAGCCACCTGGTGTGAATCTGGAGTCACATATAGGCATGATCAGGTAATAATGACAGATTTTTTTCCCAAAAGAACATTTGGGCGGCACGGTGGCACAGTGGTTAGCATTGCTGCCTCACAGCTCCAGTGACCCAGGTTTGATTCCCAGCTTGGATTACTATCTGTGTGGAGTTTCCACATTTTCCCTGTGTCTGGATGCTCCAGTTTCCTCGCACAGTCCAAGGATGT
The DNA here is from genome assembly GCA_024679065.1 of Sphyrna mokarran. Classification (NCBI taxonomy): domain Eukaryota; kingdom Metazoa; phylum Chordata; class Chondrichthyes; order Carcharhiniformes; family Carcharhinidae; genus Sphyrna; species Sphyrna mokarran. The sequence goes on from JAGIQG010000004.1 coordinate 14,919,381, forward strand.
GCAGTGTATGAACAGGTGTCCAAGTATGGTGTCTAGGGAATTTTCACAGTAACTTCATTGCAGTATTAATGTAAACCTACTTATGACACTAATTAAAGAAAACTTAAATTTAGTGAACCACATAAGTTCTTAGGGCAATCGATTTGCGGTCATCGTTAGACTTTTAATTCCAGATTTTTTTTTATTGAATTCAAATTTCACCATCTGATGTGGTGGGATTTAAATCTGTGTGCTCCAGAGCACTACCCTGAGTTTCTGAATTGCTACTCATTTGACAATACCACTGCCCCACTGCCTTTCCTAAATGAATTCAAGTCCTGAGTTCATTTTCACTATGAAACCTGTACAATGTTTAATGAATAAAAAATGAGCACATATTAATTCTAATGAATTCTGTACGTGTTTCTAGGCTTGCTAGATGATTTTTTTTTGTCTGGGATTGTAATAAGAAAGAAATGTACAGCAAAAGTCACAAGGATAAGATTGATCACTACCAGGAAATCACATTAGATCTGGTGCTGATGAGGTGAGTGGCAAATCTCCTTGTACTGAATTCCACTGAGGTACCGAATACTAACCTCACAAGCACTCCCCTTGCGACACATGCACATTCTTTCCATTTCCCACATCAGCTGTCCTCATGGTCTACATGAGATTGCCAATTGTTGTCAGTTTTGTGCTTAGGACATGGGGCTAAGAAATGGTTTGGGACCATTCACATTCACTTCACTGAGCGTCCTTGTATCTTTTACAGAGAAGATTCTTTCATTCCATCAATCTGGGCTAGATTCAAACCTCAGTGAAAGAGTAGTTATTCACACTCTCTGCACTACCCAGTTCCTCTCAAGAGATTTTTAAAAAAGAAATAAATAAACTAACTCTTAGTGTATCTTTCCCTGTTATACTTACTGTGTTAATTTGTTATGTGAAATGATCATTTATCTGTTCATCTTCATTGAGCACTTTGCCTAACTTGAAATTCCATGTACTGAATTTTATGCCATTCCACCCTCCCACAGTAATGAGTTTAATGGTATTGGGGCTCATAGAATGGATGGACTTCCCACTACCTTCTCATCCACCCCCAACTTGTCTCTTAAGGCCCAATTACGGGTCTCATCCCATCTCCATTGCTACAATATATGCAGGAGGAAAATCATAGAACCCTATGGTGCAGAAGGAGGCCATTCAGCCCATTGAGTTTGCACTGACTCTCTGATAGAGCATCTTTCTCAGGCCCAGTCCCCACCCTATCCTTGTAACCCCTTGCATTTATGCTGCTAATCCCATAACCTACTCACCTTGGGATACCAAGGGCCAATTGAGCATGGTCAATCCACCTAACCTGCACATCTTTGGAATGTGGGAGGAAACCAGAGCACCTAAAGGAAATTTAATTAAGAAAGCCCACAAATGCCTCTACTTTCTCAAAAGACTAAGGAAATTTGGCATGTCAGCTACGATTCTCACCAACTTTTACAGATGCACTATAAGAAGCATTCTTTCTGGTTGTATCATAGCTTGGAATGATTCCTGCTGACCCCAAGACCATAAAGAACTACAAAAGGTCATGAATGGAGCCCACTCCATCACGCAAACCAGCCTCCCATCCTTTGACTCTGTCTATACTTCCCACTGCCTCGGCAAAGCAGCTAGCATAATCAAAGACCCCACGCACCCCGGACGTTCTCTCCTCTACCTTCTTCCATTGAGAAGAAGATACAAAAGTCTGAGGTCATATAACAACCAACTCAAGAACAGCTTCTTCTCTGCTGCCGTGAGACTTTTGAATAGAGACTTCTGAATCAACCTTGCATTAAGTTGATCTTTCACCACACTCCAGCTATGACTGTAATGCTGCATTCTGCACTCTCTCATTTCCTTCTGTATGAATGATATGCTTTGTCTATATAGCACACGAAAAACAATATTTTCACTGTATGTTAATGCATGTGACAATAATAAATCAAATCAAACCCATTCAGAAGGCAGAAGCAAAACGGAAGCCAGACAGCTTTCACTGTGTAGGCTACTGTCAGATAGGAAGGGGCACCTCCTTTGGAGGAAGGTCACACCCATTATAGGGAGCCCACATCTCAGAAGCATAGCCTCCCTTTCAACCTCCTTCACCATCTGTAAAACACACTCCTGCCCCTCCCCTACCATCCGCCACAGGAGTTGATCTGACAGGCTTAACCAACAGCCAAGGTTAGCTGCTTAAAATCCAGGATCCAAATGGCTTGTCATTTAGGGACTGCTTGTTCTGTCAGCAGTGTCCATTGACTTGGGTTCGATTCCCGCCTTGGGTCACTGTTTATGTGGAGTTTACACATTCTCCTCATGTCTGTGTGGGTTTCCTTCGGGTTCTTCGGTTTCCTCCCACAGTCTGAAAGACATGCTGATTAGATGCATTGGCTGTGCTAAATTCTCCCTCAGTGTACCCGCAAAGGTGCCAGAGTGTAGTAACTAGGGTATTTTCACAGTAACTTCAACGCAGTGTCTACTTTGATACCAATAAATAAACTTAAAACTTAATAAAACTGCTGAGTTTACAGAGCTGCTGGCCAATCAGATAATATTTATTTGTCCAATCAGCTCTGTGGAGAGGATCTTGCTTTCAGATGAGGGCAGGAGGCCACTCAGTTACCTCTCTCTCAGCACAATGGGCAGCTGGACTTTTGTTAGGCAGGCTGACCATGGACTCCTTGGTTGGGGAGGGGTGTAGGCAGGGTGACTAGCTTTTGCAGTAAAATTTAAGGGATAATCTGCCAAGGGGTACTGTGTTGAATGAGAGGGGAGTGGGCAGTCCTGACAGGGTGCTTTGTGTGGCATGAGGTTGCCAGGGCAGTGTGAAAGCAGAGTAGGAGGGAAGGAGGTGGGGGAGATGGCTCCAGAGTTGCTAGAACATACATACACAGGAAATGGACATGCACTCCCCACTGTAATGGTCCAAATTATGGGACAAACATGGTCTCAACAACATGCAGCTTGAGAAAGGAGACAGTGGAGTTAGGTATAAGACGGTCCTGTATAATGAGAGGTGGGATACCCCTCCTCATCCCGAGAAAATTCATCTGCATGGTTTTTCAGGTGTATTGTTCTGCATCTTTATCATTTTCAGTTCTGGTTTTTGCTACTAATCAGAATTAAAACATTATGCACATCATATTGAATGGGGGAGCATTCTTGAATGAAGATCTGAAGGCCGAGTTTTGCTCCTATTTTCTCTTTTTCTATCTTTCTATGTCCATATCTGTTTTACACAAAATGCTGTTTATTTTATGTCATGCCTGTTTAGACATCACAAAATATCCACCACATAACTCTCCCTCCATATATACATCTTCTGACATAGATAGACTGCAATGGGACAACAGAAAATCCAGACGTGTGACTTTGCGGAACATCAAATTATGCATTCAAAGTTAATTACATTAAAAGCTGCAGTTTAAGATGTTTTTGACCATGTTCTTCCTGTTCTGATCTAAATGCAAAACTAGAAAGAAAAACATCTTCATTGTAACTTTTCCAAAATGTTTCATCATGAATGAAGTGTGTTCTTGAAGTATTCTCATCAATATAATAAGGGGAAACACAAGAGTCAATTTTCACACAGCAAGATCCCACAAACAGCAGCGATACAATGATTAGATAACCTGTTTTGATGATGTTTGTTAAAGGGTAAATATTGGCTAGAACATCATAAAAACTGCTCTGATCTTTTTCAACGTGGTCATGGTTTCTTTGTGGTCTAAGTGAAATGATAGATGAGTAAGAACTACTCGCAGAAGGTGGTGAATTTGTGGAACTTGCTGCCCCATAGCGCAGTGGAGTTTGAATCATTGAATGATTTCAAGAAGGAGATAGACATATTTCAAATAAAAAAGGGTGAATCGGATATGGGGAACAGATGGGGAAGTAGATTTGAGACCGGGGAGAAATCAGCCATGATCTAATTGAATGGCAGAGCAGGCTCAAAGGACTCAATTTGCCTACTTCTGCTCCTACATTCTATATTTCTATAGTTAGAGACATGGTCTAATCCAAAAAAGTGATACTCCTGACTCCATTAATATTGTGCTTAAATAAAAACATCAATTATATACTTGGGTCTCTTGAGTCGTACTCGGAGATAGAACAATTACTGAGCCAAAGCCAACTTTGAGAGATAGATTATTACACTGGTTTATTACTTTACAACAGTGAAGACAGTTCAAAAGTATTGGTTATAAAATACTTTGCGATATTCCGAAATCATTCAAGGCATTTAAATGCAAGTTCCTTAGTTAATTTTTATTTAAAATTCATTCAACTTATTCCTGGGATGAAGGGCTTATCTTATGATGACTGGTTGAACAGGCTGGGGTCTATGTTTTTTGACACTGAGAAGAATGAGAGGTGATCTTATTGAAACTTATAAAATTCTGAGGGGACTTGACAGGGTTGATACCCGGAGGATGGTTCCACTTGTGGGAGGAACTAGAAGCAGGGACACAGTTTAAGCTGGAGATGAGAAGAATTTCTTTCCCTCAAAGCATTGTTAGCATGTGGAATGCTCTTATGCAGGGATTGTGAAGGACAGGTCATTCAAGATATTTTAAAGCAGAGATTTCTGATAAACAGAGAAGTCGAACTTTATGGAGGACAGCAAAATGGATTTGAGATCACAACCAGATCAGTCATGGTCTTATTGAATTTTGGAGCAGACTCAAAGGGTTATTCCTGTTCCTAACTTCTGCGTTAACTCATGAGAGGTGCATCAGAGTTCAGTCACATCAATGCCATGCACATTCATTCATGTATGATGAACCAATGGAAAAATGTGAATGATGCCTGATCCTATAAATTTCTAATCATGCTGAACCTTGGTGCTTAAGGGTAGAGTCAAATAAAATTTCAATGTAATGCACTCTGTGATCATGTGAATTCCCTGCAGCAGCTGAGGAAATCCTGACAGCCAGAACCACAAAAAGTTTATTTATTAGTCACACTGCAATTTACTGTGAAATTCTCCCTGTCACCACACTACCGCACCTGCCTGTATCAATGCATCTAACAGCACGTCTTTCAGACTGTGGGAGGAAATTCGAGCACCCAGAGGAAATCCCTGCAGACATGGGAAGAACATGCAAACTCCACACAGACAGTGACCCAAGCTGGTCCCTGGTGCTGTGAGACAGCATTGCTCACCACTGTGCCACTGTGATGCCCCTAGCGCACAAGATAAATATTCAGGAAGGCCTGGTAAAGTTACCAATATCCTGGTTTGATGGGTAAATCACTAGATGAGCCACACACTGATGTAACTCTGCATTTTGGGGCACTTTAAATTCAATTAAAAAAAAACTGTCTAGTATTCTAAACAAGGAAATGTGCTAACTGATAAGTCACAAGAACTTAAAGGCATGATGAGATAATTGAGTTTATGTTAGGTGAGACAAAAAATTGAAAATGATAAAGTTAACTACAAAAGTCAGTTTTAAATGCAAGAAAATGATTTCCTGCTGTGTGATAAGCACAATACTCTGTGAAATGGGGTGTGCATGTTGCTGTGGGCTTCAGAAACCTGGCATCAGGACCAAATGGCAGCAAGACTGGCTCAGTAACCTTTCAGGAGTTGGCTTCTTCATTGGCACCTCTGGCAAGGTGGGTTCTCAATATCGCAGGTCCAACCAGCGAGCCAGCAGCTCTTAGGAACCTCACTGGGAGAGGTGGACACGCTGCTGAGGCAGTTTGGAGACCAGGAGGCATCTCAATGTAGCGGTGTCCTTGTCGGACTGTGTAACATCCTTTGGATTGGGTTTGATTGTGATTGTGGTGTTTCATGTTCACAGCTCTGTCAGCGGAGCTACCAGTTCTGAAGGGCCATGATTGTATAAAATAAAGTGAGACCACACCTGGAGTGTTGTGAGCAGCTTTGGTCCCATTTTTTAAGGAAAAGTATAGACCAGGACTCTCCCATTCTTCCCACTACGGGAACTGTAGCAGTGGAGGGGGCAGTGGCAGACCCTGCAAAGATCCATTGACCAGGCAGGATTCTCCGGTTTTGAAGTGAGAGTGGCAGGAGAATCCCACCTATTATTTTATTATGGGTAGTTCAGAGAAGATTTACGAGGATGATCCTCATATGGAGGGATTGTCTTATGAGGAAAGGTTAAACAGATTGGGAAATACTCATTAGAATTTAGAAGAATGAGAGGTGATCTCATTGAAAAGCATGGCATTCTTAAGGAGCTTAACAGAGTAAATGCTGAGATAATGTTTCCCCTTATGGGAGAGTCTCAGACCAGAACGCACAGTCCAGAATAAAGAGGTGCCAATTTAAAATTGAGATGAGGAGAAATTTCTTCTTTCACAGAGTTGTGAGACTTTGGAACACTTTGCCACAGTGAGCTGTGGGAGAAGAGTAAATATCTCTATCTGTATATTTAAAGCTGAGGTAGATTTTAGATTAATAAGGGAACCCTATTGAATGGCAGAGCAAGCATGAGTGGCCAAATAGTTTGTCTACTCATTTCTTATGGTCTCATGGCTTGTGATTAAGAACTCTGGCAGCCACCTCCATTGAGCTGATAACCTTCATGTGTTGCAGGTGGGGCCAGTCTACTCTGACAAAATACCAGCGAGGCCACAAAATCACCTTTCACTAGAGCTTTAACAAGCATAATTGCCTAGCTGTTTCCCTGCAGTGAGCAGTCAATCCAATTCACTGCCCAGCCCTGGGAAAGTTCCCTTGTAGCTGGAATACATTGGGTAACAGTCTCAACACATTTTTTAAGTCTCCCAATTCCTATCCCACCATTATGCATTGGAAAAATTGAGCCAATGACTTTATCCATTTATTTCAGTTTATTTATTTAATTGTCACAAGTAGGTTACATTAACACAGTAATGAAATTATTGTGCAAATCCCCTACACGCAACACTCCAATGCCTGTCCAAGTACACTAAGAGAAAATTTAGCATGGCCAATGCACCTAACGGGCACATCTTTCAGACAGTGGAAGGAAACAAGAGCATCCAAAGGAAAGCCATTCAGACATGGGGAGAACATGCCAACTCCAAGCAGACAGTGACCCAAGCCAGGAACCAAACTGAGGTCCATGGTCCTGTGAGGCCACTGTGCCAATGACTGCCACTCTGCCTTCCACTTTACCTTGTGATGAACAGTCAGTGATTAATCATATGATATGCATGGAAATTTGTGGGAAAAAGAGTTAAGTTGTTGCTTATGATCATTGCACTTCTTGTCAACTCAGGCAAAATAAATTCAAATCCTTTAATCAGAAATAAAAAAAATAATTTCCACATACCAGTGAATAAAAGAATCTCAGTTCATTGCATATAATCCTCAAACTTCCTCTATGACCTGCCCCATTTCTGCATTCAGAAATGTCTGCCTATTCTTTTCAGATGTTATCTGGTATTATTATGCAATGTTATGGTAACAGTGCATTCAAGGCATGGGTTAAAAAAAGCCGATTTTTGTTTTTGCTTTTAAATTAGGAATATAAGGTCGCATATTTTGCTATTTTTGCATGAAACTAATTGTTATAAATGACTGACATTTATTCTACAATTGCACCAACTGTGACAGGAATAACTTAGATAAAGTGTACAGCTAAGCTTCCTCTCCCAAATCTCAACAAAGAAGTTAATTCTAAACTCAAACAGTTCTCCTTACTCTCCTTATTCCACCAGAGTTTCACATCTTGTGGCCATTCTTTTTCGAGATCTTAGTAAGACAATCAATCTGTGATCAGTTTAGAGCTTCAGATTTTGGGTTTTTAAGGCTATTTAGTGGTTTTTAGCAAGTCTCAGAACAAGGAGCTAGCTAGATTGAAACCCAAATGAAAAGGATAAAAGGATAGTTATTTTAATTCAAATTATTGCTGGTGCTTCTTGAAGTAGCATAGTGGTTAGCACTGCTGCTTCACAGCACCAGGGGCCTGGGTTCAATTCCTGGTTTGGGTCACTGTCTGTGCAGAGTCTATGTGATTTCCCTGCATCTGCATGTGTTTGCTCCGTTTCCTCTTGCAGTCTGAAGATATGTTGATTAGGTGCATTAGCCATGATAAAATCTCCCTCACTGTACCCAAATAGGTACCAGAGTGTGATGACTGAAGAGCCTTCTTTGCAGCGTTAATATAAGCCCACTTGTGACAATAATAAGTATGCTTGAGAGTGTGATTTTTCATTCTTTAGTTTTCTTGGACATTTGTTCAGGTTTTTATATTGGTTTTCAATTAGTCAGTTGTATATGAAGATGAGAATTTTTTGCATTTGATAGAATGGGTTCCAGTTGCAAAAAGTAAAATGGTTTGACTGTATATAAGAATACTGAAATGGAAAGTGTCAATAAAGATGGACATGTTGTTTATAGAAATAGATTATACAACAAGGTCTGATAGTATTGATAAGCACCTTAGATAAAATGACTCATTGCACTGTTGTGAAGCAAAGCCATATTCTTAAATTCAGATTATTCAAACTAGACCAATCATTATAATGTTGAAGTTACCTGGATTCACATCCACAACATTGCCAAAGCCTTTGGATTTGATACAAAGAAATGTATAGAGAAAGGTAGCATTGAGGAAGCTGGGGGTTACAGGAGGACTTAAACAGGTTAGGAGAGTGAGCAAAGAAGTGGCAGATGGAATACAATGTGGAAAAGTGTGAGGTTATATGCTTTGGAAGGAGGAATGAAGGCATAGACTATTTTCTAAATGGGAAATACTTAGCAATCAAAAATATGTAGGACTTGTCAGTCCTTATTCAAGATTCTCTGAAGGTTAATGTGGAGGTTCAGTCAGCAACTACGAAGGCAAATGCAATTTTAGCATTCATGTCAAGAGGGCTAGAGTACAAGAACAGGGATGTTCTTCTGAGGCTGTATAAGGCTCTGATCAGACCACATTTGGAATATTGTGAGCAGTTTTGGGCCCCGTATCTAAGGGAGGATCACTGGCCTTGGAAAGAGTCCAGAGGTGTTCACAAGAATGATCCCTGGAATGAAGACCTTGTCGTATGAGGAACAGTTGAGGACTCTGGGTTTGTACTCATTGGAGTTTAGAAGGATGAGGGTGGATCTTATTTAAACTTACAGGATACCGCAAGGCCTGGATAGGGTGGATGTGGAGAAGATGTTTCCACTATTGGGAAAAACTAGAACCAGAGGGCACAACCTCAGGCTAAAGTGATGATCCTTTAAAAGAGAGGTGAGGAGGAATTTCTTCAGACAGAGAGTGATAAATCTGTGGAACTCTTTGCTGCAGAAGGCTGTGGAGGCCAGGTATTCAGTGTCTTTAAAACAGAAATAGATAGGTTCTTGATTAATAAGGAGATCAGAGGTTATGGGAAAAAGGCAGGAGAATGGGGATGAGAAAAGTATCAGCCATGATTGAATTTTGGAGCAGATTTGATGGGCCAAGTGGCCTAATTCTGCTGCTGTGTCTTATGGTCTTATTAGCTTATGGAATACACATTTCTCTAGATTATCAGCTAAGTTTTCAGTTCTGAAGAAAGACCATTCAATGGGAAGCAATAACTCTATTTTCTTACTCACAGATGCTGCCAAACATAGTTCAGATTTCCAAAAACTACAGTCTTCTTTTGTTAATCTGAACCAAACAGTTGCAGAGTCAGAGAAAAACCATAGGCCCATATTTACATATTGCACCTTTGTATATTTACATCAGAAAGATGGGATAATTAGACTTTGAATCATCTCTACCAAACTGAGGAAGAGTATTTCTTCCTCAGTTGATTTTCCTTAACTCTTTCAGACAGTATTGAAAATCATCATTTGCAGCATGTTGCATTTAAGTTTTTTTTTTATTCATTCATGAGTCATGGGAGTTGCTGGCTGGCCAGCATTTATTGCCCATCCCTAGTTGCCCTTGAGAAGGTGGTGGTGAGCTGCCTTCTTGAATCGAAAAAGTCCATGTGGGTTGACTCACAATGCTGTTAGGGAGGGAATTCCAGGATTTTGACCAGTGACTATGAAGGAACAGCAATCTTTCCAAGTCAGGATGGTCAGCAGCTTGGAGGGGAATCTGCAGATGGTGGTGTTTCCATTTATCTGCTGCCCTTCTCAGTCTAGTTAGAAGTGGTCATGGGTTTGGAAGGTGCTGTCTAAGGATGTCTAGTGAATTGCTGCAGTTCATCTTGTATATAGTACATATTGCTTTTCCTGAGCATCATCGGTGGAGGGATTGAATGTTTGTACATGTAGTGCCAATCCTGGATGGTGCCAAGCTTCTTGAGTGTTTTTGGAGATCACCCATTCAGGCAAGTGGGGAATATTTCATCACACTTCTGACTTGTGTCTTGAAGATGGTGGATAAGTTTGGGGAATCAGGCGGTGAGTTACTCGGCGGAGTATTCCTAGCCTATGATTTCCTTGAATGATTCCCTTTCTGAACCATAATCTATGTAAGTTAGACAAAATATTCAAATATTCAGCAATCTGGAACAAAAACCTGTAAATAATCAATAGGATAATTGCCTAGGTGTGATACAAACAGATCTTAAGGTGAAAATGCTGTTGCATTGCTATTTTTGCACCAAATAATGTAATCTCTTCAATATTTGATGATATGAAATAATTGGTGGATGTTTTCCATGAATAACACACAAAAGAACGAAAAAAATGCTAATGTTTGATGCTATAGATTCCTCCCTTATGCTTTTTTTCCACACAAATACTTTATTTTGAAGACACAATAAAAGTGTCTGTGCTATAAAGTATATGATTCATTACCAACATTTGAATGTGATTTTCAAATCACTTCTGATCCTTATCTTTTGACTGAAGTCCATGCCAAAATGAGGAAACTTTGATGCAACTTTATTATAGCTAACAACCTGAGACTCATATCATCTGGCTTCAATGTGGAATTGGTAATCCCTTGATGTAGTGCATTCTGGACATAGTCTACTCAACAATGAAGGCCTGTGACAAAGGAACTGTACAGGAGCATGTGTAAGTTGATACATGTGCAAAGTCCACTCCTATTGTTTCATGTTAGAAAAATATTTTGAAAGCATCTGCTTTCTCCTTTTATGTATACGTTTTAAACCCATTCCAAGTTTTAAAAGTGCCCTGTTAGTTCAAGAAGTTATCTATTTTTGAAATATACATTTATATTGGGTTGAGGTTAGAGCACGGGAGGGCATGTGGCATTAGTACTGCTGCCTCACAGTGCCAGGGACCAGGTTCCATTCCCAGCTTGGATCACTGTCTGTACATTCTCCTCGTACCTGCCTGGGTTTCCTTTGGGTGTCCAGTTTCCTTTCACAGTCTGAAAGACGTGCTGATTAAGTGCTAAATTCTCCCTCAGTGAATCGCAACAGGTGCCAGAGTGTGGCGACTTGTGGATTTTCACAGTAACTTCATTGCAGTGCTATGTAAGCCTACATGATGTGGAGGTGTTGGTGTTGGATTGGGATAGCCACAGTAAATAGCCTCACAACACCAGGTTAAAGTCCAATAGGTTTATTTGGTAGCAAGAGTTTTGGGAGTGTTGTCTCTTCATCAAGTGAGTACTCCCAAAGCTACCAAATAAACCCGTTGGACTTTAACCTGGTGTTGTGAGACTTCTTACTGTAAGCCTACTTGTGACAGGAATAAATAAACTTTTTAAAATAGACTACAAAAATTTAAATTGATGGAAGACACCTCCCTTATTTGGTTGTCTAGATTTTTCTAGATTGATGTCCCATTATTCTACACCTTTTTTGAACAGTTCACACCAAAAATTACTTCTCAGAAGTGTCAGTAGAATTCCACCCCTGGAGCATAGAGAACCGGATTTTCTGTGTCGCTTTTTTTGTACGTGAAAAACTGAGGTTCCCCCCCCCCCCCCCCGAAATATCAGTATTTTAGTTGTTATTCTCCCAAGTTCCTGGAATTTAAAATAAACATCATGAAAATTCTGAGATTGCCCGATTGTTAACCTTGTTTGTCAACCTTGATCAATCCAAAGTTATGTCAGTGTTAAGTAATGGCAATCTGCACGGCAGAATTAGCCAAGAAATCTCCGCACAATCTCATGGCACGATACGGACAGCAGTCTGTGTAAGAAGACACAACAGAGTGGACTGACTGAGATCAGCTCCTTTATTTCCCCTAATCGAGTCGTTTGTTGACATTTAGATATATGTTTGCAACAGCCATAATCCTTGAATAGGCTATTCGACGAAGTAAACAATTGTTAAAAAAATACACTGTATATTGCAATCGGGAACTGCGACAAGAGGAAAATACTTACGTTCCATGCACTTTACTGAGAGCTGGATTGTTTTCCATGGAAATTGCTGACATCAGTCAATGGAAACTGACGAAGTGAAGCCTTGGAGTCAAGCCGCAAAATAAAACTCTTTAAAAATACTCCTCAATATTTATACCCCAGGAGGCAGTAGGTTGGGAGCTTGAAAAATAACATATGCAAATATAACCCAAAATATTACTAGTTGTCTTAGAAAATGCAAAAACTCAGCAATCTTCTGATATGAATGCCCATCTTTGTAAAATGTGATTTTCCTTCTTACTAACCAGGAAGAAAAGCAAGAAATCATGTGCTACTTTCAATGTTGAAGCAACAGAACTAAGTCTGCCTTAAAATAAATTTACTTGTAGCATTAATATCTAATCATTCCCTTAATTGTGCCCTCCTGCATATTTTCTTGCAACTGACACTCAACAAGTCAAACACATAAATTCAACACATTATTTCATTTCATCGCTTCCAAAATTCAATAAATCCTATAATGGGAGAAGACACACTGGAAATATATCGCGTTTCACTACCCAATTTCATAATTAGTTAGACGATGATAATGTCACGTTGACCCACATTAGGGTTGGAATGTTCATTTTACGAATAGCATGTTTTTCAAAATAGCATATTTTTTTGACAACTTTCATTTCATTTTATAACAGTCATCATATCAAAGTAATAGGTTCAGTGAGGTCGAATACTTTGGATTAAAATGGTGTTCTAAAATGTTTGGTACTGCTTTGGACCCTTCAATGGCTGTGCTTTAGTTGATTTGCTAGTTTTCAAAATGTTGTTGTTTTACCTCGGTTTTTTTTTTGTTCACTGGATTTGCAAAAGCAACGCTCCTTTTCTAGGCTGCACAAGTTCAACATAATTCCTAGAACCGATATGGGATGTGTATTTAATTTCTAATGTTCTTCAGTCGGGGAAAAAGATACAAAAGTCTGAAGTCACGTACCAACTGACCCAAGAACAACTTGTTTCCTGATGCAGTCAGACTTTGGAATGGACTAACCTTGCATTAAGTTGATCTTTTGTCTGCACCTTAATTATGACTGAAACACTACATTCTGCACTCTCTTCTTTCCTCCTCTATGTACAGTATGTGTTGTCTGTATAGCGCACAAGAAACAAAATTTCTCTCTGCATGCTGATGCATGTGACAATAAATCAAATCAAGTTTGAGGAGCTTCAGTTGTCTGCTCAATTTCCGTTCACCAACTGTGGGGTTGCCTGTCCCCTGTTGTGGCAGCAGGTGACATTATTTAGAACTCACCCGGCATCGCTAAATAAACAGTCATCATTTCATTGCTGTTGGTGGGACTTTGCAGTGTGCGTGCTGTTTGCAAACTGATTGTTCCACTGTATTTCAGCAGTGACAACACTTCAAATGAACTTCGTTGGTTATCGCGTGAGACCATTGAGCCATTCAGTAAATACAAACATTTTTGGGTTTTTTTGTAAACCTTCGTTTTTTTATTCGCCAGACATCATTGTTTGTTCAAATAGTAAATTTGAAAACTGCTTTAACAGCGGTTCCTGTCCGTTTTTTCACCAGTCAGGCTTAATATAAATCTACAGAAATAAATTGGGGAAAGGGGATGGAAATAGGCGCACATTGTATACAATCTGCTTGTGCAAAATGTAACTTAGACGTTGGTGGAATGGTTTTATCTATGATGCTTCAAAATATTTTTGACCAGCTTGAACTTGAATTCGTGGAGAACCCTGTATTTGCGCAGCACTTAATGATCCAGGAATATTCCAACGCACTCTAGAATCTAGTATGGGGTTTGTATTTAATTACCAAACTGCTGCTTAAAATGTCATCGCTGTTCTACGCCGTCAGGTACGTTTTTGCCCAGAAATTTAAAAAAAAAGCCGCTCTGCATTTATATAGCGCCTTTCGCAACCACTGGGCTGCCTGACATACCTGACGAAGAGGCAGCGTTCCGAAAGCTAGTGGCTTGTGCTACCAAATAGACCTGTTGGACTTTAACCTGGTTTGTGAGACTTTTATTAATTATTAATTATTATTCTTCTTACTACCTGACCGCTAGTGGTGACGTGGGAATGCTATCCCAAGTGGTCACATTTGTTTGCTGTGTCGTGTGGACTCGGGCAAAGGAACAGTCACACAGAATCGCATGGCATGTAAAAAAAAACCTTTGACATCATTATTCGTTCTTCCCTGCGCGCATTGTTTTGCAGATTATTGACAACCAGCAAGTCTGTTGTTTTTAAACAGCAGTTGTACTGTTGAGGGAATAGGGAGGGGCGGGGTGGAGTGTCAAGGGGAGCCTCTATAAAATATCACAATCAAATCACAGATCACAAGCATCACAAATCAGTGGAAAGGAAAACGCACCAAGTGCTGATAGCCACACGGCTAAAGGTGAAAGGAGACTTGGAGCAAGTGGGAAACTTCCTGCAGAGTTAATCTTCTTATCCCCCACGCCACCCACCCACACACCCCGTCTCTCCAACCATCGCTATCTCCTAATTAGTTGCTCCATCCTTTTCTTATTAATGATTAGGTTATTTCAAAAAATCCTTTTCTCCTCAACGCAGTAAATCTTCTCTCTTCCTGCCGCACAAACCATAAATTCTCTTTACAATGAATTCTGCAATTAGAGATTATTATTGTGTAATCCAAAGATTAATGCTTTCATTTCCTTTCGAAGGTGGGGGGTAGGAGAGAAGGTGGAAATTGTTGACCAATTTATTTGGAAAAAATACGAAAACGTACATGTTAAATTATAAATGAACTTCAAAAAAGTATGTCTTGATAATAAAGGCGTAATTGGCAGGCATCTAGCTGCGATAATGGCACATTAACAAGTCCCTATTTCAACCGATAAGGACAGCTTTGATTCTCCGAAAGGAGAGTTTGTTGTTAAAATGTCTGCAAGAGGTAGCTAATATTCCAGACAGAGACAGCGTCTGTGACAATTCGGTTCCACCGCGTTAAGTTCTGCAATAACGTTTTAATCTCCTGTCTTTCCCGTCTATTCTTGTGAAGTATCATTATTTTTCTTTTCTCTCTTCCATTTTCTTCTCTCTTGATCCTAACCTGCTGCCCTCCAGCCAAGCCCGGGTGCAGTTGCAGTCAATTTAGTCTTCTAACGATGGAGAACCAGCTGGGAGAAAGAAAAAGAGGGGGGGGGGGGGAAGTGTGATTATTTTGCTCTCATTCCTCCCACACAAAGTGCATCGTTTATTCATTCAGATCACACACAATTTCATGTAGCTTCATTGGCAGAACATTCATTTATTTTTTGATGTGTTTGCATTTCCCAAGATTATTTTACATTAGTTTACTCATCTCGAAATCGTTACATCTTCGGGAAAGAAATATTGAAACAAAACAAGGCAAGTGACTCCTAACCTTGGAAGCATTTTTCGCCGCTTCACGGCGTTCAAACGAAAACAAACACATTTTATTCCAACTCGCTTATACTGTATATATGCGTATATTGGAGTCCTGCGCGATCTCAAAATAAGAACTGCTAGTTTGTACTTATGTTTCTGATGCAAACACTCAAATTTAACGAACAGAAGTAGACTCTTTCGGCGGCGCTGGAGACGAATCTATATGAAGAAAGGCTGAAATTTCAAGAAATTTAACTGCGAGAGACTGGATGGATATAATTGCTTGGTGTCTTCCCTGTAAACCCAAGCGCTTCTTCGGAGCCCGCCTGGGTGTTTGTTGTCCGCAGTTCGTTTCCACTCCAACTCACGCTGAGGCGATTCCGTGCCAGGATGGACCAAGGTTAAGCATTTAAACAAACCCATCCTTAAAATGCAACGCATTTCGATTCTGAAAGAAGACAATTTTTGGATCTTGCATTGGGTGGGGTGGGGGGAGGGAGCGGGGGGATAGACTAGGGAAATAAAAATTATGATTTAAAGCGTTGGGAGTAATGAATGAAAGAGAGGAAGGTTTTTTTGTCGAATATTTTATAAATCCGTTGACATTTCTATTGGGCATCGCTCTGGTTTTAAGACCCGTTATCTAATGCCGGAGTAGTTGGATATTACAACAAGCGTGTTGTAAACGAATCCTAGATAAATCGAATGAATCTGCACCGAAATCTTCCTTTGTTTTTGAAGTGTCAACACATTAACCCATAACCCATTCATTAATGGCAGCGGACGCTTATATCGAAAACAAACCAATTAGATGCCCCTCCACAATTTTATTATACATTTTAAATTAAAAAGAAATCCTATTTATTCGGCTGTGGTGAATTATATTTTATATCTGCGACCAATATCCATAAATTTCTCTTGTAACGCTTTGTACATTACCTCTCGAACTCATTTAACTTTTGGGCATATTTGCTGAATTGCAAAGCAACATATTCGTCCGGGTGATTTTAAAACCCTCAGACTATGCATTCTTCCGATCAATTTCAGATCTTAATGGTTACTTGTAACTAACGAGCAGAATAGCGAGTTTTTTTTTGGTGACCTCCCAATTCTAAACGGTGGGAATGAAATTAAATGCGAGAATCAGTAACGAAGACTGTACAAAAGGCGGGGGGGGGGGGGGAATGTCCTGTTCATGTTAATCAACTCAGGTAAAGGTATAAAGATATTTTCCCCCCAAAAAACAGGGAATCCTGCAGGAATGAACATCATCACGAGGGGGCAGTATTTAATAGAGAATATGAAGGATCTGTCTCGAACAAGTGCGTATACCCAGTCGGTTTCTCGTTGAAAACTTGTCGCCTCTTTGCACTGTGACGGACGCCCAGTACTCCCAATGCTCAAGTAAATGCGGGGGTGAAAGGGGAGAACCTCAAGCATGTTAGATTGTGTGTATGGGGGTGGGGGGATAGGGGTTGCTTAGCTTAATGACAAACTTATAAAATCATGCATTATTGGAAATCAATTCGATCGGGCAAATAGCGTTCTACTCATTCATACTACCGTTGTCACTGAATTCATTTTCCATGTCCCCTTTACACCGTAAATGTGGATTAATTTTTTTTTTGTCCCTTGTCACTTGAAATTCTCGCACAGAATACTAAAACTTCACCAATATAATCTTCAACTCATTGTCAAATGACGATTTATATCATTCGAATAGGGAAATAGCTGTATCTATTTGGTATCCAGCAACATTGGCCTATAATTGAAGAAACGTTCTTTCGGGGTAGGCTGCGGGGGGGGGGGGGGGGGGGGTGCCATCGACAAGAGGCTTGGCAAAGAGAATGGCCAGGGTTCAAGTCAAGGGGAATTCTGACCTATCTCCCCATGTACCTCCCTGCTACTGAAGACTTTTTTTTCTCTTGCCCTGGCTTCTGCAACGGGTTGTTATTGCTGCCACTGAACCATGGTGCTTTCAGTTGGTATTGACATTAGGATATCAGCACAGACACAATAAAACGCGGAGACATAATATTTGTTCGTCGATTTCAATGTGTCATTTAGAACTGACTTGCTGTGACAATTCAAAAAATACTGTGTGTGTGAGAGAGAGAAAAAAAAACCCGCTTAGGGTGGCTGAGATTATCAAGTTCAGCGATTTACCACCGAGACCTCATTCAGACAAGTAAGCCATCAGTTAAATTACATTGCTTGACAAGAACAAAAAAAAATCACATTCACAACATCATACACTGGATTTAAAAAAAAAATGAAGCCGTTTCTCTCACTCTCTATCCTAGTTATGTGTGGTCAGTACTCATGATTTGGCTGGCAGGATGCTACCTCCCGTGCTTTATTGTAAAACAATTGTTTACACTGATTTAAGCGTAACTGGCAATCATTTACACCACCCCCACCCCCACAATCAATAAAGGTAAATCCATATCATCCCCATCTCCTACACTTCTCCCATTATTTCTACGGCCTGTGCCGGTGCGCCTGATTTTAACCAACATTTGAATTCCACCAAGCGTCAGTCCGCTTGACTGCAATTGTGCTGACACTTTCCCGGGGACAGTATTACCATGGCATGTGCAAATCGAAGCTGACTGACACGCCGGTGAAAAAGGCACAGGCAGATGGATAGAGGTATGGAGGTGCATGTGTGTGAGCATCCTTCAATCAAACTCAAACGTTAGCCACTTGCACAAACTAATGCCAGACGAGCACTTGCTGAGAAACCAGTTGCTTTCCCACGTTTAGAATTATTATTGTTTAAGAAGTAATTAATTCAAAATTAACGAGCGTGTTTTTTTTTTTGTTTTTAGCTTGATTGCAATAACATTTTGATCTCTCGTTCGCCGGCTGATAGAATTCGATAGAACTCCGCAGCTTTCTCTTTAGTTTGTGGGACTCGCTGAAAAGTCAAAACGGAAAACAATTCTGAAAATTGTTCCAGTGTTGGGAGAAGCGGGGTGTCTGTAGATAACAGCAACACAAATAACTCAACAAAATAAAGAGTAAACGGTTATCAAAGTCCGCCAGACTTCAGTGGGGGTTTTTGGCACAGGACGTTTCTAATTTATCAATCCCATTATTACCAAATGGGCAGCCTGATTAAAACCGGTTAAACGTGTGAAATAAAATAATCCAGGAGACTGAGCAAGGAATTAGCATCAAATACATAAACTATAAAACAATCCTTGAAATGTAGGTTTAATAAATCCTGCCGAGAATATCCCCTCTTCTCTTTTTGGTTTAATTTTGAATGGGGAGGGGGCTGTTGGAGGGGAGAAGTGGGAACCCAAATTATAACCGAACTTCATCGATTTTACAACGAAAAGTGTAATCGATTTCCACGCGAGTGGACCAGGAGAAAATAAATGTGTAGCGTATTTAACAAAGTGCCTGGAAATTTCAATCTAGTGCACACTTTGAACAAGGTGAATTCTGACTTGCCTAACATTCGGGACTACTAATTATAAATTGGAATGCGTTGTTCTGTTTTGTTTAAATGCAGTGTATCGTTTGAATAAATATCTACTTGTGCTATTTCTGTCGTTTTATATACAATCGAAATATAGTTTTCATGCCTTTATAAGGTCAACTTTCCATGCATTCCTTGGTGCATCCGTTTTTGGGGTAATCGGCCAGTAACTGCACGCTAGTTTCACCATCCGTACAAGATGTTTGAAGTCAGCATTCATGTTTAAAATATTTTAATTCCCTTCAATTTTTTTTAGTTACATGTTCAATTTGGGATTTTTCAGAATAATTTCTATAACAGTCAAATGAAATAAGAACAATATATTTGTGTGCGTGTGTATGTATGTCTATATATATATATAAAAATACATAGCATCATTTTACTTTGCTATGTAAGGGGGAATTTAAGAATAGGCACCTTGTCAAAAGACGCCCTTCGCTCATTAATAAAACCGAACTAACCTAGAATGAAACTGTTACATTGCCTGGGGCATTTTTTTTGAGGTGGGAGGGAGGCTAATCCATCGTCCCCATTCATTTATTGATTGACAAACAAAGTGCGCTTGAAATCTGAAAAGCATGAGTTTTTTTTTGTTAATTACAACGGGCTGTTCTTGCGATATTTTCGTTAGAAAGAGGCAATTTCACGTGGGTACAGATAACGCAGTGAGACTTGATCCAAAATAAAATTTCAGTGATTTAAACCTCAGTGGCTTACACTCCTTCAGGATAAGATTCATATATACCAGGACAAGATGCCCATTCTGTAAAATGTATAAACTATTTACAATGCATTATATTGTTTCTCTCCCCCCAACCCCCCGTCCCCTCTATCTCAGTCAAACCTGTTTCATTTTACATTACGCCACCTACGTGCGTCGATATGTATTAACGCCCTCCAACTCCGGCTGTGATAGGTCGAAAGTTTGGGGAGAGGGAGGAGCCTGCCTGCCGTAAAAGACTCGCTCGCCTGAAAGTTTTTGAAACTTCCCCAAACCTTTAGGACTATCTCCGGGCGCGCTCTTAATCAAGGACTAAAAAAAATTGGATCCACGCCTTGAAACAATAAAAAAAAGAAAAGAAATTATCTCTCCATACTAGCTCCAAGCAGCGTTCTGTGTCGAACCCAACTAAAAAAAAATTTACAATACCACCCCGACGATGCAAGCGCGTTACCCAGTGTCAGACCCCAATGCTCTGGGAGTTGTGCCTTACATCAGCGACCAAAATTATTACCGAGCCGCCGGCAGTTATGGCAGCATGCCCACCCCGATGAGTGTGTACTCGGGACATGATCAGTATACTACAGGTATGGCAAGATCGTACGGACCCTACCACCATCACCAGCAACCAGCTCCTAAAGACCTGGTCAAGCCTCCTTACAGTTACATCGCCCTCATAACTATGGCAATCCAGAACGCTCCTGATAAGAAAATTACTCTCAATGGAATCTATCAGTTTATCATGGACCGCTTTCCATTTTACCGTGAAAATAAACAGGGCTGGCAGAACAGCATCCGCCACAACTTATCTCTGAACGAGTGTTTTGTTAAAGTGCCCCGGGACGATAAAAAGCCGGGCAAAGGCAGCTACTGGACGCTGGACCCGGACTCCTACAACATGTTCGAGAACGGCAGCTTCTTGCGGAGGAGGAGGAGGTTCAAGAAGAAGGACGCCATCCGGGACAAGGAGGAGCGGGACCGCCAGCAGAAAGAGCCCAAGGGGGGCCAGAACGTGGCCTCCCAGACCGACACCTGTAAAGAGGGCGCCGAGAAGAAAGTGGTGGTCAAGAACGAAGCCATGTCCCCCGGCATGCCTGTCATCACCAAGGTGGAAAGCTTGGAGAGCCCGGATAACAGCAGCCTAATCCAAGACAGCCCCAGGAGCGTGGCCTCGACGCCGTCCGTGTCGACTGAAAACTCCATCCCAGAGCCTAACCCCACCAACAACAGCGCTCTGTCCGGCTTCAGCGTGGAAAATATCATGACATTAAGGACATCTCCGCAAGGGGATCTCAGCCCGGTGGCCGTGCCCTCCAGCAGGACTGGTATGGGACCCTCACTGCCTGTCAATTACCCCCAGACTCAACAATCCCTCTACAGCCCATCCTGCAACCACAACATGGACTCCAGTGGAAGTTACCATTGCAGCATGCGAACCATGAGCCTGTACGCGGGGGACAGGAACAACCACATGCTGGTGCCCACCACGTTGGAGGATGCTATCTCAGACCATTCCGTTAGCACCAGCTCTTCGCTGAACGCCATGAATCTGAGCACAGGGCCGGAAGGTGTCCTCACCTCCAGCCACCACCAGCAGACTGGGGGCGCGGGCCAAGCCGCCTCCTGGTACCTGAACCACGGGGCAGACCTCAATCACCTCTCGGGCCACACGTTCGGCGGCCAGCAGCAGACTTTCCCCAATGTCCGGGACATGTTTAACTCCCACCGGCTCGGCATTGAGAGCTCAGCCCTCAGTGACCATCAGGTGAGCGGGAACACAAGCTGTCAAATACCTTATCGATCAACACCGTCAGTATACCGTCATTCGGGCCCATACGCCTACGACTGCAATAAGTATTGATTTAGAAAGCAACCTATCTATCTTTTTTTTAAAATAGAAAAAAATGTATATTGGGACATGACACCAAAACTGCGAAAAAAAAAACAATGTAAGACTGCACATAAAATGATGACTGAGATTTTCCAAACTGCATTGAGTGGCCAAATGTGTTGATCAGTTGAAGTTAGGGAGTGTGTATAAAGAGTTTGAAAACACAGAAATCATTTAACATTCTTAAAATAAGGGAGACCTACTTGAATAATTAAAGTTTAGCGAAATGGCAACCGCCAAATGTGGGGTCTAAACTGTCTGATGGACCAATATTCTAGTGATACCTTGTATGTTTTGTTTATGCAGTATTTGTTTAGTACAATCGCGTTCCATTTTCGACAGCTGAGGATCCCCCCCCACCACCCCCTCCCACCTTTTGTCCCGTGTTGATGCGACGTTATATTTGATGTAAAATGTACGATTTTCTATGGAGGCTGCGTTACAGAGCCATTTAATATATTTGAAAGTTCAGTTCACTGGATGTTATCTTTTTTTTGAAAAAAAGTTCCCCAGCCATTGTAAAGTGCCAAAGCATAACTGTTATTCAACCTCAAGTTTTATAGTCATGTGCCTTGTACAGTGTAATTTTTATTACGTTCTTATCATCGATATATTTGCTCCGTTTAAAACCAAAGAACTAATTTATTGGATGCATAGTATTTTTCTAAAACTCGAAATCTCTTTTTTTAAAAGTGAAAGTTCTGCATTGCAGACTCAGGCCCCTTGTGCACCCTTTAATCTGTAGTGGATTCCTCTCCTTTCGGAGTTCGGTTGATCTTAATTTCTGTATTTATCTGAAAAAAAAAGAAACCCAGAATAAATCAGTGTTTTTTTTTTGCCTTACTTTAAGGTGGTGGCTTTTTTTGTGTGTGTATGGGTTTAATGCATGCTGCTTTGTAATTGGCCGTTTGTCTGGTGTTTGCGGATTTCTCTGAATATAACCCGTTCAGGTTTCCACTAAGTCTACGATGAAGTCAATGCCTACTTAACTGCAGATTAGTTTAGCAGAGTAAGATCAAACTGCAAGCCTTGCGATGAAGGGTTGACTAATATCACATCGTGTCTTTACTGACAACTGTTAAGTTCCCAAAGCTGGCAAATAGTCGCCAAAAGTTAGTCCTTAAGTCGTGCAAAAAAATCGAAGAATGGTAAACTGAGAACAGACAAGTTTAGAACAAACATGCCAAGAATCTGAGGGGGTCTTATATAGATTTTCAGCCTATTCTTTAAAGGGCAACTTAATGTCTTTGTGAGTGCATTTTTTAAAAACAACCATAAATAGTTCGAAGTAATAAGGTCATGTGTTTTGCCACGATACAGCTTTAATGAACATGGCTATTTCTAGTTACTGTTCTGCAGGATGCGCCTTTCTCTCATTAGTATATCATTTGATTACAAAGCGTTCTATTTACAAAGTTAAAACCCCGAAGCGTTCCAAGAGCCTCAGAACTTAGAAATCTGAGACGGTGCAAGTCCCTTCACTTGACAGACTTCGTCGTCAATTTTAAATTCATTTATCAGATGTTCAAAAGCAGCCAAGCACCGAGAGAAGGGGGCCCGCAGCAAAGCGACTCACGACCCTTCCAATGCCCCAATATGGTTACCATTGTCCAGAACTCGCAACAAATCTGAAGCAAGGCCGGTGTAATTATATTTTGCAGATCTGTCTGCAAAAGGCCTCAGAAAGCCTGGTGCTGTAACTCCACTCAGAATGTTGAGACTTTGGGGAGCAAAATGGTGTAACTTTTCTGACAGCCCTTAAAAAAATAGAGGTTTACTGTTAATTCCACGCAAAATATTTCGCAATTATAGTTCCTGATTTTATGTTTACTTATCGTGGTGTATTTCCTCTCCACGGTTATTGGGGCTGTAGTGCATTGAATGAGTGTCATGTTAAAAACTACCAAAGCCCGTGGCCAAATGCTCATCCCGACAGACTCCACTGTAAGCTAGCCCTGGCAGGTTTGGACCTGATGAAAGTTATTGGAAAGTGCACGAAATGAGTTCGGGGTGTGTGAGTTTGTTATAATTGACCAAGAGGCGAGCTTTGGATGAGTGAAAGAGTCTGAACGCGAGTTTCTCAGCTTACATGCGGGCTCTGTCTTAGATCGGGCCGTCCTATCTTCGCCTGCTCAGACTCCTGGACCAACTGATGGCCTCGCTAGATAGTTGCACCTGTCATTAACAATATAGAGTTGAGAGTCAGCTGCGGATAGAATGCGCAAACATCTGGCGTTGGGTAATCAAAACGGAAGTCTGTCTGGCGCTCTGGGATCCCACCGATTTGCATGATCTAAATAAACTAAAAATATCCAGTACAAATTTGGATAAACGATTCCTCTTTTTCTTTGTTTTTTTTTTGAAAGAAAAAAGAAGCAGCGCGTACAGTTTCATGCCAAGAGCCAGGCATGGAAATCGCGTGCATTTTTCAACAAGCTGAGATCAATTTTGTGCTGGCCTTATTATTATTTTCATTATTTTTTCCCCAATTTCCGCACGCTACAACGCTGAATGCTTGCGTCGAGCGTGTTAAACAGTGTGGCAAGAGTTTAAAATAAAGGATTATTTTGCAGGGCAAGATTGACTCAAATGTGAATTCATATTTAACTCTGTTCACTACACGAGCTGGAATGGGGATTTTACGAACAATGGAGCAAGCCTCTAAGGTGCCGTGGGGCCTATATAGGTCGCGTACCTTCAGCCCCAGTAACAATGAATATTGGAGCTGGATTAGTAAACTATCTGCCTGCAAAAATCACCTCAAGTCAATCTCAAAGGTGGTCCGAACAGATCAATTCCCTCTGAGAGGAGGAAGCTACTGCCTCAAAAACCTACACTAAAATGTGGGCTGAGGATTTCGTCCCGATTCTACCGCCCGCCCAAAGATTTAATTTCTCCTTTACATCATCCCTTTGAATAGGTAATACGTTCCCGTTTGTGTTTTAAAAATAAACCCCACTCGACCTTGCAACCGAGGATGATTAATGAGCAAATGTGATCTGGGTGCACGAATTAACATTTCTTTTTCTCAAATTTAGCTCAAGAAACCATTAGCGAAGGTCTCTAATTTTAACATTATGCGAAAGAGAACCCAGTTAAAAAAAAGTCGGCATCTGTCTGCAAATCTAAGACGTTCTTGGAAGCTATTTATTTTTTTTTACTTTATTTTCTTTTTAAAACTCCATTTAATAACCAGCCCCTGCTCCGATCGGGAATTACAATGATACTTCTACTGGTTTGCAAAGAAAACACCCACTAGTGGAGTTTGAGTCTCTGGGTCAATGGCATCAAGTGGCAGTAATAGTAACGCCATTGATTGGAAACTTGTCCTCCAGGCACAAGTTTTCGCACGGGGACAAACAGCCCTCACTTAAACACTGTAATCGCTCGCATTTTCCACAAACTGCAGACCTGTTTTTCATGCCCCCCCCCCCCCCCCCGATTGGACCGCCACCTGCCTTACAGGGCCAGTGTATATAGTTCATGACCGAGATAACAGCCGAGTGTAAGCTGCAGTGTAATTTTATATATTGGATTGTATTCTTTTAGGAGGGGAAACACATGGTAATGCAATTGATACCCGCTATTCTTTCGCAATAAACCAAAGCCAGACTAGGAAATTCAAAAGTAAAGCTTTTTTTTAAACACAAAAAGTGGGATCCGTTTCTAATAGTGAGATATCGAGAGGCGCGCTGTATTTATTTACATGTGCAACATATATTTATTTAATCTGTTTGGAATTAACATGAACCATTTAATTTATAAACTGACCTGTAAAGTGTGGTAGCATTAAAGGTTTTGCTGTTGGTTGCTACTTCTATAGCATTAGACATTTGGTGTAATTGATGGAACGGGATGATAACTTGTTTTTTTTCACTATCAGTACCTTACAACCGCATCTCCCCCTCTCCCCCTCTACCTCCCCCGCATAACCCTTCTCCCCATTTTAATTGTTTCCAATACTGAAATGTATATGGTTGCAAAGTGGCATTTTCCTGATCCTTTGCCTAAAGTGAGACGCGCTTTCTATCACACATTCCCACAGCACAATGCCACCCTGCTTCCCTCCGGGAAACGGACCCAAAGCTGCAGAAGGATTGATAGTAGGAAAAATGTAAGGGCTGCAAAATTTCTGTCAGCAATTTGGCAATGGCTGGTGACTGTTTGTTACACAAAGTCTAGAGGACCTGGGAGCATACCTCAGAGGGGGTGGGGTGGACGGGGGAGGGGAGGCTAGGGTTAGGGGCAGGGCGGGTAAGTTTGATCGAAGTGTTGAAAATGATGAATGTGTTTTGATGTGGAATAAGGAGAAACTGTTTCCTGTGATACAGGTAGTAGTAACCAGAGGACACAGATCGAAGATACTTGGTCAGACTACCAGAGACCAGATTCCGTGCCCGCTGGGGCTGGTGTGTGTTGTAGACCCTTATAATCACATTTTGATTTAATGTTTTAAGTTTCCTTTGGACTTTGGTTTCTGTTCGGGCCGTCCCCCCGCCTCCTTTTTTTGGGGGGCTGCCTTTTTTAAATTGTCCCAAAGTTAATTTGAGCTCATTTTACTTGTTGGGCAGTCAAAAGAACTACCAGAGACCAAATAATGAGGCCATTTATAATGTTGGGGACTGGAATGCGCTGCCTGAAAGGGCGGTGGAAGCAGATTCAATGGTAACTTTCAAAAAGGAATTGGATGAATACTTGAAGGGAACATTTGAGCGGAGGCAATGGCCTACTGCTATTATCGCTAGACTATTAATCCAGAAACTGAACCAAATTTCTGGGGCCCCGGGTTCGAATCTCACTACAGCAGATGGTGGAATTAGAATTCAACAAAAACAAAATCTGGAAGTAAGAACCTACTAAAGACCATGAAACATTGTCAGGAAAACACAGTCTGCTTCGCTAATGTCCTTTAAGGAAGGAAAGCTGCTGTCCTTAGCTGGTCTGACCTACACGTGACTCCAGAGCCACAGAAATGTGGTTGACTATGGACTGCCCTCAGGGATGGGCAATAAATGCTGGCCCAGCTAGCAGCACCCATGTCTCAAGAATGAATAATAAAAAACATTTAGAGAGAAACAGCAGGAGAGGGAGACAATTCTTTCAAACAGATCTGACAGCCCTGATGAGCAGAATTGTTAGGGAGTCCCACATTCTCTGAATTTATTCAAATTTTAATTTAACATTAGGCCGAAATAAAATCTTTGCCAGCTGTTCTTGAAGGGACTGATTGAATTTCAGGAACAGGCAAGCTTCAAAATGCGACGGGCGAGACTTATAGCAACAAAAAGTCAACGATTATTGACACTTATAAATTAATTTAATTATCATCCTTTTCCCCGTACTCAACAGCGCTGGCCGACCTAAAGTTTTTTTTATTTACATAGAGACTCGACACGTTCCTCAGCAACTTCTCAAAGGACTTCACACGTAACCAATTACTTTAAGGTGCAGTGACTGTTGTTATGTAAATAATGTAACACAGATCGTGTTCACAGTTCCACACATTCTGGAATGCAATGCAGTCTACTGCGGCATGTATGGTCGTTTATATTATTGTAAAGCGGGGCACGGATTGCAGAGCACAATATTGACACTTAAAACATATTGGTCTTATTGCGTCAGGTATTTTAGGTATAACTCGTTGGGAGATAATTTTGACTGCGGGGCGATATCTTAACTATTATTTAAGACTGAAACACCTGGGACGTTCCACTCGTGCTCGACTGGATCCGATCGAGGCCGGCCAGTTGTAATCAGCCTCAAGTCTGTCAGCATTTATCCAGTCATGGGATCTCTGCGAAAGTCATTATTGCTTCTCAGATTTCAACTTGAAGTTAATTACTAAAATGACAAGCACAGTCCCCACTCAAGCCTATCATTGAAGTACGCAGATTGCAGCGCGTGTGAAGCTGAGATGTAACCCACCCGAAGGGTTATAATAATAAGTCGTGATAATAGCAGTCACCCTCGTCATGACACACCAAGTTCTGGACTAACTCTCACACAGTCAGCAGCATCACCACACCATCCCCCCCCCCCCCCCCCACACACACACCCAGCACACACACCCTATCCCCACACCTCTGCTTTTCACCTGACAATTCTGAGTGTATCAAAGGATGGATAGCAGCCGCCCCCCCCCCCCCCCCCGTGTGAATGTTTATTGTTTTTATTAGCCCGGCCTGGATTTTTCCCAGATGAAACGCCTCTTAAACCAAAGGCTTTCAAATTAATGGTCAGGCAAAAGTCATGGTGTTTTTTTTTGAACGAAAACAATATGCGGAGGTTGGGCGATTTCCAATGTTAACTTTGTGCTTTTGGTAAACTCGTGGAGGGTTCATTGGAGCTCTCCCACTCTACAAACCGCCCGATCCAACCTCAGGTCTTTAGCCGGGAAAGGCCCTGCCATGAGTTGTTTTCGAACATCCCTTTAACACAAACCTAACTGAAGAATTATGTCAAGTATTGAAGGCGATTAAATTTAAAAATATTTATTTTCAACTTTAAACAGAAAGAGAACAATTCATTCTCATAAGCTGAAACCCTTATTATCCTAAAACGCTGAAATCTCAGTTAGTCCCTGCTCCCCGAATTAGTATTTTCATTTAAGAAATACTAACCCACCGGACTGAGGAAAAGTGGGTATGGAAAGATCGCTCCGAACAAAATTAAATCATCTCGTTCTAACCTTAAGGCAGGGCGAAATCTATAGCAGGCGGTTAACAGGATGTCTACATTGGATGTCTTATTTTGACTGAAACGAAACGTTCTATTTTTGAACATGGGGCAAAAAAAAGTCATTCCAACGCCGAAGAGGTTAACAGGATGTCTACACACTGTGGTCTGTTTTGACATCTTTACGCCATAAGGACAAAGCATTCAATTGTTGAACTTGTTATAAATAAATGCAAAAATAAAAACGCCATTTCAAAGCATGCTATTAAGTTACTGTTATTTGCTTTTGGAGTTGGTGGGGGGGGGGTGCTCGAGTACTCTACTGAAGACACACACACACACATACACAACTGAAAGCATATTAACATCCCTTTAAATTTCTCTAATCATTTCAAGTGCATTTGTATCCCGAGGGATTTTGTTCTTGAATACATATATATATATATATATAACATTTACTGATAACCGCTGCGCTTCTAATTCCTCCCAATTCGCAGAGATGTTCTGGGTGACTGGGCTTTGACAGTGTGGGATGGACCTGCAGCTGGCGAAGCAAAGCCATTGCTTAAACACACTTGTCCCCACTTTAAAAGTGTTTGACACGGCCTTGACGAGCTTGGAACGTGTTTCTTCGCTTTTTGGTTTCTATCGCGTTTCGATTGTTTTCCCGCAACATAAATGACAGAAAAGAAGGTGCCCCGAATCAAAGTCCTCGTAACGTTTCTTCGCATTTCCTCTCCGCACAATTGGCACACAGTGGTATTCGCTCAAGGAACCGAAAGTTTACAAGTCGAAGCGCCCAGCGCTCTATGTAATCATTAGACAGCTGTGATTACTTGCAAAGTTGTTATAATCCCCATTCTTGCTGTAAACAGGAAAAAAAGTATATAATATGAAGCAAGAGGCATACATTAACAATAAAAATGGTCCGCAAGAGAGCTTTTTTTTATCTCTCTGTCACTCTTTGCCAAGTTCCCCTTTTGTGCAATCCTGTCGCTTGCAACTTTCCTTTTTTTTATAAGTACCCTCCCTGACAGCCTGCGGCCCAATCTATGCTTTGTAGTTAACTTGTACAAAATGACCAAATGTGTAGAACAACAAAAGAAACACACACACGAAATAAAAGGAAAGAAAGTGCCATTGTAAATCAAAAGGGATATCTGCCAAATACAATCCTTTATAGATTTATTCGGATTAAAAGAAATATGTGAATGTTGCAGAAGTTTTCTGAAGTTTGGTACTGAATCTGTATGTGTGTGTATGTGTGTGTGTTGTGCTCAGAGAATCAGCGGTGGACGTGATATTTCAAACATCAGATCAGTGCGTTTATATATTGGGTGCCCGGAAATTTTTCCAAATAAACACAGCTTGATTCAACTTGGGTGGGCAGAGTTATCAACAGACTAATTCTATAAACAAATGAAGGAACAACCGAGCAAGCGATTGGCTGGTACCTCGGAGACACGTGGAGAGAGCTTAGGCTTTTTTTCGCAATGAAATTTAATTAATGTGGGTGGGCTGAGAATAAAACGACTGTTTATCATAGACAATTTATTTTCCAGCGCAAAGTCAACATAAAATAGCAACTTACAACAATTATTTAACATTTTAAACCATGACGAAGGGACAAAGTGGGAACAATCTTAGAGAGGCAGCGCTGACATTTACTGAACTGTAGCATAGAGCCTTGTGGTGGACTCCTGCAAGTCCACTTTTTTTTGTGTGTTGTAAACTGTGATTTCTTTTGGAAGTTTGAAAGAAAAGAAGAGACAGGAAAAAAAGTTTGCTCGGGAGACGCCGCGAAGAGCTATGAACCATATCTATAGCAATCAGTTGCAGCCACTCAATGGGTCAGGATCTGCTGTCTGCTTGAATAGTGGTTCCGCACTCTACCTGTATGGAGGAGACAGCAGGATGTTCCCTGCTTTGGGATTCAGTGGAAATAACGTGATGGCCAGGCACGAACCTCCTCAAAAGCCACCATACAGTTACATTGCCCTCATTGCCATGGCGATCAAGAGTGTTCCTGAACACAGGGTGACCCTGAACGGTATCTACCAGTTCATCATGGAGCGCTTCCCATTTTACCATGACAACAAGCAAGGGTGGCAAAACTCCATCAGGCACAACCTCTCATTGAACGATTGCTTTATCAAAGTCCCTCGGGAGAAGGGCAAACCGGGAAAGGGTAGCTACTGGACACTGGACCCGAGGTGCACGGATATGTTTGAAAATGGGAACTACAGGCGGAGGAAAAGGAAAGCCAAGGGTCAAGGAGCCCAGGAGCAGAAGGAGGCAAAGAGGAACAAAGCAGACAATGGCGAGCAGGGCACAATGACTGAGGACTTTCCCAAAACTGGGCTAGACCGTGACACCAAACCACGGCCCAACTCTTCCGATTTTGAGGATCTCAAACAAGAAGGTGATTCGCCAGACAATGTTGTTCCAGGAAATATGAGAACTGAAGACAGAACACGCAGAGAAAAGCGGGAAGATTGCCAGCTTGCGTTGGCATCATCAGGCATCGGGGGCAAAAGCGTCAAGACACTGGGGTGTGGCGGATTAACAATGCTCCCCCCGCTCGCAGCTGAATCTCTTGACCAGGCTGCGACCCGTGCAGTCCAGTGTGGTATGTGGCCCAACCCTTCTGCCTCTGCTCTGGCCAGCCCTCTCCCAGTAGCCTCCCCCGTTGAATCTGGGTTCACGGCCATCCCAGGGGAAGGGGGTTCATGCCCCCCTTCCAAGGGTAGCCAAGGTGAGCAGATGCCTGGAGGAGATGCGAAGGCCGGCTCGCCCACCTCAGCTGAGGCGTCCCCCTCCGGCTTTCAGCTGGCACCTCGGGGCACCCACTCACCAGAGGGTGCAAGAACCCTTGGAACCCAAGCTCTGAGTCCGCTGCCCCTGGTTGGAAACGGCAGCCAAGAGATCAGGGGGCAAAAAGTTCAGAGTAGTCCCAACTCACACGCTGCACGATCCAAGAGTTTTAGCATAGAAAGCATTCTCTCTAAGAAAAGCCATCACAGCGACAATAGTTATGGAAGAGACCAGATCGACAAAAACGCCGGGCGCCCAATTTCAAAACTAAACTTACGAAATCTATCCAATAGATGTTTCGGCAATTCGCTTTTAGATACCTCGTCAAAGGTCTGCACAACTTTTAACACCTCCTTGCCGTTTGATACCCATCAGTTACCTGGTAAATATTATCAAATCGGTTTTCCCTTTTATTCCTATTTTCCACTGACCTGCTCTGAAACATGTTTTAATTTTAAATAGTTCAACAAAAATACACCTGACCCTCTATGTATGGTACGAAAGCTAATTTTCTAAGCAAAAGTCTTTTACAACGGCCAGAAATTTTATTGAGTTATCAATTGAATATTTATCACACCTACAGCGTGTCGATGCGTTAGTTTTAGTTTTAGTTTTTTTTAAAAAAAAGACCCACACGTTTAATTGCTTCCAGCAGTCCAACAAGACAGAGACTGTGAATCCCTTTTATCCCCTATTGGACAGGTTTTTATGATTAGACAGATTTTCATTTACATCGCGCCTTATCGCCCCTTGGAAAAGTCAAAATGTGGGGGGTGGTGGGGGAGCTTCACATTGAAATTAAATAGAGTTTAAAAAGTGGGCATTGTTCTAGCTGCTGCATAAAAACGCTTTATTTCCAAACAACAGCATTTAGATGATACAGATTTCAATAATTCATTTGTAAATGTTCAGCGTGGTTAAGCCGGCACATCACGATGTCAACCATTTTATGAGATAGACCCCAGCTGCTTGCGTTAATGTATATCTGAGCAAAGTCATTGTCTGTATTCTGCCACCGTCAAGTATAGTTTTCCTCTCTGTCAGCGCGCCATGCCACAGAGCGCCTCATTTCTTGCAGAGAAATGCTTTGACATCCAGTGTAACTTCTGTTTCGCCCACCGTTTCGCTGCTGATATGTAACACGAATAAACTATCTATTAAACTATCCGGTTTGACCACTTGTATTCTAATTAAGCACACCATTTGTGTTATTTACTCTGCCCTGTCTGCTTTCCTTTTTAAACATCTTTTCGATCTTGGCGAAAAACACGATGGAACGTTTAATTGGCATATTTACCGAATTTTGGGAGGGGGTGGGGCAGGAGAAAACAAGATCACCTGGGCTTATTCACACCAGGTGAAATGAGGCGATCCTCTCATATTATTGCAATGCGATACTTAGATGATTTTACACAATCCGCAGCAGAATTTGGCGTGGGGGGACCCCAGTCAATTGTACATTCGTTATTTCAGTTGAGCCTTACAGCAGTCACACGGACCACGGCGCTTTCCATAGACAATTTTAGACACCTTTTAGGCGACCTTTTGTGCCACGCTGAAAATTGAGTTATCTCACCCAACAGCGGAAGGGACAAGTTACACAGGCCGAGATTAGAACCCCCCGCCACCCTGCTCCCTTCCCCAACCAGCACAGAAGCGAGTGATGCAATGTGAAATCGACAATCATCCTATAATCTAAACTACTTGTATTTAAAGATAGCCAATCTATAATGTTATTCCTAATGGTAATCTAAGCACCAGGACTAACAGAAGGCCCGACAGCTGTTTATTTTGATAGGCGGAATTCCGCTCTAACGGTTAATTGAATTACCCCAGTTAATTTTTTTTTGTTGTGTGTTACCGGGCTCTTCTGCTGTGAGTGTTGGAAACATGTCTAAATTATTATTATTATCATTTCTCTCTCGCTTCTGAAAGCGACATCCTTTATTTTAATTTGTGAAAACAAAAACAAAACAGCGATTTTGTTGGAGAGTTGTGCTGGAGATCGAATGGGAGCAAAAGTAGGGACCAACAGTGATGCCGGGTTCCGAATTTAAACAAAGCTTCCATTCAAAAAGCTTGCAGTTCCCACAGCTCCAGAGAGTACTGGGGGGGGGGGGGGGTGCGGCGAGGGGACTTTATTTGCAAACGCAGCTCTCTACACGTTGGAGTTTGCACTCTTTTCCCTTATACTTTTACTTTCGTGACCCAGGTTACGCTGACTGTCTTTCCAATTTATCTATCCACATATATACACCAGTCTGCAGAGTGGATGTAGAGAGATTTAAACCAAACCATGTCGCTATTGGAAGGAAATAATTTATTCTTTCTTAGACATATCAAAAGCGTCATTCATTTTCTTCTTAAAAAATCATGTCTTATCCTTGCTAATCCCCACGGCTGTCAAATAAACACGGCACAGGAAGGATAGGATTGCCCGGATCTAAATAAACCTTTAAATCCACACATGTAGACTAAAAGACGTGTCACATGTATATATCAAGTTAAAACTATTAATCGTTCCTTTACTGAAATAGTTTAAAAGACTGACCACCAATAGGTATTTAAATCGATTAATCCTTCCCGAGTCTTCACCAATAATAATATGGGCAACAGACATTTTTTTTTTGGGGGGGGGGGTTGTTCCTCATCTTTCTTTTAAGAGAGAATTACTTAACGTAAACTGCCCACCGAAGGAGACCAATATATTAAAGAGAATCTGAACAAAGATCTGGCATTAGTACATTCTAGGCAAAAAAAATGGGAGCACAAACTGCTTGTAACAAAGATACCATTCCTGAGCGTTTCCCAGAGAGATGAAGAGGAGTCGCATGCCCAAAGAACAGTTTTCAGGTGCCTTGCGATTGACAGGGACACCGATGCGACGAGATCAGTAATTGACAAAGCAAAATTCAAACTAACGTCCGAGGCATCAGGTCACTGCGAATTGGAGATTCGCCCACGCCGTTTGTGTGTGTAGAAAATGGTTTGTTTTATTGTGAAAATAAAATGAAATAAATACACATCTTGGTTTTCGGTTGAAATCGCCCCCAGGATTTTTTGTTTTATATGCTTGCAGGGTGCAGATGAGGAATGTGCATGAAAGTAAATAAACTTCATCAGATTGCTGCAAAGAACCAAGACGTTTGCAAGTATTTCCTGTTTAGAGTTTTTTTTTAATCAAATGCTCTCATGCACAAACAGTTCCTTTCCAAATAATCCTATACGGTGCACTTCAAAGTCTACTTTACCCAGTAAATCACACGATGACTATACAATGAGCATAAATATGTGTAGCACTGGATATGACCTTTTTGAGCCAGATAGGCCTCGTCTTTAATTGGACTTTGAAAACTTATGGCTATTTGCACGCTGCGTATATTTAGGCACCTAGCCTTGCACACAGATGCATTGATATGTTTGACTCCAATTTAACGCATTATTACGCAATATGTACTGATTTCAAATCAATTAACAATTTGAGCGATTCATGGTCAGAGCAAATAAAGTTGACTGCAGTTTATTGATAAAGAACACACAATTGCTGCGAAATCTGTTATATAATTATCCCATGAATACATGCGGTAACAAAAACTATACACAGTGTTGAGTGTTGCTGCTTGTATCTATACTGAGGAGCTGGCTCAAGTGAGAAAATTGCTTTCTCGAGTGCTTTACCACTGATTTCAGTGCGCAAAGAATGAGTTGGCACTGGGGACAATAGAGCAAAATCAGAGTCTGAGGATTGAGGGTTGACCATTTAGGATGAAGATGCGTAGACATTTCTTCACCCAGAGTGGTGAGCCTGTGGAATGCCAAAACATTGAATACATTCAAAAAGCAGCTGGATCAAATGAGATCAAAGGTTAAGGGATAAAAGCAGGAGTAGGCTATTGAGTTGGATGATCAGCCATGATCGTAATGAATGGTGGAGCAGGCTTGGAGGACCAAATGGTCTCCTCCTGCTCCTATCAATGTTTCCATAAAAACCATTAACCAGCAGTTTGAAGTTTATTTATTAGACTCACAAATAGGCTTATATTAACACTGCAATGAAGTTACTGAGAAAATCCCCAGGTCGCCACACGATGTACACTGAGGGAGAAGTTAGTATGGCAATGCAGCACATCTTTCGGACCATGAGAGGAAACCAGGGCACCTGGAGAAAACCAACACAGATGTGGAAACCCACATGGGGACCGAAGCCAGGAATCCAACCCAGGTTCTTGGTGCTCTGAGGCAGCTGTGCTAACCACTGTGCCATCAGCCTCCCAAAGTTTGCTTAAAACTGCTGTAATGTCATTGAAAGCAACACTGCTGATTTTTTTTTACAAGAATTAAAAGCCAAATTGTTCCACCAAATTATTAACTGAGAGACTACAAAAACCATCTGAGTCAAAATATTAATCAATCTTACCTACCAACAGGTGATGGCGGCAATGAATGGAATGGAAATTTTATTCTCTGCCATTGTGGAGCATGGATTTCAGCAAATTTAGTGCCCATGCCTTTAGAAGTACTTTAACATGGAGCACCATTAGAAACTGAGCAAGGCAACAGGATAAGCTGTCATTTTGTGATAGGTGTTGCAGAATTTATTTTGGATGACATCCACACATTTTAACGTTTTGATTAATTATTTTGTTTGTTAAGGATTTTAGAGCTGAGGAATGTAACATTTTTCCAGTTTTCCCATGCACTGTCAGCCCTTAGCATTCCCAGTTCAGGACCAGCATTGATTTAATCTCTCTGCACCGAATTACCAAAAGGCTGACATTTCTCACACTGATACTTTTAAGCTCAAAGTCAGCATGAATGCAAAATGAGATTTTCAACTTTCTACTTGCAATGAGTTTTTCGCCTTAACCATTGGCTGGAGCAGCTTTATCCTCCAGTGCTTTAAGCCTATGTTTAGAAAAATAGGGAGCTAGTGCACCAACAATTTAGATTTCATATACTAATCATCCAGTTACTTTGCAAAATAGAAGTCAAAATGCCCTGAATTTTATGTTACAGGGAAAAGTAATATTTCCAACCAAGTATAAATTGTTACTGAGATAGCCAACAGTAAATAGATTAACACTATAAACTTGGTACTGGCCTGCTAATAATAACTGGGAAGCAGTGAAATAAAAATCCACATTTATTTCCCAATCAATTGAAAAGTCAACGTGCCTAAAGAAATACATAGCAATATAGGCTAGGGGTGGGCCATTCAGTCGCTCGATCCTGTTCTGCTGTTCAACGAATCATGTCTGATATGTTTCATGACTCTATCCTTGCCTCCACATGTCTCAATACTCTATTGGTTAGTTAAAGTTTATTAATTTTAGATCTTTAATTATGAATTGAGCTAAATCTACTACTTTACACATTTTACCTACTTGTGTTCACAATGTTTCCTAAATATTCTTCTGAATGTCCTAGCTCTGATTTTAGGGTATCTTCCCTTGTCCTACACTGCTTCACTGGCAGGATCAGTTTTTCTCTATCTCATCAATTCTTTTCATTTTAGTTATCTGTGTTTCGAATCTCTTTGGACTGCCATTGTCTCTAGCTATTCAACATTTAAAGAATATTCAGATCAATTCATTTTTAAACCCAAAATGAATGACTCCACACTTATATGAATTGGAAACACACTCACTTAATTTATCAATGTTGCTTTATAATTTTATGGCCCTGCCTACATTACTTGCCAGGTCACCAGTCCTTATGTCAGTGACATACTTGTATATGTGGTGCTGTTTTACATTATCTAAATCACTAATAAATGTAGCAAATTTTTGAGCTCCAGTGCAGTTTTTTGTGGAACAATCCTTCCAATTTGATCACATATCCATTATCCCTATTACCTGTCTTCTACTACCTAACCAATCTCTGAACGATATCAATAATTTGTATTCAATTCCATGAGCTTTTGTTTGAGTTAATGTTCTCACTTACGTGAATTTTTTTCTCAAGAAGTCCATATAAATGACATCCATAGACATTTTCTTGTCCACCATTTTAATTAGTTTATCTAACTATCCGATCTGTTACAAATTCACATAGTCTCTTTTTATTTAATGCATGCAAAGCTCTCAGCCTTCACTCTCTTTCATTGTTGATTCCAATAACTTCCCTACAACAGTTTTTAGACCAGCAAGTCTACAAATCAATCCTTTCACACTCTCAAGGTGTTCCAAAATGCTTCAAACAATCAAGAGCTTCAGGAACCTAGTTTCAGATGTAATGTTAGACAACATGGTGATCAATATATATAATGTGATAAATGTCCAGATAATTTATTGCAGTGATGTTGGTTGAGGGACAGACATGCTCTGGTTTTGGAGGAATATTTTTTCTTTGAATAGAGTTATATATCTTTTATGCCCAGCTAAGAGATACGGGTCAGGGCCTGTGATGGCTCAAATGAAAGATAACACCTCCAACAGTGCTGCACTTTCTGGAACAGGGTTTGAACTTTGATTTGATTTAATTTGATTTATTGTTGTCACATGTATTATAGTATAATAAAGTGTAGTATAAAGTGAAAAGTATTGTTTCTTGCATTCTATATCGACAAACCATACTATTCATAGAGAAGAAAAGTATAGAGTGCAGAATGTAGTGTTACAGTCATAGCTAGAGTGTACAGAAAGATCAACTGAATGCAAGGTAATTCCATATGAAGCCTAAGGGCAGCAGGGAAGAAGCTATTCTTGAGTTGGTTGGAATGTGACCTCGGACTTCTGTTTCTTTATCCCAATGGAAGAAGGTGGAAGAGAGAAAGTCCAGGGTGCATGGGGTCCTTAATTAGGCTCAGTTAGTGCACTGGATAGCTATAGATTAGCCAGGAGGGAGCTAAAGAGTGAGGAGTGAGTTGAGAAGAGCTAAAAGAGGACACGAGAAGACTTTTGGCTGATAGGATCAAGGAGAATCCTAAAGCTTTCTTTAGATATGTTAAGAACAGAAGATTGGTTAGGGCAAGATTAGGGCTAGTCAGAGACAGCAGTGGGAAGTTGTGCGTGGAGCCTGAAGAGATTGGAGAGGCACTGAACAAATATTTCTCTTCGGTATTCACGCAGGAAGATGTAAATGTAGTTGTGGAGAACACTGGGATACAGGGTTGCAAACTGGAAAGTATTGAAGTAGATAAGGAGGATGTGCTAGATATTCTTGAGGGTTTGAAGTTAGATAAGTCCCGTGGGCTGGACGGGATTTACCCTAAGATTCTCTGGGAGGCGAGAGGGGTGATTGCAGAGCCTCTGGCTCTGATCTTCAGGTCGTCATTAGCTACAGGTATAGTGCTGGAAGACTGGAGGATAGCGAATGTGGTGACTTTCCTGGGAATTATAGACCGGTGAGTCTTACTTCTGTTATGGGCAAAGTATTGGAAAGAATTATTAGGGATAGGATTTATAGTTATTTAGAGAGAAATGAATTGATTGGGGATAGTCAGCATGGTTTTGTGAAGGGGAGGTCGTGCCTTACTAACCTTATTGAGTTTTTTGAAAAAGTGACCAAAGAGGTGGATGGGGGTAAGGCAGTTGATGTGGTATATATGGACTTTAGTAAGGCGTTCGATAAGGTGGCCCATGGAAGGCTTCTGCAGAAAATGCAGATGTATGGGATTGAGGGTGATTTAGCTAATTGGATTAGGAATTGGCTAGCAGATAGAAGACAGAGGGTGGTGGTTGATGGGAGATATTCATCATGGAGTTTGGTTACAAGTGGTGTACCTCAGGGGTCTGTTTTGGGGCCCCTGCTGTTTGTAATTTTTATAAATGATCTGGATGAGGGTATTGAAGGATGGATTAGTAAATTTGCAGATGACACTAAAGTCGGTGGAGTGGTAGATAGTGAAGAGGGGTGTTATAGTTTGCAGAGAGACTTGGACAAGTTGCAGAGCTGGGCCGAGAGGTGGCAAATGGAGTTTAATGTGGAAAAGTGTGAGGTAATTCACTTCGGCAGGAACAATAAATGTGTAGAGTATAGGGTTAATGGTAGGACTCTTAATAGTGTTGAGGAACAGAAGGATCTTGGTGTATGTGTCAATAGATCCCTGAAAGTAGGCAGTCAAGTGGATAAGGTTGTTAAGAAGGCATATGGAGTCTTAGCTTTTATTGGTAGGGGGATTGAATTTAGGAGCCGCAGCATCATGTTGCAACTGTACAAAACTCTAGTGCGGCCGCACTTGGAGTATTGTGTGCAGTTCTGGTCCCCACATTATAAGAAAGATGTGGAGGCATTGGAGAGGGTACAGAGGAGGTTTACCAGGATGTTGCCTGGTATGGAGGGCAGGTCTTATGAGGAGAGGCTGAGGGATTTGAGGTTGTTTTCGTTAGAAAGAAGGCGGCTAAGAGGAGACCTTATTGAAACATATAAGATGATTAGAGGTTTAGATAGGGTGGACAGTGATAGCCTTTTTCCTAGGATGGAGAAAACTAGCACGAGGGGACATAGCTTTAAATTAAGGGGTGGTGGTTATAGGATGGATGTCAGAGGTAGGTTCTTTACCCAGAGGGTGGTAAGGGTATGGAATGCCCTGCCTGCTGCAGTTGTAGATGCACCAAGTTTGGTGGAGTTGAAGAGGTTAGTAGATAAGTTTATGGATGAAAAGGGAATGGTTTAGGTTAGAGGGTCATTGCTTTTTCTTAATTGGTTGGCGCAACATCGAAGGCCGAAGGGCCTGTTCTGCCCTGTAATGTTCTATGTTCTATGTTCTTAATTATGCCGACTCTTTTCTGAGGCAATGTAATTGTTGACAAAGTCAATGGATGGGAAGCTGATTTGTGGGATGGACAGAGCTTCATTCATTTGTCATTTCTTGCGATCTTGGCAGAGCAGGAGCCATATCAAGCTGTGATACAACCAGAAAGAATGCTTTCTATGATGCTTCTGTAAAACTTGGTGAGAGTCGTAGCTGACATGCCAAATGTCCTTAGTCTCTGGGAAAGAAGAGGCATTGGTAGGCTTTGTTAACTATACTGTTGACATTAGGTTGTTGGTGATCTGAACACCTAAAAACTTGAAGCTGTCAACCATTTCTACTTTGTCCCCATTGACTTAGACAGGAGTATGTTCTCCAATATGCTTCCTGAACTTTCAATGCCCTGACTCAGATATATCCACACTACCACTAAGTCAAGGTTGACGAGTAAGAAACAATGCTGGTATAGAAACATCATTGCAAAATCAATCTGAGTAAGAACTTGAAATGTGCTTATTATAAATTACGCAACTGGTAAATATTAGTAGCAACCACAATTGTCCTGGATTAACTAATGGCAGGCAAACATCCTGCAATTTTTTGAATAGAGAACAAAGTCATTATCAACTTGCTGATTCACCAGAAAAGAGAGATAGATCTCTTGGTTTCATATGCCGTTTTAAAGATGGAATACCTAGCCGAATTATACATCATACACATACGGCAGAGATATTATTGTGTGCTGAATTCAAGCTCAGACCCCAGAAGGGACAGTTTCAATGTTTATTGAACTGTATGAACACAAGTCTATTTTGAAGAGTCAGGATGTCGAAAATCCACAAGCCTTTCATTTGATAAATTGCTGCTCATTGCTGTAATTTTAATAGATTCTGGTAATAAAACACGTGTTGATTGTAGTTTCAGGTGGTTAGTTAAGCTACTGTCCCTCTCATACAGAAGTGACAGAATATGGTAATAGTTTCAACTTTGCCACATTTTTAGTGA
Organism: Sphyrna mokarran; assembly: GCA_024679065.1. NCBI lineage: Eukaryota > Metazoa > Chordata > Chondrichthyes > Carcharhiniformes > Carcharhinidae > Sphyrna > Sphyrna mokarran. The sequence goes on from JAGIQG010000004.1 coordinate 14,960,328, forward strand.
CTTCCAAAGCCTTAGACCAAACAATAGTATAGCATTGTAATAATGAATTACAGTCAATAATATTGCTCCTTGGGTTAAAGAAGCAATCTTGAGTGTTTAATATTGTTATCAACCTTCAACATCAGGGCATGAAGGACCAACGCTCCAAGATCTTTCTGTTAATCTTTGTATTAGATAGAAACATAACATAGAGAGCAGAAAGGTCTCTGAAATCAAGATGAATACTCAGTAGACAAAAATAAAACTCCTCTTTGCTCTATATAATTTATAGTATCATATCGCTCATCTGGGTCATTTCTGTATTGTATTATTTAGTGGCCTCATTAATATAATTTATACAGCTGGAGGGACTCCATTCAAATTCTCTGAACTACCTCAGTGATTACTTCATAAGTGGCATATAATTTGAAGTGTTTTCATTGGAGACAAATTGGAATTTCTATCCATGCAGCTTATTCCTACTGCAACATTCAATAGATTTAGAAGTTGAGCTTTACAAGTAGCTGCAGCAAGGAATATGGTACATTTACCACTGTTTGTCAGTAAAGATGTGTATGAGTGATGGAACTTTCGATCTCCTGATACACTTAAAGTGAAAGAAAATTACAGACCGAGAATTTTAAACTAACTCCATGATTTTTCAAATAAAATTAGAAGATAAATTCTTCTTTTTACACTATGTAAAATTCCTGGTCAACCATGGTCAGAGTCCATTTGTGATCAATAGGATAGATGGTGTAATCTCAGAAGTGTGTCAAGTGCCTGAATTATGAAGTAAATTCTCCCTGACTATGCCTTTCAGCCTTTAGGGAATTGCTTGGCAGGCATTCATTGCTACTCCTAAAATTATACAATTGCAAAGCAAGAACTCAGGGATTTGGGAGAATTGCTTGTGGTGGATTAAAGTTTAGAGTTTATTTATTATTATCAGAAGTAGGACTATATTAACACTGCAATGAAGTGGGCAACACAATGGCACAGTAGTTAGCATTGCTGCCTCACAGTGCCAGCGACCCAATTCGATTCCCAGCTTGGGTTGCTGTCTGTGTGGCATTTACATATTCTTCCCATGTCTGCGTGGGTTTCCTCAGGGAGCTCCGGTTTCCTCCTGCGGTCCAAAGATGTGTAGGTTAGATTAATTGGCCATGCTAAATTGCCACTGAGTGTTAGCGGGACCAGCAGGGTCATACAGCTATAAGGATAGGAACTGGGAGTGACTGTTTTAGGTGCTGACTTGGTGGGCCAATGGCCTCTTTCTGCACTGAAGGGATTCTATGGTTATTAAGAAGTTACTGTGAAAATCCCCCAGTTGCCACACTCTGGTGCTTGTCTGAGTACACTGAGGAAAAATTTAGCATGGCCAATGCTCCTAACCAGCACGTCTTTCAGACTGGGAGGAAAGCGGAGGAAAACCACACATACGTAGAGAGAAATGTTGATTCCACACAGACAACTGGGAATTGAACCTGGGTCTCTGGTGCTGTGAGGCAGCAGTGCTAACCACTGTGACAGTGGATTACCTCAAAATGAACCAATACCTGAGGTGAGGGTGAAAGCTTACAGGTGCCATCAGAGAGGCTGAATAATTTGGATCATTCACAAATTGATTTCTACATCTAAATTGGAGTCTTATATAGGGATTCCTTAGAGGGATTGAATTTAGGAGCCGTGAGGTTATGTTACAACTGTACAAAACTCTGGTGCGGCCGCACTTGGAGTATTGCGTACAGTTCTGGTCGCCGCATTATAAGAAAGATGTGGAAGCATTGGAAAGGGTGCAGAGGAGGTTTACCAGGATGTTGCCTGGTATGATGGGAAGGCCTTATGAGGAAAGGCTGAGGGACCTGAGGTTATTTTCATTAGAGAGAAGAAGGTTACGCGGTGACCTAATTGAGGCGTATAAGATGATCAAAGGACTGGATAGGATGGATAGTGAGAGCCTTTTTCCTTGGATGGTGATGACCAACACGAGGGGACATAACTTTAAATTAAGAGGTGATAGTTGTAGGACGGATGTCAGAGCAGGTTCTTTACACAGAGGGTGGTGAGGGCATGGAATGCCCTGCCTGCAGCAGTTGTGGACTTGCCTACTTTGGGGGCATTCAAATGGTTGGTGGATAGGCATATGGATGATATTGGAATAGTTTAGGTTAGAGGGTCCACTGGCCGGCGCAACATCGACGGCCGAAGGGCCTGTACTGCGCTGTAATGTTCTATGTTCTATGTTCTATATTTTAGACTGTGGAACCACTAGCACTTTTGGATCATTTCGTATTTAACTAATCATGTGACCTGGCTTAAAAACAGAAAATGCTAGAAGAACTCAGCAGGTCAGGTAGCATCTGTGGAAAAAGGGGCAGAGCTAAAGCTTTGAGTCAGGATAACTTTTCTTCAGAGATAAAGAGAGGGAAAAGTGTGATAGATTTTTTATAATGTTCGGGAGAGGGTGGAGAAGGTGAAGCAAAGTAGAGGGTTAGGGATAGGTGGGAACTCAAGTGAGATTTGACAGAGATGCCATGTTTTAATGGTAGCGTTATACAGTAGATATTTATATCCTATTCTGAATTCTAAAGCAAAGACTGTATGACAGAAACTATTGATAGAAAACGCTATCTATGTAAATGGTCCTTTGTGAACAAAGAAATGTTCATCTTCTGCAGCAACAGCTTTCATTACTTTTACATGTCGTATATTTTATGTTTTGGATCCATTGGGGCTTCTCCAGGGAGCCATTGCAATATGGCTGCCCCCTAGTTTCTTGGGTTCCACCATCTCCAGTAGGGTGAGGAAACTTTAGCCCAATTTCTCAGGTGGGCTAGGTAACTCAGGGGTATCCAGTTCTCTAAAGTGGGATGGCCGGAAACACAGATGGTTGTATATGGTTACACAAAACTGCAAGTTCACATGTGCAATAATTTGAGATACACCTATCTATAAATTTGCAAGCCCCATTGACCAGAACACAAGTTCTATTTTGTAAAAAAATGTAACACACATACAGAGAAAATCAAAACTCTTACAAACAGAAATGCAGAGTTCGTAACCCAAAAGATCAAGACCCCTACAGAAAATATCCAAACACATTATCCATAAAAATTAGACCCCTATAAATTCCCATGAAGGGTAAGATCCAAACTCCACATATATGTATATTGTAAAGATTCCCATCGGCAAACATTCAAGCTTCCTATTGTAAAAAATAACTAGATACAGTGACTTAACTTCACCTACCTTATTGTTTGGTGAAATGAATGGTATTTTTTCCCTTGGTCTAACTTCACCAATCAGAAAGCAGCCTTTTCTAATTTTTTCCAGAACCACAATCTTAAAAAGACCTCAGTTTGAAAGTTTGCATTGCACATGGACAAAGTAATGAATCACGGGTTGGGTGAAATAGAATTGTTGACCATATTCAACTATAGGTGTACATGAGAGACACCTGAATTGAATTGTTTATCTAGCATAGTTTTTACTACCGTTGCATCTGAGTTAGAAGCCTCATTAGTCCCAATCCATGAGTATGCAAGCGAAGTATTACAATGCTGCTGTTCCTTAAACCAGGCAGATAATGGGGCCACATGCTGGCACTATTGCCTCACAGCACCAGGGACTTGGGTTCAATTCTGACCTCAAGTCACTGTCTGTGTGGAGTTTGCACATTCTCCCCATGCCTTGTGAGATTCCTCTGGCTTCTTCCCACAATTTGAAAGACGTGCTGGTTAGGTGCATTAACCGAGCAGGCATTAGAGTGTGGCAACTAGAGAAATTTCACAGTAACTTTGTTGCAGTGTGGGTCTAAGTCTTACTTATGACTAATAAGTAGTAATTTTATTATTTCACATGAACAAATTCAGCAACTATCCTGCAAGCAGCATTAACATGAATCATTGACCATTCAGTAGGGGTAATTTTGTGTTTGGGCAATGTGCAACATGAGTGATATCGATCATCCAACATAGATGGTTTTCGATTTTCATTTTCTTTGAAGTCAATGCAATTGATCTGGTAGTACCCAATTTACACTCGGGTCCCTGGCACTGTGAGGCAGCAGTGCTAACCATGCTACCCCACTTATTAAATATACTTACTTAACACGCTTTGACATTTCTCTAGCTATGGTGCTATATGCTTTTCCATTTTCAAGTCACATGGTGGATCCTTTACACTTCAGCCATGTGGCATTCTGTTTATGCAATGAGTATTGAAAACACCATAATTGCAATCATTTATTTTTCCCATGTTTTATGAGGGTATCATAGATTGAATGGCTGATGGTGCTGGTTGACATGATCTGGCGTGTGCTGTTGCTATGGTGCACAACTAGAACCCAATTAAGCCCAAGTCAGACACCTTATGCCAGTTAATGGTCATGAGTCACCTTTGCTATGCACATTTTTATTCAATGCATTGACAAACAATGAAATGGTTCACTTTTACTTAAGTAGTATCTACATAGAATAACAGTCAGACTGGTTAGTGAATTGATATTGCAACACATTTAAAGGGCTCATGTTATTAAAAATACCTACAAGAACAAAGATAAAACAATTTGTGCATATCATAATGAATCCTGAGAATATGCTACTGGATGTGACTCATTTCTGTGTCTCTCTCTTATGTTACAGAAAATTGAAAGGTTAAATCACTTTCACACTCGGTAATGATCACAACAGATTACAGTATGTTTGAATCATGGCATTTGCCCTTCTTGTCAAATGAATCCCTGGAGCATTTTCTGAAGAAAATGACAATTGCATCACCTCAGGTGAAGAAGAGGAAGTACAATCGGGCTCAGGGTGATAAATGCGCTGCTCCAAATGAATGGGGAAAGCAAATCATTTTATTGACACACTAGTTAAAAATAATAAAATTGCCACATATATCAATAATTGCTAAAACACGTTTCCTGGTATTCTGGATAAAAGCAAATTACTGTGGATGCTGGAAGCTGAAAAAGAAAACCAAAAGAGAAAATGCTGGAAAATCTCAGCAGGTTTGGCAGCATCTATAAGAAAAGAGCCGATGTTTCTATCTAAAACTTGCGTTCTGGTCTCAAAACGTTTTTTTCTCCCTTTCCAGATGCTGCCAGAGCTGCTGAGATTTTCCACATTTTCTGTTTTGGTTGCCTGATATTCTGTTGTGGGGAAAAAAAGAAGTCAGATGTCTTGAGATGTTGAGAATAAGAACTGGTTTAAGATTAGAAAATGGAATTCAGTGTCAATCAAAATCTAATCACATTTGGACAGTTACAAAGAGATAACTGGTGAGTTACTGTTAGCTTTACTGCCAGCCCTTACAGAAAGTCATTTTAAATTTGTTGTAGTTAAATTGTAGATAATAAGCAGTAGCATTCCTCATAGTACCTCTTCAAATTCAATTTCACTTACTTCATATCTTGGTTACTGTGTGCACTGCAAATACACTCCACATGAATCCCCAGTATAATGTGTATTTACCTTTTTAATTCTACTCTCACCCTCATTACCTTAATGCCTATAGCCCTATTTCTAAGTATGAACTGTATTATGTAATGACCAGCAAGGTCATGGATAAACTGAAAGCACTGATTCAGCTCTTGGCTCTGCCATCGATAAGTGGTTTGAAGTTTGCTCTTCTAATCTATACTTTCATCAGCATTTAGCTGCTTACAATTCACTGGTACTCATTTGGAGTTGTGTGTGCCTCCTTTGATTGGGAGAGGTGTGTGTGTGTGTGTGTGTGTGTGTGTGTGTGTGTGTGTGTGTGTGTGTGTGTGTGTGTGTGTGTGTGTGTGCATTACTGAAATGACCAACCCCACTAATTCCAGAGGCCAACAGAGCAGTTGTAGGTGCTTGCAGATAATTGAGTGATCTCAGGGTCTGCTGCTCCAATCAGTGCTGACAACACAAACAAACACATGAACAGGCACCAGGCATTTACATAAATCACCCATTCATGCCATGCATGGCATTTTAAAGGTTTAGTAATCCTTCAAAATAAAGTCTTTAACACCTCTGTCTTCAATTACAAAAACATATGGCATGTCCACTGAATGTCATTCAATTGCTTGGTCACTCGATCTATCAAATCACATTCATTTGAATAGTCGCACATTTTAGTTGCAAAATGCCATCTGATTTATCTCATGCTGCAGTTTCACTACAGGTATTGGTTTTAGACTTATGTTGAACAATCAGTTATGATTTATGGTGTTCATTTTGCAGCTTTTTGCTATCAAGAGAAAGCAGTGATCAGGGTGTATTAAAATGAACACAGAGAATTCTGCATGGATACTACAAAGTTTATAGACGCTGAAAACATTCTTGCTGTAGTACATGATACGACTTGTGTTCTGGAAATAGCCATACACCAGCCAAGATTCTCCACTGTCATTACAACACTGACAGGCACCTGACAATGTGAAAGATTGTCTAGATATGTCTTGAATTAGCTCGGTGTAAATGAGAACCCAGAAGAACCTAGAAAAATCTCAGTATCTGTGAAGAGAGTTTTTTTAATATTTGTGGGCATCGCTGGCTGGGTCAACATTTATTGCCCAACTCTGAGAGCATTTAAGAGTCAATCACATTACTGTGGATCTGGAGTCACATATAGGGCAGACCAGATGGGAATTTCCAGTATCAGTGCAGAAAGAGGCCCTTTGACCCATTGAGTCTACACCGAACACAATCCCACCCAGGCCCTACCCCCATATCCTTATGTATCATACCCACTAATCCCTCTAACCTATGCATCCCTGGACACTAAAGGGCAATTTCTTAGCATGGCCAATCAACCTAACCTGCACATCTTTGGTCTGTGGGAGGAAACCAGAGTACCTGGAAGAAACCCACGCAGACACGAGGAGAATGTGCAAACTCCACACAGACCATGACCAGGAATCGAACCCAGGACCCTGGAACTGTGAAGCAGCAGTGCTAACCACTGTGCTACCCTGCTGCCCAAAATTTCCTTTCCTAAAGTACATTAGTGAAGATGGGTTTTTATGACAAGAGACAATGGCTTTATTGTCATCATTAGACATATAATTCCAGCTTTTCATCAAACTCAAATTTCACCATCTGCCCAGTTCCCCACAGTATTCCCCTGAATAGTCCTTGAATTACTAGTCAAGGGTCAATATCAGACACCACTGCTTCCAACAGATCCAATGTTTGGAGTCTGGATAAAAACAAAGAACAAAGAAAATTACAGCACAGGAACAGGCCCGACAGTGCTGCCCGATTGAACTAAAACCCCCTGCCCTTTTGGGGACCATATCCCTCTATTCCCATTCCATTCATGTATTTGTCCAGATGCCCCTTAAAACTGCTTCCACTACCTCCCCCAGCAGTGAATTCCAGGCACCCAACTCTGTGTAAAAAACTTGTCTCAAACATCCCCTTTAAACCTTACCCCTTGCATCTTAAATGTACGCCCCCTAGTAATTGACTCATTCACCTGGGAAAAAGTTTCTGACTATCCACTCTGTCCATGCCCCTCATAATCTTGTAGACTTCTATCAGGTGTCCTCTCATCCTCTTCCAGTGGGAACAAATGAATGGCTAGGGCAAGTCAGTTAGGAGTCAATTACAGAGGTAAGGAAATTGTATCACATCTAGACCAGACAGGGTAAGGATGACAGGGTTCCCTTGCATAAAGAATATTAGAATATCCTGACTTGCCGGAGTTGGACACTGCTCTAGGGTTAGAGTTTTTCAGGCAAGAGAATTATTGATGCGCAGAGATCCAGTATTCAGAGCCAGTTACTGCAGTGAAAAAGACAACCGAAGGAAGGGAGTGGTGTAGCCATGTGGAGAAGATTAAGTTCCGCATCTAAAGCCACGCCTGCAGATATTTGTTTATTTAAATTGTCTTTCTCTTTACAGCAGACTTTACAGCTTGCAATCGGTAACACACATGGAGAAACTGAGTGCGAAGGTGGGTCTGAGCTTCTTAACTTCATCCGTTCGTATTTATTTGTTTATTTTCAAGATCAAATCAGCTCTAATTTGTCTTTTCATTTAAAAAAAAACAAAGATCAAATCAGTCATCAAACCACAGGCACTGTTTAAATCTCCTTCCACGTCTGGCTTGTTTGTAGCATTTCCATTGTACCAGCAGCCACTTTTGGATCATATTGCCGCTGCTGCTGAGTTATTTATAGCAACATATTTATCAATCAAAACACTTCAAAGCAACGAGTTACTTCTTTGGCAAGCCAACACAAACTGAGCCAAAGACGGTGCCGACCAGAAATGGAGCATTTTTCTGTTGTTAGTCAAACTTTCCCCATTGACTTATTAGGACAAACGATGGTGTGAATCTATGAACACAATGTCAAGTGCATCAACTTGCAGGGCTCATCTAAAAAAAAAACAGACATCCTCAGAAAAATACGGTGGCACAGTGATTAGTTTTGCTGCCTCATCGCTAGGGAACCATGTTCGATTCGCAGCTTGGATGGCTGTCTTTGTGGAGTCTGCATGTTCTCCCCCTGTCGGCATGGGTTTCCTCTGAGTGCTCCGGTTCACTCCCACAGTCTGAAACATATGCTGGTTAGGTGCTAAATTCCCCCTCACTGCATCTGAACAGGTGCCGGAGTTTGGTGACTAGGGGATTTTCACAGTAACTTCAGTGCAGTGTCAACGTAAGCCTACTTATGACTCTAATAAATAAACCTTGAACTTTAGTTAACATGTGGTTGCAATGGACACCAATGGTCAGCAGTTTGGATTTCATATCAATTTCAGATATCTTTTCAATATCATAAATGACAAAATGAAAATGACTCACCCAGTGATGCAAACACCTGATGAGATTCCCTCTCAGAATTACACACTTATTTTGTTCTTAGGGTTGAAATTGATGTGGCTCTTTCTCCAACTCACAGCAGAAGATCTCACTCAGGTTTCGCAATACACTCTTTTGTTCATGGAAGTTCGGTTAAAATGGTTCAATTAAAGTGTAAGCTGACATTGATAATTCATCAACGATAAACTAATTGATCTGCAGATTAGAACTCTCTAAATTGATTTGATTTATTATTGTCACATGTATTAATGTACAATGTAAAGAATTGTTTCCTGCGTACTATACAGACAAAGCTTACCATTCATTGAGAAGGAAATGAGAAAGTACAGAATGTAGTGTTACAGTCATAGCTAGGATATAGAGAAAGACCAACTTAATGCAAGGTTATTAGGCCATTAGGCCATTAGGAGTACTGCTTCCAATAAAGTCCCATGAACCAACTAATATTTATTGCACTGGTCACAATCACTTTACTTTTTGTGGGAACATATTGTGACCCCTTTGCCAGTTTACAAGAGTTCTTCATTGGCTGTAAAGCACCATGGAATATCCTGAGCTTGTGAAAGGGTCTTAAATTGTTGTAATGTATTGGCTAATGCTTTACTTTAAGATTTTGATTTTCTATCTTAACCAACTTCTTAGTATGCTCTCACCAGCAACTACTACCAACGTTAGTGGGAACTGTTCTTTGTTAATGGACAGCTAATAAGGTTCCAATTACACTCACAATTACAGGTCAAACACAGGTCAAAACAGTCGTGCCGACGTAAGTTAAGGGAAAGGTTCTAATTTCGATTCCAACATCACTAAGACCTCTGTGAGAGTCCTTCAAGGAGGATCACACCAGCGGGGTTCCAATGTTTCAAGGAGTGAGATCAATTCTGTTGGGTACTGTAATATTTTGTCTGTGTTTCTAAGCTTATGATCCAGAGACCGAGACTAATAATCCAACAGCAGATGGGAAATTCAAACTCAATTTAAAAAAAATGGAAGTATCGATATAAAGCACAATTAATTTACTAATGTTGTTTAGGGAAGGAATTAAAGAATGAGATTCAGGTTTATACTGCCTTTTACAACTTCGGGGCATCATTGAATGAATTACTTTGGAAATACAGTTGCAGTTGCAATGTCAGCCAGGCCCCAGAACTATAATAATGATCAGATCATGGCTGGGATTCTCTAACCTCATCCATGGCTGGGATTTTTCAGTCCCCCTGCTGTGAATGGAAATTTGGCTGAGCAAAAAATTCTGGCCCATGTGATTTAGGTGGTTGATGGTTAACTTTTGACCAGAAGAGGAGGGAGAGAACTCTGCACTTCTTTCAAAACCACAACACCCATAGCATTCACTTGAAAGGGCAGCTAGGGCTCCATAGCCCAAGGACTATGAAACACCCAGAATAAAACATTCCCAATACAGAAGGATGAGAAAATCCTGAATGTCTCCTACTTTAAAGGCGCTATACAAATGCAAGTTTGTGCCATCATCCAGGGTGATTATCATCTGGCTCTATTTCAAAAAAACAGGGAAGCAAATCAGGACACAATGTTCCAGAACTCTTGGCAGGGAACCACACTCAAAGAGATACAGGCCCAAGGATATGTACTATAGTCAGATTTCCTCAGACTGTTGCACAGTGGTATTTCTAATGATGCCAGCATAGAGAATATTGGTGTTTATACGCTAAGAACATTCTTATGAATTTAGCTCTCAAAAGAGTTTTCACGTGATAGTAAGGCTGGGAGATACAGAATAGCACTCAGATGTGACGCTTAACCCAGTATATTTCAGACAATGAAAGTCGGTTCAGATATTTTAGGGATCATTCAAACCTATTCTTGTTGAGGCAATCTGATTGAGTTCAGCTGGCGTCACTTCTGTTTCACTTCTTGAGGTCAGAATATCTAAATAGGAAAAATGCATGTTCAGTGTCAGAAAGATCAGCAAAGGCCACAGAATCCCAAATTAGTACTGAAAAATAGCTGAGATCAATTTTTCCAACTAGAATGTTGACCTGGAAGAACATTTGAGGGAAATGGACATGTTCCATCTCTTATTCAGGGTAGTGTATCAGAATTCTCTACTGTTACAGGAAGTGGTTTTTAAAAGAGTTCGGAACTATTCCTATTGTCCCTATCATGTTCATCCTGCAAAATAAACTACATTCTTAACGTAACACAGACTCACTAGTGTCTCACTAATCCAAATGTGTACTTAAAAGTTTGCTTATATGTACTGCAATATGTTGTGATTTATAAACTGTTTGTTATGATGGAGTATGATGCAACTGGGACAATCTTAAGTATGATATCAATATAGAACTCCTACATTTTTAAAATATGTATGTTAGTATGTTATGACTAATTAAAAAGATAAGAGCCAATAAGAAATAAATGGAAAGCATGTTTACTCTATTTTATAGCTACCTTAAATATGCACACCCAGGGAGAGTAGACCAGATCTCCAGCTACCTCCAGCAATCATAATCCCGTTATAAGTAGTTTACAGGTTACAATCTCAAGCTTCATGGAAACAAAGTAAGTCTTGCCAACTAATTGGCCATCCAATTTGTATTCTGTGGCACATTAATATCATTACAAATCTGGAATGACTGAATCTGTTCAGTCAAGCACACACAAAAAAAATCAACTTCATTCTTTTTTGAAATAACCTTTTGCAAATGAAGGATTCAGTGTCTTATTTTGCTTCCTGCCTGTCTATGGGCATTGAGTGCTGGGTCTCCAATGTTGCGGTGTGTTTCCTTCCCTTTTTTTCCCTCCTCAACCAAGATGAAAGCACCTTCATCCAGGATCCAGTCATAGGTTAGGATGTGAATGAGCCATTTGCAAAGGCATAGAAGTATGATTTATGAGCAGATGAGTTGTATTGCGCATCATCTGCTGACCTCCTCCACCCCCTCACTCACATTCCAAAGATGGCTTCATAAAACAGCAAAGCACATTTCTGCTTAGAAAACTGTCGGGAATGTAACTGTTCTTTTGGCATCGCATCATATTACACCACATTTCAAGCAGTTAAAAATTTATAACACAAAAAAAACAGCAAGAATCCAAGGTTCTAGGGGATGCGTTTTGCTTCTCACTTAAGCTGGAAAATATTACTTATTTTTTTTCTGCTTGAAGGAACATTGCTAAGTTTCACATTTCTACCTCTGTCAGAGCTTTATAAGCCCTTGTTACTGATTACTATCACTCATGACCATCTTTAGGGCATGCAGGCTCTTTCCGCAGTTGACTATCTTTTTGCACATTGCACTGTTTAGGTAATCACTCACTGCAGATAGATATGTTTCTTAGCTACTAATTCCCTTTTTTACTTTGGAAAAACTGTTTGAATAAAACGTGATGCTTGCAATCTTGAAACCAAGTCAACCATGCTCAGCAAAGATCAGGTGAGTCATTTCTGGTTGGACATCAACATTTCATGTTCTATTGAAAAGCTTCCCTTAGCATTGGCAGTAAACTGTTAGGATGAAAAGGAAGTGCACTCCCCTGGCAGTTGTGTGGTTAGCTTACAGTTATAACTAAAAAAAAAATACTAAAAATAAATTCTAACTACAAATCCACACCCCTGCAGAAAATAGGTTATTTTCAACCTGTACATGCAGGTTTTATTATAGCATAATTGAATGATTAAAACATGGGGAAGCCGCTTGGCCATCATGTTCCTGCTGGTCCTCTAAAGGAGCAATTGTCCTAATTCCATTCCCCTAACATTTCCCTGTAGCCTTGAAAACTCTTCTTCCCAAATAATGATCCAATTCCCTTTTGAAAGTTTCAGTGAATCCTGCCTCCACCTCAGATTCAGGCAGTGAATTTCAGATCCTAATCACTCCTCTGTGACAAGGTTTTTCCTCATGCCACCATTGCTTCTTTTGCCAATTACTTAAATCCGTGCCTTCTAGCTCTCAATCTCAGGCACTAAAAATGTGATTTTTGGCTGCATGCTACACTTTATTTATGGTGAATGTTGCCTTTTTCACTCATTTGCTGAATGAGAGCACAATTGGAAAACTTCTCTTTATTATTAAAATTGCTTTCGGTGATTGATCTGGAGTGACAGTACATTGGTGAAGTACTGATTGCGTCTGGCCAGCCACAACACTGACCTCTCTCTGCCATTATTCCTGGTCTGTGTGAGAAACAATTTCTCAGGAAGGGGAGAGGAAGGTAAATGTGCCAACCAGCATTTGTCTCGCTTTTACAGACCTCAGATAATTCAAGAGTAACATTGGCTTTGGGAATGCATCTGTTTGCCCAACCTCTCTATCAAATAATAATATAAGGGAAAATCAAAGAAGGCAGATGTTGTAACTTCCAAAATTAACGGAGAGAAGAAAAAAAGACTCTAAAATATGTCTCAGGTATTCATGAAACAAGCTGAATTTTGGCTTTGATCGCTTCAAAAGGCCAAAATACTTGTAAAGAAGAATAGCATTGACGTTTACTTAAAAGTATGCAAGGAAATAGGAACAAGGAGCAGAAGTAGGCAAATTCAGCCCTTCGAGCCTGCTCTGTCATTCAGTAAGATCATGGCTGATCTCTGAAATGAATATATAACCAACCTGAATTTTCACATGTTGGTTACATATAAATATTAAGGTGTGCAAAATTTGAAGTATCGACACGGGAGTCAGATTAGCATTCTGGCTCCTGATCACACTCGGAGCTGGCAAATGAACTCCAGAGGTTGGAATTTTAGCTCCCTGATAGAAGCATAAATATGGTCTCCAGCAGTTTTGATTCTGAGTGTTTATTTCTGACACAGGCTAGCCTTGTGATATATGTTTGACACAAATCTTAAAAGATTTTTAAGAGAGAAGAGAGGTGAAAACAAGTAATTGTACTTTCTGAATCCACATGAAACTCTTTTCCCTAGTTCAGGATATAACTTCACTTTCCCTGTGTATTAAGGTGCTGAATTGTCAGCAATTGTTAATTCACTATTCTGAGTGAGAAATAATTGCCTTGTAATTTCATTCATTTGAAGTAAATTCAAAATTTCTTAAATTATTGGAAATGCATAGGAATCAAAATCATCCAATATCAAAGATCATTCTAACATAGTTTGAGGACGTATTTGTATAGCCTCTGTATAGGAACAAACAAGATCTTTCTAAATGGAAAAGAGAAAAATGCTCATATTAAAGGGGCTAGGAAATCAATATTCTATTACTTTGCCAGTCTGGAAGGAGAGGATATTATCTTTGCTGGAGAAGTATTGCACCTTTTACTCCAACTCTCTCCTGCAATAACAACTTGGCATTTAGATAACATCCAGGGCACTTCACAGGAGTACAGTCGGTTAGAGTATTAAATCAAACCACAGTAGGTCATGGTAGGTCAGTGTCCGAAAACTTGGTAAAATAGGTAGGATTTAAGAGAATAAATTGGCAGACCTTCAGAATGTGAATTGGGACAATATCTGTCTCTCCCATTGTAGTTCAGCAATATTAAAACAGACATATTTTTAAAAAAGTGTTATCAATTATATCAGTTAGTCTTCAAAGAAAGCCCCTGCAGCATGAATAACTGGGTATTTTAAGAGTTAATATACTTACATAAAAGCACAGTGTTCTGAATCACCAATTCAGCTGAATGCTTACAGCTGCACAGTTCCTTTCATAAGTAAGGGGTACACCTACCACGAGATGAAGTAAAATTCCAACAAGGTTACTATATAAATATAACTGTACCATATAGACCATAGCAGACAGAAAAAAAAACGTGAATACATAAAACAGACCAGCTGTCTCATGGCAGCAATTGCTAACTGTATGAATGCATAGCTAAAAAGTGTTGAGTTTTACGCCTTGGAGTGCAATAAGTATTTATAATTTTATAGACAGAAATGACCCTCAGTAAGTAGAGATCATATTTTTTGGCCTTAAAAGTAACCCTTGGAGTAAAGCCCAGCTTCTGACATTTTATGGTGCTGTTTCCTTGGAGGAAATCCTAGGCTGAAGAAAAGCATGTTTCATTTCTTTATGAACAGTGTTATTACAAACTTTCCACAGTAAACACAGCAAGGGCAATTAAACAGAGTCTTATGATTGAAATGTCTTCCACAAGAGATACTTAACTCTCACAATAAATAGTTTATTACTGTTGATTTCACATGACTTACATTCATAGTCTTTATACAAAAATCAATGTCGGCAAACAGAATACTAAAATGCATCTCATATCCAAGATAGAATAAAATGTGCATAGAAATGCAATTTTGGAAATAGTAAGGCAATAGTGATATAAATCTTCACACCCTGGCATAAGCCCAGCTCAACTGCTGTATCAATATTATATATAACATATTAATTTCATATGAAAATACAGCATTCCATGTAAGCAACAGGCAGTATTATCAAAACATTCCTGCACTTGTACTATGTTGGAAATCTCAAGCACATCACAGAGGGATTCCACACATCCTCATTCCTAAAAAAAACCTTGTACAATCTATTATTCCTCTACAAATACATTTAATTGCATAATGGATACCAGACCAGCTGTGGATGATTTATAAATGGTAAAGGGATAATTACTCTCAGCCAAGAGTGAACACCAATATAGCCAAAAATGCTTATCGACCCATTGTCTCCAAACACTTCAGCAAATGAATAAAGTGGTTACATAGAAATGTGTAGTGATTGATTACTGTAAACACTTATGTTGTATCTAGAAATGAGTCAAATCCTACATAGAATAGAGAGCAATATCCAAACGTATTTAAACAGAATATCACTTCAATATTGAAGTTCACAATAGGGTTATAAGTTTTTGAACACAAAATAATAATATTTATTATAGCTAGAATCAGCATTATAATGAGTTTCTTTGTCTTATGTTTCAATGTGATTCATGTAGTATGAAGGAATGATTTATTTGAACAGTTTGAACACAAAACTTGCAAGTTCCATCCTTCTGTCAGTAAATTATCTGACCTCAAAAGGTAGGTTAAAAAAAGTCAAAGCAGGAAAAGCAATATGTTTTCTCCCTCTTTCTTCTAACTTTCCCAACGTAGTCATCAGTGCCATGAAGATTTTTGAAGATCCTTTTTCTAATATTCATCTTGCAGATTATTCAAGATATATTTCACTCTGTTTTGTGAAGAAAGTTCTTCCCAGCATCGGATATAAATTTATCCTCCATTAGTTTTTTTTTTATTATTAAGCAACACAGCACGGGAAACAGGCCCTTCGGCCCAACGAGCCCGCGCCACCGTAATACCAAATCATTATCCTATTTTAATAGTCCTATATAATAATATATATATTAATCCTAATTTGGAAAATTTTCACCATAGGGACAATTTGTTACCCAATCAGCATAAGAGCGAATTTTTGGGTTGTGGGAGGAAACCGGAGTGCCCGGAGAAAACCCACGCAACCACGGGGAGAACGCGCAAACTCCCGCAGACACCGGCCCAATTCCAAGTGTCTGCACAGCCACATCGATAGTCTCTGAGCTGTCATGGTGCCCTTCAGGTGGTCCACATAAAGCACTTATATACGACATGAGGTACCAGGCAACCCATGAATCAACATCCAAGAGCTGTACCCGCACCACCTGCCGAATGCGTGCTCAAAGTATGGACCGAATTACCTGTGAAAAAAAGCCGTAGTTAAACAGTCCTAATATATCCCTCTATCCGCATACCGCTCATGTGGCTGTCCAAGAGACCCTTAAACAGCCCCAGCGTGCCTGCTCCCACCACCTTACTCGGCAGTGCATTCCACACCCCCACTACCCTTTGTGTGAAAAACTGCCCTCGAATATTCGTCCTATACATAGCCCCCCTCACCCTATGGCCATGACCCCTCGTCCTATCCATTTCTAAAGGTGGAAAAAGTTTACCTCCATTTACTCTATCTATACCCCTTAGAATCTTATACACCTCTATGAGATCCCCTCTAAGCCGACGTCTTTCAAGGGAAAACAACCCCAGTCTATCTAATCGTTCCTCATAGGACAGTCCTTCCATACCAGGCAGCATCCTGGTAAAACTCCTCTGCACTCTCTCCAAGGACTCCACATCCTTCCGATAGTACGGAGACCAGAATTGGGCGCAGTATTCCAAGTGAGGCCTAACCAAAGTTGTATACAACTGCAACATCAAACTCCTACTCTTATATTCTATACCCTTTTCTATGAAAGCTAACATACTATACGCCTTCTTTGTCACCCTCTCCACCTGTGAGGACACCTTCAGAGACTTGTGAACCTGCACCCCCAAGTCTCTCTGCGTCCCTATGCTCCTTATAGTTTTACCTTTTATCCTATAATTCTCTTCTACATTTTTCCGGCCAAAATGCATCACCTCGCATTTTTCCGGATTAAATTCCATTTGCCATCTATCTGCCGAATCTAACAACCTGTCTATGTCCTGTTGTATCGCCTGACACTGCTCTTCTGTACCCGCCAATCCAAGCATCTTGGTGTCATCAGCAAATTTGCTGATCTCACCACCTAACCCTACTTCCAAGTCGTTTATGTAGACCACAAATAGAAGAGGACCTAGTACTGAGCCTTGTGGCACTCCCCTAGTGACAGGCTTCCAGCTGGAAAAAGAGCCTTCCACTACTACCCTCTGTCTCCTCCTTCCGAGCCAGTTTTCGACCCATCTACATACCCGACCCTGTATCCCATGCGCCTTCACCTTCTCTATCAGTCTACCATGAGGAAACTTGTCAAACGCCTTACTGAAATCCATGTAGACGACATCAACAGCCTGTCCTTCATCAACTGTTTTTGTCACTTCTTCAAAAAATTCCACCAGATTCGTAAGACAAGACTTACCCTTGACGAAGCCATGCTGCGTATCCCTGATCAGATCGCAGCGCTCCAGATGCTCATACATCCTGTCCCTAAGGATCCTCTCCATTAGCTTACCTATAACTGAAGTCAAGCTCACCGGCCTATAGTTCCCTGGGTGATCCCTCGGACCTTTTTTAAACAACGGTACTACGTTTGCTATCCTCCAGTCCTCTGGGACCTCACCTGTGTCCAAGGAAGAGACAAAGATTTGCGTCAGAGGCCCAGCCAAGTCTTCCCTCAACTCCCTTAGCAGCCTGGGGTAAATGCCATTCAGGCCCCGGAGCTTTATATGACTTTAAGCTGCCTAACAGCCCCAACACCTCTTTCCTCGTAATCCTTATTTCCCTCAACCAATCCTCAACTTTGTCAACATCAGGCACAGACATCTGTCCAGTCTCCTGCGTGAATACCGACGCAAAGTATTCATTCAGGATCCCCCCCATTCCCTCAGGCTCTAAGCATAGATCCCCTCCACTGTCCCTAAGAGGTCCAATCTTGCCTCTAACCATCCTTTTGCTCCTTACATAGGTATGTAAAATGCCTTTGGATTTTCTTTAATCCTACCTGCCAGAGCCACCTCATGGCCCCTTTTTGCCTTTCTAATACCCCTTTTTAGATCCCATCTACACTCTCTATAAGCTTCCAGCGCTATCTCAGTCCCTAGTTGCCTAGATCTAATGTAAGCCTCTCTCTTTTTCTTGATCACGTCCTCAATCTCCCTGGTAAGCCAAGGTTCTCTAATCCTACCTTTCCCATCCTTCCTCCTTGCCGGCACATATCTTTCCTGCAGAGAGTTTAGTTTTCCCTTGAACGACTCCCACATGTACCTCGTCGACCTGCCCTCAAAAAGCTTATCCCAATCCGTATCTTTAAGATCTTGCCTAATCTGGCCGTATCTAGCCCTCCCCCAGTTAAATACCCTCCCTTTTGGGCCAGTCTCATCCTTTTCCATTAATATCCTAAAGCAGACAGAGTGGTGATCACTATTTGACACCTGCTCTCCTACCTCGACGTCAACCACCTGGCCTGGCTCATTCCCCAGAACCAAATCCAGTATAGCCCCCTCTCTAGTTGGGCCATCCACATACTGCTCCAAGGACCCTTCCAAAACACACTGTCCTGAACTTTGACCCTACTAATTTGCGTTATGTTACAGTGATGATTTGGAGCTGCTCTCACTGTCCCAAATTTAATCAGGCTTCCACCAGAATTGAGAATGAAGATATTTACTTTCACTTTAAGAAACCTCCCATTCGATGTAATATGCATGCATTGTTTTGATGTTGGTGGGGTATGATATTATGATCTTATATTTGAAGAGTGGTATCTGTACATTGTAATCCTCAGATCACAGACAGGAATCGTAGAATCTTGGAATCCTACAATGCAGAAGGAGGCCATTCAGCCCATCAGGTTTGCACCGACCACAATCCCACCCAGGCCCTATCCTCATAACCCCATACGTTTACCGTAGCCAGTCCCCCTGACACCGAGGGACAATCTAGAATGGCCAATCCACCTAATCTGCACATCTTTGGACTGTGGGAGAAAACTGGAGCACCCGGGGAAATCCATGCTGACACAGGAAGAATGCACAAACTCCACACAGACAGTGATCCAAGCAGGGAATCAAACCCGGGTCCCTAACAGTGCTAAGGACTGTGCCACTATGCCACCCTTTCTTAAAGGAAAAACAATATTGCATTAATGTAGCATCTTTCACAACCTTGTGATTTCTCAAAGTGTTTAACAACATATTGAGTGTATTCAGTGTTGTGATATAGGAAATGAGGCAAATTTGCATACTGCAAATTTCACAGTGGTAATGACCAAGTTTCTCTTTGGTCTGATTGAGGGATAATTATTGACCAGGGGTGGTGGAATAAACTCCCTTTCCTTCTATAGTGTCATGGAATTTTACACATCTACCTGAGAAGACAGACTGGGTCCTAGCAATTTTGACTGTGTGATGGTCCAAAATAAGTGTTAGTGAATCAGCAGGCCATTTTACTGCGTTCCCAATTATTATTTTGATGGAAATAGAAGCTAGAAGAGATGCAAACAAGCTGCCAATCCATCATTACCCATTTTATGCTGTTGCACAAAATCACAGTCTGCCCACGTTGAGCTGAACTACTGGATGTTTTGCCATAATAATAACAACTTACATTTCTCCAGCAGCTTCAGTGTGAAAAAGTGGCCCAAGGCACTTCGCCCAAGTATTAGGAAACAAAGTGTGACACCAACAAGAATATTAGGTCAAATAACGAAACACTTGGTCAAAAAGCAACATCTGAAAGAAAGAATGCAAGGAGGAGAGGTGGAAAGATGCAGGCAGAGAATTCCAGAGCTTAGTGCTGCATGGTGGCATAGTGGTTAGCCCTGCTGCCTCACAGCACCAGGGACCCAGGTTCGATTCCTGGCTCAGGTCCCATTTTGTGCTTAGTTTGCATGTCCTCCCCGTGTCTGCATAGTTTCCTCTGGGTGCTCCGGTTTCCTCCCACAGTATGTAAAATATGCTGGTTAGTTACATTGACTTGAACAAGTGCTGGGGTGTGGTGAATAGGGGAATTTCACAGTAACTTTGTTGCAGTGATAATGTAAACTTTGTTTGTGACTAATAAATAAATAAACTTGAGTGCTGATGCAAATGAAGGCATAGCTAATTGGGCATGTGAAAGAGGCCAGGATTAAATGAGTGTGGATATCACTGAGGATTGTGGGGCTGGATGCAATACAGAGACAGAAGCATGGGATTTGAAAGCAAGGCTGAAAATTTTAAAATTAAGACCTTGGATGGCTGGGAGAAAACGTTGGTCAGTGAGCACAGAAGTGATAGGTGAATGGGACTTAGTGTGAGTGAAGATACTGGTGGCAAAGTTATGGATAACCTCAAGTTTACGGGGAGTAGAACGTGGATGACAAAGCTAGGTATGAGTTGGAACAGTTAAATTGCAAAGTAAGAAAAGCATAAATTAATGCATTCTGAAGACTTAAAAAAAACAATCGGATGTAATTTTTCTGTCATGTTTTTCAGCAATTCAAAATATTTCATCAAAACTTGTTTAAATTATTCAAATGCTTTCATTGTTATTCTTGACTGAATAATTAAAACAAATTCAATTGTATATGGCTACACCTAATATTATGTAAGCATGCGCAAAATCATAGAATCCTACAGTGCAGAAGAAGGCCATTTGGCCCCAATATGTCTGCACTGACCACAATCCCAACCAGGCCCTATCCCCATAATTATTTACCCCAACAATAAAAGGCAATCTACCTAACCAGCACATCTTTGGACTGTGGGAGGAAACTGGAGCACCCAGAGGAAACCCACACAGACATGGGGAGAATGTGTAGATTCCACACTGACAATGGCCCAAGTCAAGAATTGAAGTCAGATTCCCGGCTCTGTGAGGTTTCAGTCCTAACCACAGTGCCACTGTGCCGTCCACATATGCAAATGATCCTAAAAGAATTTTTAAATTTATTTCTTGCTTGCTGGCATCTAATGCTTCATAAATTATACAGTCATGCCCAGTGTAAGTGATAAATGTCATTCCAGTAATAATGCTTAAGATTCACTTTCATTGCCGTTATATGTGACAGGCTGTTTAGAACAGCTGTTGGTGTATTTTTATTATTCAAGTCCAATGTTTCTGTCTTTGAGCAGGAGAAATATCTTCATTCTTTGAAACATTCAAGCAAAAGAATTAGTAAAGCCAACCTTTGTGCCAATTTGAATAATAATCCAATGAAATAAAAGTATTACTATATCTGATGTTGGCAAAGCTCACCAGCAAATTCCACCCCACAAATATATTTGAATTTGAAACTTGGTTGATTAATTTCTTTCAGACCTCATACTGTATTTGCCAATGTCTGCAATTTTAGGACACAGTTCTTACACTAGGCAAGAATAAGATATAGAACAATAGATAGGATGCTTTTGGGTTTTGAAATGTAACCAGCCTGATTGACATCTCAGGCCTTCTGCAATCCTGTGACCGTGCCATCTCTCTCCTTCTGTCTCTCTCTCTCTGGAGGAAGAAATCCAAAGATCACTTAAATCAAAGCCTCTCACAGAAACACATTAATGAAGACTGCTGCTTTTATATTCACAACTTGCTGTCAGAGAATGGCTACACATACATTTTTGAACACTGCAAGAAAACAGAGAGGACACTAAGAACTCAAGAGTACAATGGTTCAAATTGACAAATAAAAGCAGTAGAAAAGAAGAAAGGAAAGCAGGCAAAAGCTGCACATGACAGAAGAAAAGCACACACAAGCTGCAAGTGAAATTATTGACTGCAGAGAAAAGGTCAAATGAACAGTGCACACTGGCTGTAAGTAGAATTACTGGCTATAGAAAAAAGGGGAAAAAATAGACAAAAGCTGCAAGTAAATTACTAAGTGAGTAAAAATGACTGCAATAAATTTTCTAATCCCATCTCCAGCAACATTAAATGGTGATGTATGCCAAACCTGGCTGTTTTTCTACTTAAGTGGCAAAACTATGAAATTGCAACTCACTTAATTAACAAGCCTGAACTGCGAATAGTAAATATACTGTTAAAACTGCTGGAGAGGGCCTGCTGCAAAGTGTATACCAGTCTAAATCTAACAGGCAAACGAATAAGAAAGATGACAGAGATTTTGAAAGCCTTGATCACACATTGGAACCCCAAATTAATGTTATGTATGAAAGATACGTTTTTAACATTAGAATTCAGAGTGAAAACAAGACCATTTGAAACGTACATCACACCAGCAATTCAGCTTAGAAGGATCATATAAGCAAAAAAATGACCTCAGTAAAAATGGATTGATCCAAGGAGTGAAACATTCTGTGATGAGAGCACGACTGCTGAAAGATGGGAATCTGATGCCAAAGAAAGTGAGATGCAGAAGTTGTGAAGCAACAGCTGGATCATATGCATAGCAGAGAAGATCTGCGACCAATCACGTTGGACAGAGAGTCCAAGTCAAAAGAGCTGAGAAATCACAGGCAAAAAGTAGGACGAAAATACTGTGTAAGATAGCTTACACAGGAGAAGAAGAATAGCTCAGCTTGGGGAAAGTAGTATTTTAACTGCAAGAAGCTGAATAATTTTGCATACAAGAGTTTGGCCAGAGAAACAAAACAAACCAAGCATACACAGAAGGCCATGAGAGGGAAAGATAGTGGGGGGAATTCACTAGCCTCCCAGCCATGTGTGTTTCTTAGCAGCAGGGGGTTGGCACGCTATTCAATGATGATGGGATTCTCTGGTCCCACTGCTGTCAATGGAATTAATGTTTGTGGCTGTTACTATGAAGACTATAGAAGAAAGAATCAACTGAACAAGAAGTGTCAGATAGATGCTGATATATTGTGCAAAATAATGATTTTCGCTGGCCTGTGTGAAGAGGCTCAACATGGCAATCCATAACTGAAGCCCTCAAAAATACAATTGAGTCTTTGTATGGCACAAGACTCATACTGAGAGGAAGAATTCATCCAACAGCTCAATGCCAAGGTATGAAGTGAGATCTTGAGTTCCAGATCATAGATGGATGCAACAGTCACTCATTTCAGCTGGAGCAAGTCTGAAGCTTGAACTGGTCAACATAAACATGCTAACAGAGAAAGGGACAAAAAAAGAATCCAGAGGGAAACTAAATACTCCAGAGGAAGAGAGGCAGAAGCCCCAGAGAGAGGGAGATAATATTCATGCAGAGTGACCTTCATTATGCAAAGGCTATGCCTGCAATACATGTGCAAAGACTGACCAGTAGACCAAAAACTTGTTAATGCATGAGAATAGAGTGAATCATGGAGAAACCTGGATAACTACGGTCACAGGATCATGCATGCAAATGTTTTATTTGCTTGGGAAAAGGGGATGTTTCTATCTTTAGTAAGAAAGGGGGTGTTGGGTTTTGAAAACCTGTTTGAATGATAACACAGGTTTTCCATCGTCATGCAACCATACCATGAGAGTACCTCTGGAGGCAGACATTTTAAGATTAATTCAATAAAAGCCTGTCAAAAAAACACACTAATGAAGACTGCTGTCTTTATACTTGCAATATGATACACAGGAGGATTGAAAACACTCTTGTCTTTAAATGTTGCAAAGAAAAGGAAACATCAATTGTTTTCATGCCTACATTATTACCAAAATAAGCAATACATTAGTGAGAGTTGATTCATGTAAGACAGTTTACACTGATTTTCTCATTTCATTCCTATCACCCATGAATTAACAGTATAGCAAATATGTCCCAATCCTCACAAATTCTCTCCATCTTCTAAGACATGGCACTTGTTTTAGTTGCCACTAAAGGATTGAAAAGAGAATGGGCAGAATTTCCCTCAGGAGTCGAAGAGGGTGGGACATGGACCATGCAAATGTTCATTAACCTTAGGCTAGATTTCCCAACATTGGGGGCGAGCGTGATTGGAAAATTCCACCCAGTGAGTAAATGGGAGCTTGAATTAAAAGATGTGACCAGGTGTGAGAGGGCCAAATTTGTGAGTATTGTAATTATAGCACAGTTTACGTCTTAACAGGCATTCCAAGGGATCACCACTCACATGGTATTGAGTTAGGGCCACAATAGAACCGTGGCAGCAGGAATTGTAGCCGTCGCGCACCTGGAAAATAGTTGTTGTGTGGAGGAATGCAAGTCCTGTTGTGGTAAATTCTACAGGCTGAGGAGTGCAGTATAGTAATCTGTGCACATTTCACTAGAAGATGTGAAGCTGAGCGTACTGTCTGTTCTGCCTGCTCAGTGGACTGTGGGCATAGCAGACTGCTTATGATATGCTCAAAGTCCCATGTGTGTGCCAAGTTTCTAAATTCAGTGGGTTCAGATTGGAGGGCGTTATCCATCATGAGTCTCTGAGGGATGCTGTCTGTGGCAGAGTGTGTCTCGAACTTGATGATAACTATGTTACTCATCAGGTTTGCCAGCTAGTTGAATTCAAACCACCCAGAATACAAAGACTAAATGTTGTTTACCATTTCATTTGAAGATTTCAGCTGCTGTGAATGGCCACGGGAGGCCTGGGGCCTCATGTAAGTGCAGCACTTGTTTTGCTTGATGCGGCTTGAGTGCATTGCATGACGCACATCTGGAAGCTTCCCTCTCCATGTCGGTGTACGTGGAGGGCCAATATAGTGAACCATTGGTTTTGCATCTCAGTGTTTCCAACCCAGGGTGCCCCTGGTGAAATTGGATGTAGTATCTCTGAAGAGTAGAAGAGTCTGACAAATCACTGGCCTTGGGACTTGGACAAGTTGCAGAGCTGGGCCGAGAGGTGGCAAATGGAGTTTAATGTGGAAAAGTGTGAGGTAATGCACTATGGCAGAAATAATAAATGTGTAGAGTATAGGGCAAATGGTAGGATTCTTAGTAGTCTAGATGAACAGAGGGATCTTGGTGTGTATGTGCATAGATCCCTGAAAGTAGGCAGTCAGGTCGAGAAGGTTGTTAGGAAGGCATATGGAGTCTTGGCTTTTATTGGTAGGGGGATTGAATTTCGGAGCCGCAACGTCATGTTGCAACTGTACAAAACTCTAGTGCGGCCGCACTTGGAGTATTGTGTGCAGTTCTGGTCCCGCATTATAAGAAAGATGTGGAGGCATTGGAGAGGGTACAGAGGAGGTTTACCAGGATGTTGCCTGGTATGGAGGGCAGGTCTTATGAGGAGAGGCTGAGGGATTTGAGGTTGTTTTCGTTAGAAAGGAGGAGGCTAAGAGGGGACCTGATCGAAACATATAAGATGATTAGAGGTTTAGATAGGGTGGACAGTGATAGCCTTTTTCCTAGGATGGAAAAAGCTAGCACGAGGGGACACAGCTTTAAATTAAGGGGTGATAGTTATAGGACGGATATCAGAGGCAGGTTCTTTACCCAAAGGGTGGTTCGGGAGTGGAATGCCCTGCCTGCAGCGGTTGTAGATGCGCCAAGTTTGGTGGCGTTTCAGAGGTTAGTTGATAAGTATATGGAAGAGAAGGGAATGGTTTAGTTTGGAGGGGCATTGCTTTTTATATTGGTCGGCGCAACATCGAAGGCCGAAGGGCCTGTTCTGTGCTGTAATGTTCTATGTTCTATGTTCTATGTTACAATATTAATACATCCTCTATGGTTGGTTCATCCCTGATAGTGAAGAATGTGTGGACCTCATGGTGAAGCTCCCTTGAGGATCCAGGACAGCCCCTCATGATAATACTGTGCAGTTATTTTAATGTGATATCCGCTTGTAAGGCATCTTTGAGTTCCTGGATTCTACGAGAAGACAACACCTCTAAGTGTCATGATACCTGTGCCTTTCTCATGATTCACCTAGTCTGTAGTTAATAGAAAGGTCCCCAATAGGCATCATCCAAGTACAGCTCCTTACCCTGTTTGTGGCATCATAGAATCATCAAGGTTTACAGCATGGAAATAGGCCCATCGGCCCAACTTGTCTCTGCCTCCTAGTATACGACGCTGAGTTTGTAACATTGCAGCTTTAGCATCAGGCATTGCAGCCGTGCAGATGCAATGTGAAGAGGCTTTTTCTTAAGATACTTATGTGTGTCTGGTGATCAATTTCAACAGTTGCAGGGTGACCATATGAAGTTATGAAATTTCTGATAGACTCAGTGGTTTGGTTACTTGGCTGAGCTCCACTTCATTCACTTTGCTGATGCTCCAAACCTTGGAGGACTGATCGGCTGCAATGTGACTTATCAAAGGAAAGCTACTGTGATTTTGATCTGTAGCATTTTGTGAAGTGATTCCACTTTCCACATGTGTTACAGCATTTACCAAATGCCAAACATGTTTCTCTGTTCTGAGAATGATGGCTATCATAGTTAGGGCAGGGCGTGTCCTGTACCACAGGAATGTTAGTTTCCCACCTCAACATCTTTTGGCCTTTTTTAGGCTGTTTGTTTAACAGGAAAATACTAAAAGCTGTTTATAGTGTTGAACCTTTCCTTTGCAGTATGTGCTTGCAGCCTAGGTTAGTGTGGACCCCACATACTATCCAATCCTGATTAGCTCATTAATTAAAGTGCCAAACGCACATTTCTTCACTAAGATTTTCAAAGTTACCATGTATGATTGCATTGATTCAACAGATGTTTGGTTTGTAGATTTAAACTTGTACCTGTCGAGTGTTATTTCTTTATTGGCAGAGACAAATGTAAATCATAGAAATCATAGAAACCCTACAGTGCAGAAGGAGGTCATTTGGCCCATCGTGTCTGCACCAACCACAATCCCACCCAGGCCCTACCCCAAAATCCCTACATATTTACCCACTAATCCCTCTAACTTATGCCTCTCAGGACTCTAAGGGGCAATTTTTAGCATGACCAATCAATCTAACCCGCACATCTTTGGACTGTGGAAGGAGACCAGAGCACCTGAAGAAAACCCATGCGGACATGAGGAGAATGTGTCACAGACAGTGACCCAAGTCGGGAATCGAACCCAGGTCCCTGGCGCTGTGAAGCAGCTTTGCTAACCACTGTGCTACCGTGCCGCCCCATGTTTTCAACTTTTATTTTGGGATCATCTTTCTCCTCCTCCATTTTAAATGTAAAGAACTCAATCTTCTTGATAGCCTTGGGATTCACCAAGTTTAATAAGGCGTACGCTTCTACCTTTGTTGATTTATCTGATAATCCAGCTCCTCAATATGTACGTCACTCCTTTTCAAACTTGGCCCAGTTGTCTGCAATATTTTCAGCAAATATGAGTGGTGAAGTTCTTGTGTCATAGCCAACTCCTGACATCATTAGAGATGCTGGGCTTCCAAAGCTGGCAGCCGAGGAATTCTAACAAACAATAGTTTATTCACTAGTCTGAGCAGTTCTTACGTGCTTGTCCTCAGTCTGTACTCCGGGGAGAACTCCCACTCTTCTGTCACGTGACCTCTTAAATGGCTACGTCATCCATATGACCAGATGATTAACAACAGCAGCAGGACCAGAAGAACTCATTGGGATGGCCCGCCAAAGCCGGCTGCACTGCCGCGGGGTAAAGTATGCTACAAGGTGGGGAGAGTGGAAAATCCCTCTCTTTATCTAGGTTTCACGATTACAGCCTTGGCTAAGGGGAAAAAAATTTGGACATATGTTTCCATTATTTCTGGCGGAGGCTGATATTCTCAGAAATTCCTTAACAGTGTCACTGAAGCTTAAGTTAGAAATGTTCTGGCATTAACATAGATATAGTTTCCCAGTTATCTCCTAGCTTGTGAAATGAGTAGGGGGAGGAAGAGGTGGGGGATGGGTGATGGGTAGCAGAAATATATACTATCGTAAGTTTTCAATTGTGCAAAATGTTGATTAAGTATGCCTTAGATAACTGGATAGAGTGCAGTAATGCTGTGTAAGACTTTTAAATGGGTGGTAAAGATTCAGATCTCTCTTCCTGTACCATTGCCTGCCTCCACACTTATTTTTCATTGTATCACGCTAATAGCTTTCACTCCCTGGGCTCCTTTAAATGCATTGGCAACCACAAACTAGAATTGAACTGAAGTTGTATAATTTGCAATCCAGATGCTTTATTTTACAGGCGTTTCCCTACAAGAATTTCTAGTTTCCTCAGGCAGGGTATTAATAATTTGCACCAACCTCCCTCCCCCCACAAATTAGCTGTGGATGCATCATGTTTTAATTTGGTGATTAGAAGAAAAATCTCCGTGTGTCCGTGAATATTCGGAGCAACAGAATTCCCCCTAAACAAATCAACTGCAAATACAGTGAAATGGCAGTACGGTGGCACAGTGGTTAGCACTGCTGCTTCACAGCACCAGGGACTGGGGTTTGATCCCAGTCACTGTCTGTGTGGAGTTTGCATGTTTTCCATGCGTCTGTAAGGGGTTTCCCCTAGGAGCTCTGACTGAAAGACATGCTAGTTAATGAGGATTGGCCATGCTAAATTCTCCCTCAGTGCATGTAAACAGGCGCCAGAGTGTGGCAATTAGGGAATTTTCACTGTAACTTCACTGCAATATTAATGTAAGCCTACCTGTGACACTAATATATAAACTTTAGAAATCTTCCTATTTAAAGGGCTCCCTTTCAGTTCTCGGACCTGGATTATGCCAAATGCACCCCTGTATTTAAACAAATGCCTTTTTCTGCCCAAGACCGCGAGAAACTACAAAAGGTCGTGAATGTAGACCAATCCATCATGCAAACCATGCATTGATTCTGTCTAGATTTCCCACTAACTTGGAAAAGCAGCCAGCATAATTAAGGACCCATTCACCCTTGACATACTCTCTTCCACCTTCTTCTGTCAGGAGAAGATATAAAAGTCTGAGGTCATGTACCAACTAAGTCAAGAGCAGCTTCTTCCCTTCTGCCATCAGACTTTCGAATGGACCTACCTCACATTAAGTTGATCTTTCTCTACACCCTAGCTATGAATGTAACACTACATTCTGCACTCTCTCCTTTCCTTCTCTATGAACTGTATGCTTTGTCTGTATTGCATGCAAGAAACAATACTTTTCACTGTATCCCAACACATATGTCAAAACAAATCAAAATCAAAAAAAAAGTTTGCATGGTGACTGGATTCTCCTCAACTAATTAAAAAAATTAAAGTATGAATAATGCCCAGGAGAGATAATAGAAAGGAGGAGATAGAAGGAAGGAAGTTTAGGTGACTAATTACACAATGGTTGATACAGTGCCTATTTACCAAGAGGAAATGAAGGTAGCTTGTATTCTGTGCTCATGAGGTTCATTCAATCTGACTGGCAACTTCATTTCACAAATGGATTTTGCATTCAAAATATACTTTATTTGTGGGTTAATTGTTACAGATCTTAATCTCTAGAAGGTACAAGTGCGTTTGTTCCCCAAGGGGAATATGACTTCCACATGAATTCTCACAGTCCCCTGAAATGGCTTATGGGCTGACATGAAACCTAGTTATCTAATCACTAATTTTTATAAATACATTCAGAGATGACACATTTGCTTCCCATTATGTAGAAAGATGTAATTCAATACAATTGTCATGTTTTCCCTCAGCTGGTAAATTTGTGCAGTATAACACAATTTGTAAAGATGGATCTTCCTTTGATCTCGAATCCAGAAATCTTTTGGTCTTATGCTGAGTTCACAGGAGATTTTGTGTTGAAATTAAACAATTCAAAATCCAAAGTTATTCTGGCAATATCACTGAAAGTGACATTGACTTTAAAGTGGGAACAAAAGTTTTACTTAATTGATTGTCCCTCTCTTGTATTTAATATCTCTTGTTTGTATTATATTTGATTAATCAAATGTCAGATCAGAGGCAAGCATCGTGCGCATTTTGCCAAGCATGGACATCAATCATGAGCTTTTGCAAATGGGCATATACGCTTGACTACTTGGAGGCCTGATCTGAGATTAAAGGATCATAGAATCCAACAGTGCAGAAAGAGACTATTCAGCCCATTGAATCTACGCTGACCACAATCCCACCCAAGCCCTATCACCATAACCCCATGCATTTAGCCTAGCTAATTGGCTAAGGAGCCAATTAGCAGGGCCAATCCATCTAACTCGCACATCTTTGGGCTGTGGGAGGAAACCGGAGCACCCGGAGGAAATCAACAGAGACACGGGGAGAATGTACCAACTCTACACAGACAGTGACCCAAGCCAGGAATTGACCCAGGCATTGTGAGGCAGCAGTGCTAACCGCTGTGCCACCATGCCGCCATGATGCATAGCATTATTCTTTTTCTCTGAATGGCTGCCATCTCCTCGTTGCCAATCTGGCATAATTTGAAAATTGAAAGCAGGCAGGTTTGAACGTTATTTGAAGCTGGGTTTTAACCTCATGTCTGCTCATGTTGAAGCTCGAGAACGGGCAAAGCTAACCAACTAAAGGCAGTTGGTTTGAAGGCAGAATTGTCATAGGTAGGATGCTCAGTTTTCAACATCAGATGAGAGAAGGAGAAGAGATCAGTGAGTGAAGGCAGCAAAGTTTTGATTGCCAATCAAGGTATCGGATTTAAACTCACAACCTTCTGGAACAGGAAAGAGAACTGGTGAATCTTATTGACTTAACACAGTCAAGTTGTAATGTCAGTCAAGACCAGGACTTGAACTCATGACCCTCCTGGGTTGTGAGTTCAAAAGTCAATTACCAAAGGTATCAGTCTGTCTCACTCTTTTCAGTTCCTTTCTGATGCTATGTTGAACAGACTGTCTATTCATCATCACTGCAAAATGAAATGATTTGCTTCAGCGAATGCCATTCAATGCTGATATACCATAAATAGTAATCAAAACCTTTGATTCTAAACAATACTGTGATTTTCACAGAACCATTTGGAGGCTTTGTTTCTTTCAATGGATTTACAATGTGTATGGAAGTGTTTCACTGCAAATATTTCATTTCAAATCAAATGCCATAAAAAGGAAAAATTAACTGCAAATGTTAAAGATCAGAAGTGTAAACAGCAAAATGGATAGCAGGCCAGTCAGTATCTATGAAGACAGAGGATGGTTAATGTTTTAGGTGAAAACCCTTTGCCAAAACTGGTACTGGGTATTTTGATTACTGAACAGAATATTCAGGACTGAAGGGGTTTTATAGAGCACACATTAACAATTCAGTCAAGGTATCAGAGGGATTTTCTGTATATTCCGCCTGCACCCCCTCACCACAGTGTGTCTCCTGGTAAGGGAGGCAGCTCGCCATTGGCTGCTGATTGGATCTTAGAATCATAGAATCCCTACAGAATGGGACTGTAGGCATTCAGGGTGTCTGTCTGAAATGGCACCAGGTGCCTTGTAAACAAAAATCTACAGCAAAACTTGATTATTTTAATCATCCCTAGAGGATGCCGCAAGAGCCTTTTAACTAATTACAGTGATTAGCACTGCTGCTTCACAGCTTCAGGGACTTGGGTTCGATTCCTGGCTTGGGTCACTGTCTGTGTGGAGTTTGTAAATTCTCCTCATGTCTGTGTGGGTTTCCTCCGGGTGCTGCGGTTTCCTCCCACAGTCCAAAGATGTGCGGATTAGGTTGATTGGCCATGCTAAAATTGTCCCTTAGAGTCCTGAGATGTATAGGTTTGAAGGATTAGTGTATAAATATGTAGGGATAGGCCTAGGTGGGATTATAGTTGGTGCAGACTCAGTGGGCCAAATAGCCTCTTTCTGCACTATAGGTTTCTATGAGAATTCTACGAGAATTACCTTATCGTGAAACAGAAGAACAATTTGTCTTCCTTTCTGCTTCATATTAAATCTGCGAGTCAGGGTCTATGGATCACCACAAGCCACTACTCACCACCTACATTTCTCTAATGCTAAATATCTCCTTCATCCCTTCAAGCTGTGTACAGGCTGGCATCTGAGCTGACAGAATTGGTTCCCCTTAGTGACCATCAACCATTTCTGGGGCAAAAATTAATGCCTGCAGCTTGATAGTATTAAACAAATTAGAACCAATTTGCTGTGGTCCTGCTGTGGGCCTCATTAGGGGTGAGGAGCTGTACTCCAGATACAATCCAATTTCCAAGCCACAGTTATAGTCCCCCAGGCATTGAAATATTCAGTATCGCACAATCCAATCAATGTTAAATTAGCATGAGTAAGATACTGGTGGGTCACAAGGTATAATTTAATTTAAATGATAATATTAACCATAAAAGCAGAGTATTCATGAATGTAGTGTTGGAGAGAGAGATTGTTAAAGGGTTATGATTACTGCATTGGAGAGTTTATGAGAACCAGTTCATATCCTGCAACAGGCTAGGATCAGTGTATTGTGAAATCCAATGTTATTCCCAGCAGATTGCTTAGTTGGTTTAATTTGAAAAGTGGGATAAAGCCTAGGAGGTTTTTAAAAATTCCATCTCATGATATGGCATGGCCAGTAGCTATTCCCATGCCTGTAGAACAGAGCAACAACTAAGTTGAGAGTCAGTCACGCTGCTGTGGGTTTAGCTCAAGGACAATTAAGGATGGGCAATAAATGCTGGCCCAACCAGTGACACCCGCATCCTGCAAATGAATAAAAAAATTCACATATAGGCCAGAACAGGTAAAGACAAGCAGATTCGCTTCCCTAAAGGACATTGGTGAAATAATTGGATTGTTATAAAAAGTCATTTATTACAATATTACCATTACTGACAGTTTTCCCTCTGCATTATTTATTTTAAAGTTTATTTACTTGTCACAAGTAAGCTTACATTAACACTGCAATGAAGTTACTGTGAAAATCCTGTAGTTGCCATACTCCAGCCTCTGTATGGGTACACTGAAGGGAGAATTTATTATGGCCAATGCACATAGCCAACACGTCATTCCAACTGTGGGAGGAAACCAGAGCACCCAGTGGAAACTCATACAGACACAGGAAGAATATGTAGACTCCACACAGAAAGTGACCCAAGCTGGGAATTGAGCCAGGGCTCTTGGTACTATGAGACAGCAGTGTTAACCACTGTGTCATCATGACACCCATTGACTCAGTTTAAATTCCCAAATTACCATGGTGAAATATGAACTTGTTTCTCCAGAGTGTTAATCCAGACCTTGTGATTACTAGCTCCATAATTGAAGTTCTGAAGAAGTCATATGGATCCAAAATCATAGAATAGAATCTCTGTATGCTGAAGGAGACCATTCGGCCTAACAAGCCTGCACTGACAACAATTGTTTATATGCCGTATTCCTGTAATCCCACGTATTAACCCTGCAAATCCCCCTGAAACTAAAGGGCAATTTTATCATGGTCAATCAACCTAACATGCACATCTGTGAAAGGAAACTGCAACTCCTGGAGGAAATCCACACAGGCATGGAGAAAACATGGGAACTCCACTCATTTAGGTACCCAAGGCTGGAATCGAACCCAGGTCCTTGACGCAGTGCTAGCCACTGTGTCACCCAAAATGCTAACTCTTCTTCTCTCCCCACAAATGCTGCCAGGCCAGAAGACTTCTTCCAGCATTTTCTGTTTTTTATAAAAGAACTAATAAGCTATCTGATCTCTTTTAATTCTGTTTATATTTACATTCACATTTCAAGTGTCTTACACAGAAGGTGCAGTTAATAACTGAAGATTGTCATCCAATACTTCACCAGAAGAGTCATTAAACCTGACACTGTGCTTAGAAATGGCAAGCTGTTTCAACAAGCCCATCTTGCTACAGTCATGTTACTGGTTGTGTAACTATTCCACTCAGTGTGTGAACTGTTACCTCAGCATTATGCTATTGCCTTATTTTGCAAGGGAAGAAAAACAGCTCATCCATTCAATGATGGTAAAATTGTATAATGGAATTACATGGAATGTATTGTACAGAAGCAGGCCATTCAATTCAACTAGTCCAAACCAGAGCTCACCACAAAAGCCATCACAAAACCCTCTTAATTTCAATCTTAGCACATGACCTTTTATCACTTCCTCCTGCATTAGGGGAGGTGACAGCCTAATGGTATAATTGCTAGACACTTAATTCAGAAACTCAACTAATGTTCTGGTGACCCAGGTTCAAATCCTGCCACAGAAACATAGAAGATAGGAGCAAGAGGAGGACATTTGGCCCTTCAAGTCTGCTCTATCATTCATTAAGATTGTGGCTGATCATCCAACTCAATAGCCTAATCTTCTGGAAACAAAGAAGATAGAATAAAATAAATAAACAAAAAATATTACAAATAGGTTTACATTAACACTGCAATGAAGTTACTGTGAAAATCTCTGAGTTGCCACACTCCTGCACCTGTTCAGCTATGCTGAGGGTGAATTTAGTATGGCCGATGTATCTAACGAACATGTCCTTTGGACTGTGGGAGGAAACTGGAGCACCCGGAGAAAACTCATGCAGACACCAGGAGAACGTACAGACTTCACACAGAGAGTGACCCAAGCTGGGAATCGAACCTGGACCCTGGCACTGTGGGGTAGCTGTGCTAATCACTGTGCCGCCATGCCCCTTTTTCTGATGACCATGAAACCATTATAGTTTGTCGAGAAACCTATCTGGTCCTCTAATGTTCTTGAAGGAAGGTAATCTGCCGTCCTAACCTGGTCTGGCCTACATATGACTCCAGAGCCACAGCAATGTGTTTGACTCTCAATTGTCCTCAGGCAACTAGGGATGGGCAATAAATGTGACCAGCCAGTAATGCTTATGTCCCACAAATGAATAAAAAAAAGTTAATCTAATTTTCCTCTGAAATTTCCATAATGAAAGATAGTCACCAATTTGAAATATGCTGCTGAACGCATGGAGCCAATGATTGGCACTAGTGCCAATCTAGAAAAATCTAGCAATGCTGCATTATGTTTATAATATTATAATTTTAAACATGTTCCACTCTAACACACAGACAAATGTCAGACGCAGATCATTAATCTTTAAGGGATAGTGACAGTTTGACAGCAACGCATGCAAAAAAAGAGGTCTGTTTCATGAATTTGAGCAAATCACCAGTTGAACCTTGTACATCATTCAAACTGATTGCAAAATGCGTTGAATTATTTTTGCATACATGAAGCCATGTGAAATATCCACATCTTAATTGTGTCACTGATGACTTGGTGACATTCTTCCCATTTGATAGCCTTGGCTGTCACAAGATAGCCTTACTTTACAAAACTGACCTGGAAAACTGGCATCACCAAATCATTGGATTTTTAAAATTCACTTATGAGAGATAGGAATCGCTGACTGGCCAGCATTTATTGCCCATTCCTAGTTGTCCGAGGACAGTTCAGAAGCAACTACATTGCTGTGGTGCTGGAATCACATGTAGGCCATGCCAGATGAGGACGGCACATTTCCTTCCCTAAAGGACATTAGTGAACCAGATGGATTTTTCTGACAATCGACAATGGTTCCATGGCCATCAGTAGATTCTTAATTCCAGATATTTTTTATTGAATTCAAATTCTGCTACCTGCCGTGGCAGGATTTGAACCCAGGTTCCCAGAATATTGGCGGAGTTTCTGGATTAATAACCTACCGATAACACCTTGAGGCCATCGCCTCCCCTTTTATGGGAGGTATTCAGGGCCATTGGTGGAGTGCCATAACACTGGGAGGCATGCATTTCCAGTGCCTACCCACCACTCTGGGAGGTTTGCCCCCTGGCCAAACCATGGCCAGGAAAATGGGATTATTAGTACTAGGGTTTAGTCTGTGTCAAGAGAAGCCGACACCAAGCATGAAGTTCAGCAGCTTTCACTCCTCAGGCTGATACCCGGAAAATATTGGAGTATATCCCGTACAGTCCTTCCCTGAGGTCTTCCCAACTCCACATTTCCCTTCCTCCTCCTATCTTGTTCATCCATCACTTCACCAACCAACTCATCCCCTCTCGCTGGGCTTGCTAACCCAGTTCTGAAGATAATCCCTGTCCCTCCCACCATCTATCTTCACATCTGGCTCCATTGATGACCATAGGCTCTGCTGGTGCTCTCAGACATCTGGCAGCTCTCAGAGGTGGGATTTCCTGCCCAGCGTCGTGTGGGGAAGGGAGTGAGGCGAAAATCTAACTTCAAACTAAATAACGACCCAACATCTGTTACATGACGGGGGGGGGGGCAGGTGAAACAGTGAAGCTAGGGCAAGCTGGTCTCTGCTTTTTAATATCCCAAACAGCAAAACTTCCAAGCCAGAAACTCAAACAGAACAAAAGGAATCCACTCAACATATTGAATCTGTGCCGACTCTTGTGCAAAACCATCCAGTTAGTCCCACTTCTCCATTCTTTCACTATCGTAGAAGTCTTGCAGATGTTTATAGCACCAGGATCTTACGGTTCTGTCGATGGTGCACGCCTTGCACAGGCGTTTTGAAGGTGAAGGGTGCATTCAACAGGAAACCCTGTTGACAATGGTGGAATAATAAGAACCCGTCATCAGCGAGCAGCACACTGTCTCCTGCTCGTTCAAAACACACCACCCAAAGTGGAGGGGTGGGGAATGCTCCATCCAAAGCTTTGCAATTTATTTTCCATTCTAGTTATTGGGTTCTCTTTCAAAGGTTACGATTGAATCTGAATCCACTGCCCTAGCAGCCAGTGCATTCTAGCCACTTGATGTGTCAGGAACTTACACACACGTTACTTCTAGTTGTTTTGCCAATCTGTACCTTTGATTATCAATCCTTTAGCCATTGTTCCAGTTTCACTTTACTTGTTCTAAGCAAACCGTTTCTGACTTAAAATACATCTATCAGATCTCCACCTGGCTTTCTCTCCTTGGAGTAAGAATATTTCACTTCGCAAGGTGGTTGCTAAGTTATTAGGGTGGCAATGGTTAGTCTCACAGCGCCAGGGACCTGGGTTAGATTCCCACCTTGGGTCATTGTCTGTGCGGAGTCTGTGCACTTTCCCCATGTCTGCACAAGTTTATTCCGGATGCTCCGCTTTGCTTCCATAGTCTGAAAGAAGAGCTGGTTAGGTGCATTGGCCATGCTAAATTCTCCCTCAGCGTACTCAGACAGGCAGAGCAGTGTGGAGACTTGGAAATTTTCACAGTAATTCATTGCGTACTTGTGACCTTAATAAGTAAACTTAAAACTTAAGATCAGGCTACCCAATCATATCACTTTATCGGCTAGATAATTCAAACATGCGTACTGCACAATGTTGTTTGTCAACGCATTTCAAACTTACTATTGGATGTTGCCTTACAGTGGCCTTACAGCTCTTTCATAATTACCAGGCAGATCTATGCTTCAGCAGAGCATACATTCCAGCTATAACTTACAATTGACATCTTGGCACATCTTCAGAAGAGTTTGTCACGTGAAATCGTAGTTACACAATCTACCTGTATAACATAAGATCACTCAAATCAAAGTGAACTACAGGATGGTCACAAGGCTACCATTGTGACATATTTTTTAAGGACGTTCACCAGTGTAGCAATGTTGGAAAGCTGCATGATATTTTTGTTACTATGTAGTAGGGAAGGCGATAAGAGTTCTGGCCTTGTGAGCTATACATCACCCATGTATTTGATGCATTTATGGGCAGCATATTGCAGATGATCTCTTGGTAATTCTAAATGAAGGAGGAATGAACAAAATAATTGATAGGGGAAGTGACCTTTACCATGTCTGACAGCATTGTGTTTGTGGCTTCGATTGGCTGTGGGTGTCCTTACAAGAAATGACACAGATCTGTAAATGCCTTCCTCGTGGGCTGAAGCCAGTTCCCCACATTCAGTCGGGTAAGTCAGTGTGCCAGGGCACACAGTTAAATTTGAGGGTATTATTGAGGGAAAGGTCAGTCTGACTGCAGTATCTACTACCTCTCTTTGTTCTGTTCACTGCTATTTTGTATCATTTAACCATTCAGTGCTGTTTACCATGTCTCAAAACCAACCTCCATCAATAACTTCAATTTGAATTGTTGACTGCCAGGGCATATTTCACTGAGGTGCTTTGAGATCTCATGAAAGTTGCTGCTGTAAAGGTTTCTGCTCCCTGAGTTTGTATTGATCTACTGAAGACTTGTATGTTCTTCAATGATCATTAGCTTTCTGATGAATTAGTCAACAATTGTCACTGGTTTAAAACATTCAGCAGATCTTATACATTGTTAAGAAAATAAGCACAAAAGAAAAAGTTTTCTTAAAAAAAACCCCAAAAAAACAGAGTAGACTAAAATAAAACTCTGACCTAACAGATGCCATCTTCTAAGAACATCATTACTCTTAAATCTTCCCTTCGATCCACCGAGATAGACAAAGGAAACAATTTCTTGCCCAATCTGGCTTTTGGTTGATGGAAAGTCAATTCAAAAACATATTTACAACAAGGATTGTCCTCGTATCAGTGAGACCTTTTTGGAAAGGTATTGTAGCCCTGCTGCAAGATTGCATTTGGGACTAGATCATAGAATCATAGAACCCTACAGTGCAGAAAGAGGCCCTTTGGCCCATCGAGTCTGCACCGAACACAATCCCAACAGACCCTACCTCAATATCCCAATATTTTATACCCACTAATCCCTCTAATCTACACATTCCTGGACACTAAGGGGCAATTTCTTAGCATGACCGATTACCTAATCTGCACACCTTCGGACGGTGGAAGGAAACTGGAGTACCCAGAGGAAACCCACACAGACACGAGGAGAATGTGCTAACTCCACACAGACATGACCCGAGCTGGGAATCAAACCCAGGACCCTGGAGCTGTGAAGCAGCAGTGCTAACCACTGTGCTACCGGGCTGCCCCTGATTGACATCACATATTGGCATTCCTTCACCACTCATCTTGGCAACAAGTAAAAGTATGTAGTTGTCCATTAAGTAAGGATTATTATTTACCCAGGACAGTACTTCCACTTGCAGCATGAGTACAAATAACTGCTGCATTTCATGTAAAAATGTTGACACTTAGCTTTAGGACAACATTTGAACAATATTATCCAAACATATGAAGTGCAGATTTACATTTGTTGTGCTTTATTACATTGCATCTTTCAAAAAATGCTTTCATCAGTTTCCTCATTTTGTCATTTGTAATATTAAATAAAAATAATTGTTTATGATGAGGAATCAGAGTATTAAGTGGTTTATATATCCTCGGTCTGAAGAAAGAACACATTCATCAGGAACTCAGAATATTACTTAACATAAGAGAAATAACAGCGTCAAAGAATGACATTTTATGGTAAAAATCCATCAATTCAAATTAAATTTTTATCAAATATTTACATTTCATGCAACTTGTTTTGAAAGCAGCTAAATCTTGAATAAATGAGCTGAAAGAACATTGCTTATGCTAAGCCTTCAAGAAATTCCTGAATGTTTAAGAACCTTGTCACCTCAGCAATAGCTGTTATCAGACATGTAATTTTCCTAAGTACGCCTTGAACACAGGCTTGCGTTTCCTTTTACATCGTGGATCATTGAAAACAAATGGGTTATCAATTTAAAACTGTTGTGATTCAAAACAAACATTCTGCTCATTTCTCTCATGAGATTTTTTGCACTAGAAATTAAATGAGGCAAGAAATGGATATTGCCTTTCCTGTCTGATTCATTAGCTGAGTAAAAATGCTCATTAGGGGAGCTGCAGCAGGGCCTACCACACCTTGCAGAGTGCATGGACTATCCAGTTGGCTGAGAGCAATATTGGAAATAGCCATGGCAAAGTCTGTTAACTTGGAACAGTGTGGAGCGAGGAGAACAATCAACACAAGAGATTGATAATAAAGAGAATAGTTAGATGTTTCACAGCTCCCTATAATTGAATCATGATTGTAATTCAATGTGTGGAATCACAGAAACATCACTATAGGAGTTCCTTAGGGCTATGCCCTGAACACAAGTATCTTCAATTGCTTCATCAATGACTGTGGGAGAATTTTCCCATCCCGCCCACCACAGAGAATTGTAGTTGGGATACGGGGGGAGGTGGTGTGCGGTGGTGGAGGGACCATACATAAGTCTGTTAACCTGAGGTGGGATTTTCTGGTTTTGGGACAAATGCAGCCAGAAAATCCCACCCTGGGTCTCCATCATAAGGCCAGAAATGGGGACATTCATTGATGATTCCGTAACGTTCAGTGTAATTTAGGACTCCTCGGATTCTCAAGCAACCCATTTCCATAAGCAGCAGCTGGGAAATACTTAGGATTAGGCTAATAAGCAACAGGTAAGTAACAAACGTTAATGTGCAATGACCATCTCAAATGAACGAGATTCCCCTGAACATTCAGTGATATTAGCATTGCTGCAGCCCCGCTATTAACATTGTAAGTGTTACTACTGGCCAAACTAGACTAGCCATATAAATACTGTGCTTACAAAAACAAGTTGGGAATTCATTACCAAATTGCTCATACCCTGACTCACCAAAACCTGTCCATCATCTACAAGACACCAGAAGTATGATGAAATACTCTCCACTTGTCTGGATGAGTACGACAACACCAAAGCAGTTTGACACAAGGCAGGAAAAGACTTGATCCCCATTTCTGGCAGCAGTGTGTGCCAGATACAGGATACACTGCGGCAACTCACCAACGTTTCATTGACAGCAGTTTCCAAGCCAACGACTTCTCGAATGAGGACAGCACATGCATGGGGAAACCCCATCAGCAAGTTCCCTTCTAATTCACTCACCATTCTGACTTCAAACTAGATCACCGTTCCTTCACTGTCACTGGAAATCCTAGAACTCCCTAACAGCACTGTAGGTGTACCTACACCACATGGATTGCAGCAGTTCAAGGAGGCAGCTCACCATCACTTTCACAATGACAATGGGGCATGGGCAATCCTTGTTTTGCCACCAATGCCACATCCCATGAAAAAGTTTTAAAAACTAAACAAAAGGAGGCAGTACAGTCCATTATGCTTGTCCCATCTCTGGAAGAGCGAACCATGGCCTGCAAAACTTAACACTTCAAATAATTATTCAATTCTGTTTGAAAAGTTACTATTGCATTTATTTGCACTCTGGCATTCCAGATCATTACAACTCACAGTGAAAAATAATTTGTAATTGCCCTGCTAGTTCTTTTTGCAATCCTTGCAAACATAAGAACATAAGAAATAGGAGCAGGAGTAGGCCATCTAGCCCTTCGAGCCTGCCTCACCATTCAGCAAGATCATGGCTGATCTGAAGTGGATCAGTTCCACTTTCCTGCTTTCTCTCCATAACCTTTACTTCTCTTGCCTATCAAAAATCTATCTACCCGTGACTTAAATATATTCAGTGAGGTAGCCTCTATCACT
Organism: Sphyrna mokarran; assembly: GCA_024679065.1. Classification (NCBI taxonomy): domain Eukaryota; kingdom Metazoa; phylum Chordata; class Chondrichthyes; order Carcharhiniformes; family Carcharhinidae; genus Sphyrna; species Sphyrna mokarran. Next base: position 15,001,689 of record JAGIQG010000004.1, read on the forward strand.
TTAATGGGCAGAGAATTCCAGAGATTCACCACCCTTTGAGTGAAGAAGTTCCTCCTCAACTCCGATCTGAACTGCACACCCCCCCTACTCCCTCCCAATTTTGAGGCTGTGCCCTCTAGTCCTGCTATCCTTTCTAAGCGGAAAGACTCTTTCTACCTCTACCCTATCTATCCCCTTCATTATCTTATATGTCTCTATAAGATCCCACCTCAGCCTTCTAAACTCCAACGAGCACAGACCCAATCTATTCAATCTCTCTTCATAGGCTAACCCCCTCATCTCTGGTATCATCCTATTGAACCTTCTCTGCACTCCCTCCAAGGTCTCTACATCCTTCCGCAAGTGCGGCGACCAAAATTGCACACTGTACTCCAGCTGCGGCGTCACCAGTACCCTGTACAGTTGCCGCAAGACCTCCCTGCTTTTATATTCTATCTCCCTAGCTATAAAGGCCAACATCCCATTCGCCTTCTTGATCACCTGCTATACCTACAGACTGGGTTTTTGCTATTCATGCACAAAGATTCCCAGGTCCCTCTGCACCATTGCATGCTGCAGTTTTTTGGTTTTTAAGTAATAATCCCTCCTACTATTATTTCTACCAAAATGGATTACCTCACACTTGCCAACATTATACTCTATCTGCCAGGTTCTCGCCCACTCACTCAGCCTATCCAGATCTCTCTGCAGACTTTCCACATCCTCCATGCAATTCGCTTTTTCACTCATCTTCGTGTCATCAACAAATTTCGTTACCCTACACTCTGCCCCCTCCTCCAGATCATCTATGTAAATGGTAAACAGTTGAGGCCCCAGTACCAATCCCTGCGGCACTCCACTAGTCACCAACTGCCACCAGAATAGCACCCATTGATTCCAAAAGTTGTGCCTTTGATTACTGATCCTTCTCATGGAGTCTTCAGGCATGATCTTACCTGCCGTTCAGGCCACACTCCCCATTGTAAGCGAGGTTGGAGAAATTGGCCAACCAAATCTCCATTCACTGCGGCAGGGTGGGAAAAACCTGCCCTTGTGAACAGTGGTGAGATTCCGGCCATGGACTCATTCATGGCACCAAAGAAAGCCATTCAGTCCAAAAAGTCTATGTTGGCAGAGCGACACACTCAATCTCATTCCTTTGCTCAATCACCATAGCCCTGCATGTTTATTTGCTTTAAGAATCCATCTAATTTCCATTGAAATCATTGATTTTTTTCTGCTTCCACCATGCTTGTGGGCAATGAGTTCCAAGTCGTTAACAATGCCTACATAAAAAACATTGTCCCCTACATTTTCCCTGCACTTCTTGTCTAAATCTGTGCTCCATTGTCCTGATTTAACCATTATTTAGTGAGGTAAGTCAATTGCGAACCGATCCTCATTTAAAATAACCACTTGGTCAGAACTTATACTATTAGTTAGTGGGATTCCTTTTTCCTTGTCTACTTAATCCAAATTCTGTAAGAATCTTATATCCCTCCATCAAATCACTCCTCAGTCTCCTTTGTTCCATGGAAAGCAATCCCAGGTTTTCCTGTCTAACCTTATAACTAAAATCCTCCACTTCTGGAAATATTTCGGTAAAACTCTTCTGCAGCTTCTTAAGTATCCTCACAATCTTTATAAAGTGTGATCAGAACTGGATGCAATACCCCAGAGCTTTATACAGATTCAGCATAACTTTCTTGCTTTTGCACTCAATGTTTTTATTCATAAAGCCTAAGATTCCACATACTCTCATATGTCCTGCCACCATCATACTTAATTCACATACAGCCTATATCTCTTTAAATGAAATTCTGCTGCCTCGCCTACCTTGGAATTGGGGTGGTCGAGGCTTGCAGAATGGAATTCTCCATTGGCTTCAGGTGAGATTTTATAAGCCTTGCCCGAGCGAGGTCATAAAATCTCTCCCACTGCCTCTGCGCAATTTTTAGAATTCTGTGCAATAAAGTCCATATTGTCTATCCCTTCTGCCAAAATGCATCACCTCACACTTCTCTGTATTAAATTCCATCTGCTATTTGCCTAGTCCCATTCTGCTATGTCATTTTGCAGGTAATTCATATCATTCCCATTGTTTGCCATTCCTCCAAGTTTGGTATAATCAACAAATTTTGAATTTCTGCTCTTCAATCAAAGATCCGAGTCATTTATATAAAGCAAAAAAGTAGTTGTTCTCACATTGAGTCTTGGAGAATATTACTGACTCCAGTCTGAGAAATAACCATTTACCATGACTCACTTTTCATTGTCCTTTTTCAATTTTCAAATTTCACTTCGTGCACTTTTTCTGTTCCTACTGTTGCCAATATTTTATCAGGTTTCTCCTCTTTTGTAAACACAATGCAAAGAACTCATTAATGATTCTGGCAGTACGGTGGCACAGTGGTCAGCACTGCCGCCTCACAGTGTCAGAGATCCAGGTTCGATTCTTGGCTAAGAGGTCACTGACTATGTAGAGTCTGCATGTTCTCCCTGTGTCTGCGTGAGGGTGCTCCAGTTTTCTCCCAAAGTCTGAAAGACATGCTGGTTAGACGCATTGGCCATGCTAAATTCTCCCTAAGTGTATCCAAACAGGCGCTGGAGTGTGGTGATTAGGGGATTTTTACAGTAACTTCATTGCAGTGTCAATGTAAGCCTTACTTGTAACACTAATAAATAAACTTAAAATTTAGTCTTGCCTTTGCTTCATCTTCTTTGACCCTAATAGAACCACTCCATCTTTTACCAGTCACTTAATATTTCATGGCTGACCATCAATCTTTCCTTATAATCTCTCAATAATCTCTCCTTTCCAGTCTCATTTTTCTCTTCTCCTTGCCTCTCAATGTATTATAATTGAATTGGTTCTCACTTGAAGAATTCACCTGATATATGCACCCTCTTTATCTTGTTTCATCAAAACCTCACTCTCTCTCGTCATCCAAGGAGTCCTGTTTTTGGAATGTACCTAACTTGTGTCTGAAACAAAAGCGGAAAATGCTGTAAAATGTCAGCAGGTCTGCCATCAGCTGTGGAGAGAGAATAGAGCCTATGTTTCGAATCTGGATGACCCTAAAACAGCATTTTCTGTTTTAGTTTCAAATTCCAGCAGTATTTTGCTCTTATTTAAAGCATCTCTCCTTATGCTGTTAGAAAGAGTTTGGGTGGAATTTTCCTGTCCCACCTGCCAAGGGAATTGTAGCGGGATGGTGGGGTGGGGGGCGGTGAGGTGGTGGCGGGAAAGCATGCAAAGGTCAGTTAACCTTGGGCAGGATTTTGGGGCAAGCGTGCCTGGAAAATCCCACTGTGTGTGTGTGTGTGTGTGTGTTTACATATTGTAACAGGATCCCTCAGAATGTTGTAATAATGAAATTATTGCATCTCAGTTTGTTTTATTCATATTCAGGTAGTTGAAATATAAGGAATGTATATTTTAACTATTATTTCAAATTTAAAAATATTTCCTGATTGCAACTTTCCAAATAATCCCTCTCCCTGCGACAATATCACCACCACCACCGCCCCCCACTGCCGCCCACCCGCCACCATCACTGCTCGAGTGGATGAGAAACAGACAGTTCCCAGATTTCTCCAAAGCCAATCTGTGAGCACTCAGCAGGGTGTAGGAATAAGCAGCATGAGTCACTCCTCCCACCTCTCCTCCTCAGAGGGGAACTGTCTTGTCACTTGCAAGTATCTCCGCAGACCCCACTGCTGGAGAACTGAGAGACTGTCAGGGAGCCCACGGTAATAAAACACAGAGCTTGCGTGTCAGAATTTCCAACGTTCTTGAGGCCAGAGTAAAGTAGCTCGCATAGTATTTTTAAAAAAAAAATCAGAGAAAGATAAAATGAAAGTTGAAATACATATCGCTGCAGTGTGATAGAATCGCATCAGCTGCATGGCCTGGGAACTTTTCAAACTTGGCTTCACACAGGTTATACTGCAGCTGGCATGAATATCAAGTCATGTGTTACTACCTCCTGGAGATGGTCTCACTCTGCATAGCCTTGCCGTCCTTCAATCAGATCACTGACGTGATTCCCAAATTATACCGTTTTCCATTGCGGGTTGTCTGAAACTATATCAAGGCACAGACAATAAATCAACTGGCTTGCTTCTAAATATCCTTTGGGCAGTAATTCTCTGAAAAAGAATGGTTATTTCCTCATTTGCATCTAACTTTAAACTGCAATGGGATTCACTGACAGTGGCTGATGCAGAAAGAAATATTTTACTGAGCTGTTTGTGATATTAAGTACTTTTGGCAGGGGGAGCAGAATGTAGAAGCTTGTGAGAGGAAGTGTTCCAATCCTTTTAATCCAGCAGGACAAAAAAAGGTCAACATGCTAAATCCCTTCATTTTAATTTAAAGGAGTCAAGCACCAGATATATAAACAATTCCAGAATAGGCAGCATGTTTTTAAATTAGCTTTGTACATTTCTATTATGATCAATTTTCCACAAGAAGTTATTTTGCGACATTTCTCTGCCTAGTACCCAAAATATTCTTGTGTCTCAATGTTTGAAAACTGCTACTTTGTGATTTCACTGAGCTACTTAAATCCATGATTGCATGGATGATTGAAATCTAGGAGCATTGGAGTCTCATGTACCACAGCGCTGGAGTTTCAACAGCAAGTAGAGTCTGCTGGAGGCCTCGCAGTTTCTCCCACCAGGTGGAATTTGGAAGTGAGGAGGGTGGGGGGAATTTAATTGGGTGAGAGGGTGTGATGTGGAAGCCCCACTGCTGTTCTTGATCGGGGTGGGGGGAGCAGGAAGGCCAGTGGATCCTGCAACCCTCCCGCCTGGATGTGAACTGAGGCCTTGAAGTGGACAACTAATTCTCAGATAAAGGCTGTACTCAATTGCTGCTGGTAATAACTAGTGGCAGATGAAAGTGTCACCATACAGGAGACCTGAAAAGGTGGCCCATGAACTCATGAAGGAACTACCCGTTCAAGGGATCTGAATCAGGAAAGGTAGTAGGGTAAGGCACTAAAAGCCACTCCTCTACTGCCTCCACTTCCCTTCTCCCCTGTGACACCCCACTGCTCGCCCACACCCCACAACCCCCATCATGCCCTCATTTACTTTTGGCCTTATTCCTTCATGGTCATCGGCCTCTGATGGGTACAGTACCAGTAGCAACCACTGCTTCTGGGGATGCTGCCAGCAATGGAGAGCAACAGCCTCTGATTGACTGTCAGCCCATGGAGGTGGATGGTGGCTGAGTGGGATTTCCACCCTGTGCCCTTAATCCCAGGAAACATTTGTAAGTTGTCACAGTGGGTAGCACTGTTACCTAACAATGCCAGAGATCCCAGTTCAATTCCAGCTTTAGATGAGTACGTGTGTGGAATTTCCTCTTAATTGTAGAGGTTTCTTCCAGGTATTCCAATTTCCTCCCACACTTCAAAGATGTGCAGGCTTAATGGACTGGCCATGCTAAATTGTCTCTTATGTTCACAGATGTAAAGGTTTAGGTTTGATTTTGAATTTGATTTGATTTGATTTATTATTGTCACGTATTAGTATAGAGTGAAAAGCACTGTTCCTTACGTGTTATATAGACAAAGCATATCGTTCACAGAGAAGGAAAGAAGAGAGTGCAGAATGTAATGTTACAGTTACAGCTAGGGTGTAGAGAAAGATTAATTCAATGCACATTTGTTCCATTCAAAAGTCTGACTGAAAAGTTTTGGGGGATTAGTGGGATAATTACATAGGGTTATGGACATAGGGTGGGGTAGATGGGCTTGGGCAAGATGCTCTGTCGGAAAGTTAGTTAAGACCTGATGGGCCTTATGGCTTCCTTCTGCACTGTAGAGGTTCTATGAAATCAAGAAAATGTCTAATGGGCACGTAATACTAGCAAGTCTTTCCAATGGACGTGTCATGGGGCTCCCGCCAATCTTCCAGTTGGGTGGATGGGCTCATGTCGGAGACATTAAAATATTCCTGATGATTTATCCCTTCACGGGTATTGATCATATTGTTGCAAGCTATCATTTAACTCTCTAGGTAGTTGCCATAATTTACAAAGATAAAACAAATCTTGACTTGTATTTCCTGGAATATAGAGGCAAAGGGATGTTTGACTTGAGGTTTCTGGAACTTTGAAGGGACTCCGACCCAAAAAAAAGTGCTTGTTTCAGCGGGATTTAGGAGCAGGAAGCTTCAACAGAAACAGATAAAGAGCTTCCTTTCAATATTCTGATTAATTGAACTTAATATTAAGAGTATTCTGTTTGCTCATAGTGCCCGCATTAAAATAATAATCCAATTGGAAAGCAGCAAAATGGTACTTATAAACATGTATTTTTGAAGTCTTGAAAGAAATATGTCCTCTGTGTGGTATGTTTGATTTTCTTTTTACTTCATCATGACATTATGCTTGAGGTGGTCAACTCTGTGTCTGGCATTGCTGTCTCACAGCGCCAGGGACCCTGAGACTCAGACATGCAGGCTGCAGCATACTTGCCTTGATTTGTCAGGAATTCTTCATATTGCGATAACATACTGGGAAGTTCAGTCATACCGTTCACTAGAGAGAGTGTAAAAGCATTGTGCCATATGAATTCCAGCCAAATTCCACTGCAGTCTGTCAAGGCTACTCCAGCTCTGAGCTTTTCATATATGATGCACATTCCAGGGTACTACTGGGAAAATCAGTATCATCAGTCAATCTGAAGTGCATAAATGTAACGAGATGATGACCGATGCCTTGTTCATTAGATCATTTTTCTAATGAACAAGGCATCGGTTTCTTGCTGTAGGAGATGTCGGGCATAGTACTGGCATCACACTGATTCCGAGTGTAAACATTATGGTTGGAAGTGGCTATGTGAGAGCGCAGGAAACCCCTCTGCACAATCAGGCAAGCACACAATGGGTTTTCCCATATGCGCCAAGAGATCACTGGTACCAGGATAAAGAAGCTGACCTTGAAAGTTGGAGTGGAGTCAATTGATACGGGGAAGTCTGAGGTGAAGCTAATTAAAGTTTATTTATTTGTCACAAGAAGGCTTACATTAACACTGCAATGAAATTAATTTGAAAATCCCCTGGTTGCCATTGTCCGGTGCCTGTTTTAATACACTGAGGGAAAGTTTAGCATGGCTAATACATTTAACCAGCATATCTTTTAGACTGTGGGGGGGAAACCAGAGCACCTCGAGGAAACCCATGCAGACACAGGGAGAATGTTTAGACTCTGCACAGACAGTGACTTGAGCCAGGAAATCGAACCCCACCCTACTTCCCCTGCTCACCCTGGGTCCCTGGCATTGGGAGGTAGCAGTTGTATCACCATGTTGCTCAGGTCACTATGTCCAACTCCTGTCCAATTCCCACTAATCTGGAAAATCCCCATTCATGTCTCTAAGACATTATTGAGACAGTGCTGCCACCCGGCGCCAGAGACTTAAGTTCAGATCCCAGTTTGGGTCACCGTCTGTGCGGAGTCTGCACATTCTCCCCATGTCTATGTGGGTTTCCTCACACAGTCTGAAAGATGTGCAGATTAGGTGTATTGGTCAAGCTAAATTCTCCCTCAGTGTACCTGAACAGACACTGGAGTGTGACTAAGGGATTTTTCTCAGTAACTTCACTGCAGTGTTAATGTAAGCCTACTTGTGACTAATAAATAGACTTTTTAACTTTATCAAGAAAACTGCAGCGATACATTGTGCATTTCATATGTGCCTTGAAGATCAGGAGCTCAGATGCAAGTAAATTAAGAATTCTCAATAGCTCGATAGCATAACTAGTGCAGTATTCTAATTCTAGATTAGTTCAAGGAAGTGCAATCGAAAAACTTGCCTCCGTGTATTCTCCGGACGCCCTGGAGCATAATGAACTGTTTTTGAAGTATGAATATTGTTGTTTTCCAGTCAAATGTGGAGGTGAGCACACAATAAAATCCAACTGTCAGCAGTGTTGCAATGCAATTTGTGGTTTTAAAATGCTAGGTGGGGCCTCGGAACGTGGTGAAACATCGAGATCATTGGGCCGTTTGCAGGATAAAAGGAATCCTTGTACTTACATACAGCCTGGTAATGACAAAACATCTCAAGGCACTCCATACAGCGAATTGGTTTGAGAGTGCACGGGCCGTTATTATGTAGGCAAAGGTGGGAATGTTTTAGCAGCTGCTTGAGGTCTGGCATTTTGCAATCCGGCAAAATCATTTTTATTCTTGCCGCAGTGGAGTGTCACTGGTGAAGGGCCATGAACATAACAGCAATGGACACATTCTGCAGTTGAAGGAGCCTTCTGCACTGTACATTTGTCCTAATGATGTTCTCCATTATCCCTTTGTGTACTGAATGGATTTTGCATCTTTGAAAATGCTATTATCACACGTGTTTTCTATCACATCACAGCTGCAAAAAGGATCTTTTATAAATGATGAATTTTGCATATTTCTGAGGTAGGACGAGAAAGTATTGAAGCATTGCATCAATTCAACGACAGTACTTCAAAGAGATTGAAAATTAAAATGCAGCATAAAGTTACATATTGTGCGACTCAACGTTGGCTCAGTTATGTAAAGTGCATTAAAAAGACAAAAAAAATGAGTTAAGCAGACATAAAATCAGCAGGAAAGTAGAGGAATAAGAAAGGAAAAGTCTTGGAGGAATGTAGACAGACAGTTCAGCTTTGGATGCTTACAGTCAGTATGGTAATAACATCAAAGAGTTAAATATTTGCCAAAAGAAAAATCACACCCTTGTTCTCCCGAGAGAATCATCTTGAAGTGAAAGAAATGTCTGTCAAGAACCGTTCCCAGGGATTCATTGCAAGAACACTTGTCAGTTTTTATTTATTCATCAATTCAGACTCTTGTTTGTCGTGCCACTCTCCCTCTGTGACAAGTATTTGCTTCAGAAACACATTTGTTACTGACTCTCCCTTCCCTGCTGACTGTCAAAACTATGCTACTCCATTTGGTTTTAATTTTTGTTGTTTCCTCTCTCCCGCCAGTCAGTCAATCAGCTGTTTGGGATGCCTTGATCAGGGCTTAATTTGGAAGGATCATCTTTTACATCGTGGGGGTGGTTGGTTTCGTAGAGATTGCCACTACATGTGATTCTGGTTTGTAGTATCACATTACTGCTGGCTTACTGTGTATCACTACAGAGTAACAAAATAAAGTACACTGTATACTGGCAAACGAGTTACAGCTTCAACACGAATACATTACTAACTTCAATATTTTTCTCATTATTCAAGGACATTTTATTACCTGCCAAATAATCCTCATCCCCTTTTTAATAAACATGGTAAAATATGAGAGGGAAGGTTTGAAATGTTTCCTGAGATCTTTCTTTACGCTTTTAATATGAATGGCAATGAGATGATGACCAGATGATCTGTTTGAACACTTTAAGGATTTTCATTGAATAAATTTTAGATAACTGTTGACAGGACATTGTGGAAAACTGCATGGCTTTTATTGAAGTAGGGATGTGTTTTTTTTAATGTCCAACTGGAGGGCAGAAGATGCCTTCGTTTAGCATGCCATTCAATGGATGCCAACTTGAGCCCCTCAGTACTGAAGTCAAGTGGGTGGCACGGTGACACTGTGATAAACACTGTTGCCTCACAGCACCAAGAATCTTGTCTCAATTTCTGGCTTAGGTCGCTGTCTGTGCGGAGTCTGCTTGTTCTCCCTGTGTCTGCGTGGGTTTCCTCTGGATATTCCAGTTCCCCCCCATAGTCCGAACGACATGCTAGTTGGGTGCATTGGCTATGCTAGATTCTCCCTTAGTGTATCCCGAACAGGCACCAGAGTGTGGCGACCAGGAGATTTTCATTGCATGTTAATGTTAAGTCTACTTGTGATTAATAAATAAATAAACTTTAAAAAGCATTAGCCCGGAATTGGTGCGCAGGTCTCCAGATGTTCAAAAGCACTTCATTGCCTACAAGGTTCTTGAGGACATTTTGAGATTATAAAAAGTTCTATAGAAATGTAAGTTATGGGATCATCATTAACTTCAAGCCACATACTGTTCTGATCTGGACATGTATCCTGATTCCATGATCACTACTGGACCAAACTCTAACTTCAGCATTGAAATTTCATCTCTGAAAGAATTGTAGTAGTTCACATGAAAGACCAAACAAAGACCGGAATTCTCCAGCTGTTCCCGCCAGCGGGATTGTCTAGTCCTGCTGCAGTGAAGGGAGATTTGGCCAAGCACCAAATTCTCCATCCTCACTTGCAGTGATGGTGGGGTGTGAATGGCCAGAGAACTTTGGCCATGATCTATTGTGGCAACTGGGGGTGTTATACCTGAGATATTGTTTGCATTGTTCACATTCCAATAACGTGTAAAAATAGTTCCTGATGTTGTAATCAGAACAGTGAGCAGAAAATATCAGGGGATAATTTGATAGAAATCGGGCAATGTGCAAATAAAAAGATCCAGAAAAATGATCCAGTGGAGAATCCGACTGTCATGAATGGCTAGAGAATTTTGTCCATAATTTCCAGTCTTTCTGAAGCAGACGATGAAGAATGAATTGAATAGGTCATGGAATAGAGGGAAAGGGGAACACAGATGTTTAGAATTATGTAAAAGATAAAGAGCCGTACATTACCACATCTGGGTAATAAACCACCTCTGCTATTGGTCAGACATCCCCTTGCCTGTTTAATCGCCATGATGTTTTGCATAGCCAGTGTGAGCAGATAATGGCACAAAAAGAGAAACCTGAATGAACAGGGGAAGTTCCTACGTACTTAATTAGCCAGTAAGATAGCAGGATTGTGAAATGAAGGACTGAGATGGGAATATAAATTAAAGTGGTTGAAATTCGATGGCTTGGATTTTGCAGTTGTAATTATAGCAACATTGACAGTGTTCACTACTTCTCTGAAACCAATAGCAATTTCTGGAGTCCCATATGTGCAATTATTTATTTATTAGTGTCACGAGTAGGCTTACATTAACAATGCAATGAAGTTACTGTGAAAATCCCCTAATCGCCACACACTGGCGCCTGTTTAGGTACAACTGAAGAAGAATTTAACATGACCAATGCACCCAGCCAGCAAGTTTTTCAGATTATGGGAAAAAACCAGAGCACCCAGAGGAAACTTGTGGAAACATGGGGAGAATGTGCAGACTCCACACAGACAGTGACCCAAGCTGGAAATCGAATCTAGGTCCGTGGCACAGTGAGGCAGCAGTGCTAACCACTGCACCACTGTGCCAATAGTAAAAACACAGAAATCCCAAAATTCTGTCAGTGATTCTTTGCTTCTCCATTAGGCAAAATGCTGAAGTCTCCTTTGGCAGCAGTCATTTAGAAATAGCTGAACCGAAGAGAACTTGCCCATTTTCACTTTAGTTATGCTTTAAAATTTCACAGTAACTGTGAAATTTCGAATTTCACAGTAACTTCATTGCAGTGTTAATGTAAGCCTACTTGTGATACTAATAAATAAACTTTAAGCTTAAAAACTATGAGATCTTGTTGAATGAGGTGCACCTAGAGTTGTAACATCCTACTAAGTTCATAACTGTTGCTTAAAAACACAATGACCCTAAAAAAAACAATTTTATATTTGTGGAACTTTTCTCTCATGATAAAACATTTTAATTAAGAATTAAGGAATCATTGAATCCTATAGTGTAGAATGAGGCCATTTGGCCCATTGAGTCTGCAACGACCATAATCCCACCCAAAGTGTATCCCCATAACTTCATGTATTTACTCTAGCTAGTCTCCCTGGTATTAAGGGGTGATTTAGCATGGCCAATCCACCCATGCATCTTTGGACTTGTATTTTTAAATAATTTTCTTTTAAGTTTCTGATATTTCTTTCTTGATCAGTCAAATCATTATTTTGTTTTCTGTGAAATTGAATTAAAAGCGAAGGATGAATCACATATTTTTCCTCTTGGTTTGCTGTGTGTGACAATTGTGATTGGCTGCTGATCCTGCTTGATGGTGTTACTGTTGCTGGATGCCTGGAGATCCCCTTGCTGCTGGACTCAACACTGGGAAAAGGGAAATCTACACCCCATGGAAAATGAATGATCATCTTTACTTTGCTGTGAAATTCAGGGAAAGATTATATCAGTTACAGAAAAATAGAGAGGAAAGGAAAGATTGAATTATGAGATTAAAAAAGCACTTGACATTGTTAAAATCTCTAACAATGACAATTTATTTCATGAACAATTAAAACTTGAAGGAATGAGATTTCACAATTGTAATGGTTAATTTCCAGTGCTAGGGAGATTTATTTGACTCTTATTAACTCTTTCATCTCATTAAAAGAACAAAGAACAATATCTCACAAGAACAGGTCCTTTGACCAACCAAGCATGCACTAATTTCTGTCCTTCTGTTCACCTCCCATTCACGTGTCTATCAAGATACACCTTGAATGTTGCTCATGTGTCTGCTTACACCATCTCCGCTGGCAGTGTGTTTCAGGCAACCACAATCCTCTGTGTGAAAAGTTTTCCCTGCATGTCTTCCCTAAACTTACCACCTCTCATCTTCAACCTGTGCCCTCTTGTAGACGACTCTTCCACGCTAGGAAAAAGCCTCTGACTCTCTACCCTATCTCGTAATTTATAGACTTCTATCCTCACCCTGCATCTCTCCAACTCCTCCTCATATCTAAAACCTCCAGACCAGGTAACATCCTGGTGAAGCTTTTTTGCACCCTCTCCAAAGCATTCATATCCTTCTGGTAGTGCGGTGACGCAATATTCCAAATGTGGCGTAATTAAAGTTTCATATGGCTGTAACATAACTGAGAAAATGTAACTTTCTATCCTGACTTTAATCCATATTTACCACAAACGTACAACAGCTTCACACCATTCTGTGCCTTTCAATGGCGAGCAAACTGTGAATGCCAATTTTATTAAGCAATGTAAATTAGCCAGAAAATCTTGGTGTGAAGTTTACGTATTTAGATATATGCATTAAACCACACATCTGCCCCTTGCCTTATTATTGCTAAGTTGCTGTACTATACGTGAATAAATAACAGTGGGTAACATTACCTTCACCATTACTTTGACAGTAAATAGTGGCCCATTGGTGAGTTGAATGATGCAGAGTGGTACAATTGAACTTCAGTTGATGACCCCGTACACCTTGGGCCCTCATTTAGCCACCAGGACAATCACTGAATTGAATTGCTTCACTAAAACAAACGGAGCCAATGTCCATTGACATTTGGCATCAGCTGGTTACTTGGATGAGATCCCTCTCTTTACCCCTATTTCTAGCTGCAATCTACCTTTAGTTCTGGGTTTCCCCCATGGGAAATGGCCATTAATATTTTTGTATTCATTTGTGGGATATGAGTGTCGTTAGCTGGCCAGCATTTATTGCCCATGCCTAATTGCCCCTGGAGAAGGTGGTGGTGAGCTGCCTTCTTGAATCACTGCAGCCCACGTTGACACACAATGCTGTTAGGGAGGGAATTCCAGGATTTTGATGGCCGATTAGGATGATGAATGGCTTGGAGGGGAACTTTCAGCTGGTAGTGTTCCCTTGTATTTGCATTCCTTGTCCTTCTGGATGGAAGTGGCCACTTAATCGCCTTGAATGAGGTGAGGGTGGTGTACCAAAGGGATCCTTGCTGGGCTCCCTATCATTTGTCATTTATATAGATGACATAGATAGCTGTGTGGTCAAAAGTTTACTGGTGACACAAAATTGTCTGTATGGTTAACAGTGAAATTAAGTGACTTTGGTTACAGGAACTTATAGTTGAGATGAGCAAATGAGCAGAGAAGTGACAGATAGAATTTAATGCTGGAAAGTGTGAGGTGATGCACTTTGGGAGGAGTAATTTGACAAGGAAGTATACTATGAAAGGCCTGACATGGGGACGTTCGAAGAATGAAGGAAGCTTGATGTGTTTGTCTCTGAAAGTGGAAAGGCAGATTAATAGGGTGGTGAAAAAGGCTTATGGCACACTCATCTTTATCAATCAGGGAATAGATTACAAAAGCAGAGAGGTCATGTTGAAGTTGTATAGAACTTTGCTGAGGCTACAGTTGGAGTTCTGTGTGTAGTTCTGTTCACCAATCACAGGAAGCACATGAACACACTGGAGGGGGTGCAGAGGAGATTCACCAGGATGCTGCCTGAGATGGAGCACTAAGTTATAAAGAGAGGTTGGATAGGCTTGGATTGTTTTCATTTGAGCAAAGAAAACTGAGGGATGACCTGATTTTTGTGTTCAAGATTATGAGGGCCATGGATAAGTGGATAGGGAATAGCTGTTCCCCTTAGTTGAAGGGTCAGCTACTAGGGGACACAAGTTAAAAGTGAGGGATGGGAGGTTTAGGGGGGATTTGAGAAAAAACCTTTTTACCCAACGGGTGGTGATGGTCTGGAAAGTACTGCCTGGGAAGATGGTGAGGGCGGAATGCCTTACATCTTTTAAAAAGTACCTGGATTAGTATTTGGCATACCATAGCATTCAAGGCAATGGACCAAGTAGTGGCAAGCGGGATTAGTTGGGCAGGTCGGGGCATTTCATGTGTCGGTGCAGACTCAATGGGCTGAACAGCCTTTTCTATACTGTAGCATTCTGTGATTCCCATCATAGGCCATGCCCACTCCAGTGTAAAAATGTTGCCAGAGGGAATCCTGTCCCTGCAATTTTATATCCCCCCTGCCTAAAAAGCCGCAAGAGGTGTGTACAATTCTAGTCATCAGGATCACAATAATCTGGTGCACAGCACAATTTATAAGCCGAGCTAAGCATTTCTGACAACTATTATAATTGGCAACTTACAATGTCATTTAAGCAAGCCACTTCTGAAGGAGAATGCTGTCACTACTAAGTATCATAGAATGATAGAGCTCTACAATGCAAAAAGAGGCCCTTCGGCCCATCAAATCTGCACCGAACACAATCCCACCCAGACCCTACCCCCATACCATACCCATTAATCCCTATGCATCCCTGGACACTAAGGGGCAATTTCTTAGCATGGCCAATCAACCTGACCTGCACATCTTTGAACTGTAGGAGGAAACCGGAGCACCCGGAGAAAACCCACACAGACTCGAGGAGAACGTGCAAACTCCACACAGACAGTGACCCGAGCCGGGAATCGAACCCAGGACAGTGGAGCTATGAAGGAGCACTGCTAACCACTGTGCTACTGTGACACCCATCACTGTGTTACCATGCTATCAAGTATCTTATTTCCTGGTGTAAGTTAGAAGACAAATAATTTTTTTAGTACCTCAAATCTTTCAAAATGGTGAATACTTTCCAGATAATGACCATGGGACAAGAAAGAATATATCATTCAACTATCCGCAAAGCGTTTTTAAGTTTGTACTTTTCAGCAGTTTGACATTCAGAACAGGCATACTCAGTGACATAGCACAAGTTTCCCACACACCTAACATGACTATATAAAGTCTGATGGTTGTATGTATATATCAGTTGTATTTGGTTAATATTCACTCTGCCCACGTTTTCACCAACTGCAACTGGGAAGGAAATAGGGCAGCACAGTGGCACATTGGTTAGCACCACTGCCTCACAGCACCAGGGACCCCGGTTCAATTCCAGCCTTGTGTGACTGTGTAGAGTTTGCGCATCCTCCCCCATTTCTGTGTGGATTTCCTCTAGGTGCTCTGGTTTCCACCCACACTCCAAAAATATGTGTGGGTTAGGTTGATTAGCCATGCCTACTTGCCTCTGAGTGTCAGGGGATTAGCAGAGTAAATTCGTGGGGATGTGGGGATAGAGTCTGAGTGGGACTATTATCGGAGCAGATTCGATGGGCCAACTGACCTCTTTCTTCACTGTAGGGATTCTATGATTTTGAATGTAACCCAGCACAGAGCTGGAGATACACTGAGAGAATTGCAGCAAATAGGAAAACACAGAGGAATGGGACTAAGTAGATAGCTCAAAGAGCTGGCATAGAAATGAAATGCCAAATGGTTTCTTCCTTTCTGATAATGTTCTATAATTTTATGAATCTAAAGAGATGAGACAAAAATTGAAACCAAAATGATTTCTGAAACTCAGACAGTTTTGGTCAGAAATCTACAGCTTTTAAAAGTGACATTGGCAATTAACAGTAAGTAATCAGCCCCTGTCTAATATTTCACAACATTAAATTCACTGGCACTGCAGTGCCTACAGAGAACCACACTCAGAAAGGGAATGGATAAGATATAGTCCTTAAATGATAATTTTGTGACTTGCATCTCTTCTGAATGCCATTCGTAGAGTGTGGGATTGGCGAGCCGTAACAACTCGCATTTATACGATGTCTTTACTGTGCCATAAATGGAACATTAGTAGACTAAACAAAATTATGTTATTGCGTGCTGTGGTCTCAAGCTGTGTACAAATTAAAGCAATTGTGAAATTTTTTGAAACAAGTTTTATGAAGTCTGCCTGAAGAGTAGAACAAACCTGTGGATAGTGGAAGTATAGATTTCGCTATTCCTAGACTAATACCCAAATCAGATTATTTTGCATGTGTGTAATTGTTTCTGACTGATTTGACAAGGAGAAGGGATCTCTGAGATGCCACACTGTGGGTTACTTAAACAAACCAATGCAGCTTTATTTACAAGGTCTTGCCTGATTGAAGTTGAACATGGAGGAAACATTAAATACTCCTGAATGCTTCCAGTAAACAGTGCAGCGCGTGGGAGTTGCATTGCTTTATAATACACAAGAGATTACATTTGAGAAACTGACATATTTAGATTTTTGAAAACTATAAATAAATAAAAATATTTCAAATAAAGATCTTTGATGAGAAGCCTAATAGAGGTTTACAAGATGATGAGTGGCATGGACAGGGTGGAAGGGGACTTGGTTTAAGTGCATAGGAAAATGTTTAGGGGAGAATGCAAGGTAAGTTTTTTACACAGAGGGTGCTGAATGTCTGGAATGTGCTGCCCGGGAGGTGTTAAGAGCAAATACGATAGCGGCATTTAAGGGACATCTACATGGATAGGATGGGAATGGAACGATAGGGGTTTTGTAAGTACATGGTTTTAGTTTAGGCTGGTATCATGATCAGTCTAGGCTTGGTGGGCCAAAGGGCCTGTTCCTGTACTGTATTTTTCTTTGTTCTTTGAGACCATTAAAGCCAAGAGTTTTTGTTTTGAACTTGATCCTTAAAAGTAAATTCAGTCATTCCCGGAATTTAAAACTCCATGACAACCCCCTGTTGCACATTGGTTTTGACTAGTTAAGGGAAGTTTTAGATCTTGATTTTTAGATCTTGATTTTTCAGCTAACAGTACTGGCCAAAGCGTACTGTTCACATTGCATTTTGAGAACATTTGGGGACCTTGGTCAAGCTGTCATCCATTGTGGAGATTGGATGGATTTCCCTTGCCACAGTCTTGTTGAGTTGAGCCAGGTCAACATAGATACAAAAAGAACCATTTGTTTTTGAAACCTGACCCGTTCTGCCTCGGAAACATTGTTGATCCTCCTTTTGGTGAGGTTCCACTATTTTATTGTGTGTGTGAAGATTCTCGTGTAATCATTTGTATACCTAAAGGCTAGTTCTGCATATTTTTCCAAAAACTCCTAAATTTTACAAGTGAAATGTAGGACTCTTCTTGCCTGTGAAGCTATTTGACATCACAGTACTGCCATATTTTACCAGCATCTTGAGCTTTTTTTCTATTAGGTTTTTTTTGCTCAGGACAGTCTTTGGCATTCCTTGGCTTCGTAAGCTGCGCCATCTTTGGGAGTTTTCTGAAGCATGGCCTATCTTCGCCTTATAGCATGGTTCAATTTTGCTGAAGGATCTCTAATTGCTGACTAATCGGATAGTCTTTTCCAAAATGAAGTCTTCTTTGGATCACAGCAGGTCAGAAACTCTGTTATTGGTTACCTCAACTAAGATGTGGCATTGTAACTGTTCAGATTTCAAATCACCTTGATGACAATCTTCAGCCAACCAGTACGAATCGTTGCTGGCTACTGAGGTTACTGCATTCTTTTGTTAAACTTAGTTCTTTCTAATATCTTGTTACTTATAATTTAAAATAATTATCCAAGACTTTTAAAACCTCTTTGTATTTATCTGAAGTTTTAGTAATGTCTTATCTTACTATCACATCATCAGTCATTGCTCCAACAGAGTACAACAATGTATTGGCTTGTTCAGCATCTGATTTATTGTTTAATTGGGATGCATTTCTAAATCTTTACATCTCTTTCTCCACAGTGCCCAATTCTGTGTTTGATCTGGTTCTTCAATGTGTCCAAATCGGTCTGGTGATGTGAATTTGGAATCCAGAGCTGTTTGAAGCTCTGAGATGATTTGCCTGAGTTTGCCTGCTGTAGTAGTAGAATATTTCCATCCAGATTATGTTTTATTGATACTCGTTCAAGTTGATGACCCTGTTTGGTGGTCATCCCATAATTTTTCAGAATTTCTAAATAATCAATGGAAGTAGTTATTAAGGTCAGTTTTACACTTTACCCTCCACGTTCTGATCAGCTGATTATTTTCAATTGATGTCTTACGGTTCTGTAATGGTGCTGACCTTGGATTTGGGTTGCAGGGTGTATTAAACCTGCAGTCATTAAAATTCAATTCTCCGTGACCTTCCTATCTATTGCACCATTAATGTTTTTAAATGTTTTTCAAGCTTTGCTAACCCTCTGTCGATTGCTGCTTTGACTCTGCTGCTGGCCCTCAGTAAGCTGAATGGTTGGTTTCCTCTCTGCCACTCAGCCTTCGTACCCTATATGGACTTCCTCAGGTGATTTTTCAACTGTCTTACTGATGTCTCTCCATTTTGGTGCCTTCCTTTCAGCTCAAAGTCAATTTTCAGAGATTTTGGGGTCTTCATGTTGCATGTCAATTGTGATTGGCTAAAGAACATTAGGAGACAGAGATATGTCCGAACAAAGACTGGTTTATTTTTATTCTTTTTTTTGTTCATTCGTTAAACATGGGTATCACTGGCTGGCCATCATTTATTGCCCATTCCTATTTACCCGAGGGCAGTTGGGAGTCAACCACTTTACTGTGAGTCTGGAGTCACATGTAAGCCATACCAGGTAAGGATGGTGGATTTCCTTCCTAAAGGACATTATTGAATCAGATGGGTTTTCCCAATAATTGCCAATGGTTTCATGGTCATCAGTATATTCTTAATTCCATTTTTTAATATTGAATTGAATTCAAATTCCATCATTTGCCATGGCAAAATTTGAATCTGGGTTCCAAGAGCATTAGCTGAGTTGTCTGGATTAATAATCTAGTGATAATACCATTAGGCTATTGTTTCCCCATTATAGAGAATCATAGAATCCTACAGTGCAGAAGGAGGCCCAAAGAGTCTACTCAACCTCACCCACACAAGCATTATCCCCATAACTCTATGCATTTACCCGAGCTAGTCCCCCTGACAAGGGTCAATTATGATGTAAAGATGCCGGCGTTGGATTGGGGTGGTAAGAACTCAGTAAGAATTTAGCAACACCAATTATTAATCCAACCGATTTATTTGATAGTAAAAAAGCGAGCTTTCAACACTCCCGTGTCTTCCTCAGGCAAGTGCAGGAAGACATGGAAGTGAGGAAGACACGGGAGTGTTGAAAGCTCGCTTTTTTACTATCAAATAAATCGGTTGGATTAATAATTGGTGTTGCTAAATTCTTACCAAGAGTCAATTAAGCATGGCCAATCAACCTAACCTGCACATCTTTGGACTGTAGGAGCAAACTGGAGCACCCAGAGGAAACTCACGCAGACATGGGGCGAATATGCAGACTCCACACAGACAGTGACCTAAGCTGGGAATCAAAAGCAGGTCCGTAACACTGTTGGTAGCAGTGCTAGCCACTGTGCCACCATGCCGCCCACGAGAATGAAGAATTTGCTGCTTAGCCAAAACTCCATTCACTGCAGTCACCTCCCCATATTGTGAGAATATAACCATTTACAGATGTACAAGAGTTGGTGTTACTCGGTCTGTACCATGAGGATTCTGCTTCTCGACTCTTAGTCAGCTGACTTTCTCTTACATCATCATGTGGGTGATACTTTTCCTCAAGTCCTACACATTAAAACTTTCAGCCCTGATCACTCCAATGCTGCGCAATCTAGTAACTACACTGATAGCATGATGGTTTCTGTTTCCAGTCTTCAGTCTAATGCATATTTAATATGCCTACAGTTGAAGCAACACGTTGCATTACAATTCAGAATTATCAAGCCTATAGTGCATGGTGTTAGTTTTTATATCTAGCATGCAAACAAAACATTCTATTTTAACTTCACCCATTAGTAATAGCTCAGGAATTCTTTGCTTTGGTAATGTGGAGTTGATATGGCCAAGAAAATTATCACTGATCTCATCCAGCAAGTACTGCCATTATTAATTCTATAAATCTTCAGTAGTTCTTAACCTCAATCATGCAAATTATAGGTAATGCAGCTTACATGCCTCTGTTCCCGAAGAAGGTGGAGCTCTATGATGAAGAGTGGCCGTCTCCTTTTATTTATGCACTCAGGCAAACCTTTCCAGGCGCACTTACATAGTTCAATAGTGATGCAAAAATGCAGGCAAACAGCCCAGAACTGGGATCAAACAAGCTCCAGCCGATGTTGCATACAGTAAGGTTCAAAGAGTATTATTCCGTGTTGTAAACAACAAGGGAGCAAGATCTTAAAATTAGAGTTAGACCTCACAGGAGTGAAATCAGGAAGCGTTTTGTTTCAACAAAGCACAGTAGAAATCTGAAACTTTCTCCTCCAAAAAGCCATGGATGCTCAGGGAATTGGTGATTCTAAGACCAAGATAGATCTTTATTAAGTACGAGTACTTATAGACATAGAGCAATAGTGGGAAAATGGGCTGGAATTTTCCTGCCGTTCACTACTGCCAGCAAGGACGGAGAATTTGGTGCTCAGTCAAATTTCCGTTCATTGCAGCGGGAATTCCGTCAGCGTGGACAACCAGAAAATTCTGTCCATTGTATTGAAATGCAGATTGAGCATCTTCTGACTGAATGCTGGATTAGACCTGAAGGGCTGAATGGCATTATTGTACTGTTCCTAAAAAGCTAAAGTCCGAGGGAGCAGAAACATTGCAGTTAATTAGCTTTCCATTTCAGCTTGGCAGCTACAGTATGAATTCACAGCCAATCATATTGAACTTACACTGGCTGGCTGCAAACATAATCTTTCTGGGAGGAGAGTGGGATGGTAAGGTTCGTACACTACCTGCAACCACTCAACATACCTGCAGGCAGGATGAGGATGAGATATGTATTGAAAAGTGGCATTTGTTATTCATCATTCCCAATGTTCTCAGGACTGCTAGCTTTTATCATAGCCAGCCAATGATTCTAAGAGTCAGCTTCTCTGTAAGGGCTCAGGAGAAGCAGGCACCCTTGTTCCTTCTCAGTTTTTTTTTCACTTCCTTCCATTACAAACACACTTACACAGTATTGTCACACTTAGTACTGTTGCCTCACAGGGATCTGGGTTTGAATCCTGGCTTGGGTTACTGTCTGTGTGAAGTCTGTATGTTCTCCCCATGTCTACGTGGGTTTTCTCTAGGTGCTAGTTCTCTAGTTTCCTCCCACAGCCAAAAGACGTGCTGGTTAGGGTGCATTGGCCCTGCTAAATTCTCCCTGAGTGTACAAGTGCTGGAATATGGCGACCAGGAAATTTTCAAGTAACTTCATTGCAATGTTAATGTAAGGCTACTTGTGACACTAATAACTAAACTTTCAAAACTATATGCCTTTGTAAACATCCTCTACTGGTCAATAATGTTAATATGCTTTGACTGTATAGGCAATATATGCCACTTATAGAAGCATTTACAAGTAAATTAACTGGCAAAGGCTCCTTTTGTTTTTGGGACTTTTTGGGAATTACCACATTATTGTGTCTCCCTGAACTTATTGTCTGTTCACAATTCTTTACTGGAGGTCCAGATTCTGTGTACTTATGCTTTAATTGATTGGTATATAAAGTATTCAAGAGACTTGGTGGATTGTGGATAACTTGACAAGCTTAATGTGACATTGCATTGCAATCATATTCTATACAAGGTTAAAGAAAGAAAAGACTTGCATTAAGATGACACCTTAGAGGCTGCTATATGTTTTGTTTTGAGTTTGGTGTCTAGACTGGATTTCTTTAGGGTTCGCCTGTTACCTAAGAATGCAACCTGCTCAATGGAAGTGGACAGCCATTAGCACGATTAAAGGCTCAGTTAGGGGCCATGTTATGAACCATTGGTACTTTACTGAGTCTTCCACGCTGTTGGCCTTTGATTTGTCTTGCACCATCTAGAACCTGTGCATTCCTGCCTGAACAGCACTGTGGGACTAACTACAGCACATGGACTTCAGTGGATAGAGAAGGCAGCGTACTACCACTTTCTCAGCAGGGATGGACATTGAAAGGTCGAGCCAGTGACACCCATGTCCCGTGAAAGAACAATGGAAGGCTGTCCTTCATAGGTTGTCGGGTCTGGAGACAGCTAAACAAGAGAACCCCTGTGGTCAAACTCCCAGAGGTACATTATCGCCGTGTGCAGGCTTGGGATCCGCTTTTCACCTTGACATCGGAGTTCCAAAGCTTGCAAAAAAATGTAGCAAATAGGGTTTCAAATCTTTCATGAATTGAAAGCGTTTTTGTTCTGTAGTTCAAAATGAATTTTTTTTTGATCAGCTCAATTCATCGCCTGGGACGTTCAGAAGAAAACAATTTGACAGCAATTGTGACAACCTCCCTCAGAGATGCTATAAGGAGTGACTGACAGGGGAACAGAAATGTCTGGGCTCACGGAAAAGCTGGAATACTATCGGGGCCTTGTCTGCTTGTAATCCATTCAATATCTGACCTGGCAGGCCTTCACATTGAGTATAGAACGTGGAAAAAAATGTTCCATTTCACATTAATGATATCCCACAGCACCTCGAGTAGTGCTGATTTATAACATTCCGATTAACACCACTTCATTTATTAATAGACATAATTAGTTAAAATAATATTTCTTTTGCAACAAAAACATTGTTCTCAGAAGTCCAAATCCAGTTTGACAACAGAACATTTCCTGTGCAATTGAGAAAAAAATATTATAAATTTGCCACATTTAGAGTGCATACATTTAAAGCAAGGTTGCAAGCTGCAGGGAAAGGCCGAGTCTGTTGGGAAATTTGACTGACAAACATTAATTCCAAGTGTTTCAAAGATTAGAGGACTTTAAATTACTTAGTAAACCGTATTGCATTGTAATCAAAATCAAAGTAATTGCAGAATAGTAATTCTATTTTGGATAAGTATATGGAACTTAGGAAGATAGAGGGTTATAGGTAAGCCTAGTAGGTAGGGAAATGTTCGGTGCAACTTGTGGGCCGAAGGGCCTGTTTGTGCTGCAGTTTTTCTATGTTTCTAAACCAAAAATAGTAATGTGAAATTCATGTGAAGTGATACAGTGCGAGTTAGGCTAGGGGTGCATTTCCCATGAATCTGTGCTTGTGTTTTGAGGTAGTGTCTGAAAAAAAATATGCACTTATGAATAAAAATCATCTTACTTTTCCCAACAAATGAACTGCTTTCAAATAAATAACGTGAACAGTGGTCAAATAGCATTTCAGACTGCAATCTATTAATTACTTATATGAGGGGATAAAAAGCCATATATCTACATCTGCTGATGACATAAAGATAAACAACATTGTGAGTGGTGTGGTTGGATACATAAAATTACAAAGAGATGATGCTAGATAAGTGAATGGACAATTTTGGGCTGTAACTTCTGTCCCATTTTATTTCCATTCTGTTTGCAGGAGTTGATTTCACTTCCAATTTTCTCCAATGTTTTCTTTCAGACAGCTGCTGGACTGCTTTTAGAAACACCCATTGTTTCTTTTCTTGCCCCATTCCTACTCCCTATAGGCCTGAACCACCAGTTCTTGTCATTTAATCTCTCCTGTTTTCTATTCTATCAAGGATCATGGGGGCGATTCTCCCATCCTGCAGTGCTAATTTTTCTTGCTTAACTCCCCTGCGCCTTAACATCTCTCACTGCCAGCATTTCTGGCAGTGTCATCTCCCCCTACTTGCCAGAACATTTCACTCCACGTAATGCACCGTAGCTTCCCACTTTCTGGGGGACAATTGGGGCCCCACAGAGGGTTGAGCAGCAGAGGGGTGCATCTTGGGCATTTGCACCCTGGGAGTGCCAATGTGACACCCTGGCATTGCCCAAGGGGCTTTGACATGTGGAAGACAGGGCCTATGGGGCAGGGCCTACGGGTGATCAGTAGGAGTGGGAGGAAGATTAGTGATCTGGGTAGGCAGGGAGTTTGAGGTAAGCTGAGGCAACAGTTAGCCTGCTGGGGGGGAGCAGGATCTGCAATGCGGAGAGAGGATGGTTGGGACTGTGAAGGGGATCAGGACTGTAGGGGTGGAGAATCGGGGGTGGGGGGTGCGCTGCTGGAGATCAAGGTGGGTCGGGGGAGGAGGTTTGGACTGACCCAGGGATGGTCAGGGGGTCAGTGATCGGGCTGTGGGGGACAGAGAATTGCCGTTATGGGGGTCATGGGGCTGGCCAACGATTGAGCTGGTCAACAATTGGGATGCCATAAGGTTGGGGATACTACACATGCGCCAATCTTGGCACTGACAGAGCATCATATGCGTGGTGACCAATTGAGCATGTTGATGTCAGCCTCTCCACAGGTAGGCCCTGCCCCCCTGAAACGTAATGATATTCACACTGGTGGCCCCTGCAATGCACGGAGTGTGGGAAATTCTCATCTGAACACCCACTGAGAAAACC
Organism: Sphyrna mokarran; assembly: GCA_024679065.1. Classification (NCBI taxonomy): domain Eukaryota; kingdom Metazoa; phylum Chordata; class Chondrichthyes; order Carcharhiniformes; family Carcharhinidae; genus Sphyrna; species Sphyrna mokarran. Next base: position 15,026,490 of record JAGIQG010000004.1, read on the forward strand.
AACATGAAATACAACAGTTTTCATGCGAATTCAACATGTAGAATTTTTTGAGGAGAATTTCAGCCCATCTCTTTTCTTCTATCTCTCACCCTCATCCTATTTGCTTAACACATTTCGAACACTCCCAGTTCTGATGAAAGATCCTCAATTTGTTCCTGTGTCCACAGATACTGCCTTGCCCCGCTGAATATTCTGTCTTTATTCCAGATTTCCGGCAACTGGAATATTTGGCTTCTGCATTTGGCCGCTGTGATAGACCTGTTTTAATGTAGGCTAACATGAGTCTATGGGCCTTAAAAGGACAGGGTATTTCTGGAAATGGTGAAAAGCTCGAAACTGTGGAAATCTGTAGAAGTTTGGGATTTCCCAGGTGTGTGGATCATTACAGTGACACGAATGGATGGAGATAGTCATCAAAAAGGCAAGATGGAATCTGCTGCACAAATTGATGCAAAATCAAACGGTAAATGTTCCCATCCTGCATGCCATGGGAATCTTTATGAGTGGAGCAGAAAATCTAACAGACCATTCAAAGTTCAATTCCCTTAGGTGGGAATTTCTGGTCCTGGGACAGGTGGGATCAAAAGCAAACGTGGATTTTAAAAATCAGGTTGATAACTTTTGCCGTATTAAAGAATCTCTGAGAGCCCAGAAGGAAGCGATTTATCCCTTCAACAACAATCGTACCCAGACCCCATCTCCGTAACCCCACATATGTACCATGCTAATCCACCTGACATTAAGGGTCAATTTACCATAATTAAATAACCTAACCGGCATATTTTTGGACTGTAGGAGGTAACCGGAGCACCTAGAGGAAACCCACATACACACGGAGAGAATGTGCAAACTCCACACAGATAGAGAACCGAGGCCAAGATTCAACCTGGGTTTCTGATGCTGTGAGGCGACAGTGCTAACCCTCCTTGTGCCACCCTGTAACCATATGAGCCAAAGATGAGTTTGTTCACAGATCAACCTTGATTTCACTGAATGACAGAACAGATTCAGGAGCGAAATTACCTACCCCCATTTCCGATGTTCCCATTCAAGAAATTTCCTCACTGATCCTCATTGCCTGAAGCCTTGTTTCCAACAAGTCTGCAATAAATGAGAGATACTGTTGTGTTGGACATTAGAATACTGGACCGTTATTAAATATTCATCATGAAAACATAACAATGGACAATATCAGGGCTTACACTGTCCAGTTCATCCTGTTCATTTTTTGAATTCTAAAAACCATGGTGGTGCTATGGTTAGCATTGCTGTCTCACAGCGTGAGGGACCTGGGTTCGATTCCCTTATTGGATCACTGTCTGTTTGGAGTTTGCACATTCTCGCTGTGTCTTCATGGGTTTTCTCCCACAGACCAACAATTTGCAAGTTAGATTGATTGGCCATGCTAAATTGCTCCCAGTGTTAGGGGGATTAATAGGGTAAAAATGTGGGATTGCAGGGGTAAGGCCTGGATGGATTGTTGTCAGTGCAAACTTGATGGGCCGAATGGCATCCTTCTGCATTGTTGGTATTCTATGATTCTAAATAGATCCTCTGAAATATCTGTTACTTTTTCCTTCTGATTCAGTGGGAAAAATGGAGGACTTTACACCTAAATACCATTTTATTCATAGCAAATGACACAGCAAGCATAATTCGTAGTTATTAAATTAATCTTTTTCTACACCCTAGCTTTGATTGTAACACTACATTCTGCACTCCTTTCCTTCTCCGTGCATGGTGTGCTTGTTCTGTGTAGCGAGTAAGAAACAATACTTTTCACTGTACTCTAAAGTTTATTTTTTAGTCACAAGTAAGCTTATATTCACATTACTGTGAAAATCCCCTAGCTGTCACACTTTGCTGACTGTTCAGGTACACTGAGGGAGAATTTAGCCTGGCTAATGCACCTAACCAGCATATCTTTCAGACTGTGGGAGGAAAGCGGAGCACCAAGAGGAAACCCACACAGACACAGGGAAACTGTACAAACTCCACACAGAACAAAGACCCAAGCTGGGAATTGAACCTGGGTGCCTGGCGCTGTGAGACAGTACTGCTAACCAGTGTGCCATCATGCCAGCCTAAATCAACGTCAGGAGTGGGGTTTGAACCGTCATGTCCAGAGAGAACTGTGTCCTGAATGCCTTAGACCAGTTAGCCACCCAGGCTGTACTAATACATGTGACAATAATAAATCAAATCAAATTAAATTCAAATAAAAAAAATGAGAATTATATAAAGTGCAATTATTTACAACTCACATCGAGCAGACGTCCTAGAATAGCTTGCATCTAAAGTCACCGTGACGACCACTAGGGAGCAGCTGGCAGTAAAGATGATCCTCTATCTGCTGCAAAAGATCTCTCTTCAAAGACAACGTTGAAAAAAAAGCCAGGCTGTACGCGATGGAATGTGATGGCTTTAGCACACCCACTGGGTTGAAAAACATTGCAAGTGACAAGAATGATCCTTTCACAAACCCTAATTACATGTCTCAGACTCGACCTCAAATTTAGTGGTTGGTTTTTCTCACTGAACATATATTTTTTCTGCCATACGGCCTTGCTAAATACTGCATAAGGGAACACAGGCCAACAATTTTGTGTAACATAACAGAAGGTCAGGGTGGATTTCAGACATGAGTATGGTGTTGAGTTGGTTAGGAATGAGTCAGTTAATGAATCATGTACAAGGTTAAGAGACTGCATACTGCCCGTAATTCAGCCCCAGTGCAAATGACTGGCTGTTTAAAAGTTCACCTTTTTACTATCATGTCACAATCTGTGGAAAATACAAGCTTTGAATGCCACCAGTCACAGGGAATATGAGTTGTCCCAAAAGGAAATCTGACTTTAGAGATGAAAATAAAGAATAAGCCTGTTGTTATCATAAGAGAGGATGTTGGTGGCTATTTGACAATTAGACCTTCCCATTGGAGAAGTGAGCTTTCGGAATGTGTGGACAGGAATATCAGGTGACAGTGTTGATCTTCTGTCCCATAATTGGCTGCTTCCTCTGAATGTGACTTCACTGTTGAGGCCATAAGGTGAATGTTAATCTCTCCCAAAATCAGTGGGTTGGGGTCAGGGGAGATGTTAAAATATGAAAAATCTCAAATCCAATCTCCAATGCCTCCAATCCGTGGCCATCTGAAGATTGTGGAGATGCCAGCATTGGACTGGGGTAAGCACAGTAAGAAATCTCACAACACCAGGTTAAAGTCCAACAGATTTATCAGGTTTACCTTCAGATTTATCAGAAGTGGGATGAGGGACAGGCAGACAATTCCCTTGTAAGTGGCATGTTGACTATTTAAATATATTAACATGGCTTCTGGGGTCTGATTTCAGATTTTTTTATTGGTTTAATTTTGAATGGTTGGATTGACCAGCTCTTGGGAAACATAACAGCTCCGGGAGGGATGCAGGTACAGATTTAGGGAAAAGGTATCTATTTTTACAGCACTGTTTGTGGGCCAGGAGAGGCAAGAGTACTTTCTCCAGCATTCCCATGCGCATTTTCTTCTTGGACCTTGACACTCTCCCAAACAGATCGCAATCATCCAAATTGTGTATCTGACTCCCCTTCCCCTGAGTTAGGGAATGGATCCCCCTACCCTCCCTCCTATGATCAGCTGTAGACTCCTTAGCGGGAGCTATTGTCTACTCTAGAATGCTCCCGCCCAACTGGAATTCAAAGCTGTCGAGTCAAGCTGACTTCCATCTTATCATTAAAAGAAAAATCTGCATGCAGTGGAGTAAAGTTCTACAAATGCTGCCCTCTCCCACTGCCTCCCAGCCTCACACTGAGCCCACTCCTGTCCAGATTGTGACAGTTGAATTGTCCCTATCACTTTCAGAAAGCAAAGTAGCTTGTTGGTGGGCAGCAAGTTATTTCTTTTGATGATTCATGATTTTTTTTTTGAATTTGTAATATGCTTATGCCTGAATCAGAAGGTTTGGGAGCTGAAATCCCACTCCAGGAATCCAATCTTGACTGACATTCAAAAGCTCTTCTGTGGACTGTTGCACTGTTTCAGGTGCTGCCTTTTGGGTAAGATTATAAATTAAAGGCCCTATGTGGTGTATTTTACACATAAAGATCAAATTCTATGTGTTAGAAAACTAATATCTGAGCGAATTTACTATGTTTCATAATGTAGGTCAATTAAGTGTTGGGTTTCCTTCAATGAGATAATAAATTTTTGGAACTTGTGTAGTTACAATTTGAATCCAGTGCAATCTTGAGAAAAAGAGTTTATCTCAGGTTCTATTTTATTCATTCGTGGGACATGGGTGTCACTGGCTAGCCAGCACTTTTTGCTCATCCCTAGTGGCCCAAGGGCAATTGAGAGTCAACCACATTGCTGTTGGTCTGGAGTCATGTGCAGGCCAGACCAAGTAAGGACGGCAAATTTCCTTCCCTGAAAGACATTAGTGAACCAGATAGGTTTTTCTAATAATGGTTTCATGGTCATTAGTAGATCCTTAATTTCAGAATTTTTTTCTTGAATTCAAATTCTACTATCTGCTGTGGTGGAATTCAAACCCCGGTCCTGAGAATATGAGCTGTGTTTCTGGATTAATAATCTAATGATAATGTCACTAGGTCATCTTACAATGTGTGAGCTGAAAGGATTGAAAACAAACTTTGCTAGTCGAGTAGCACAGCAAAGTGGCAAATTTCAGTGGGACACCAAAAAGCAGGATCGAGCCTGAGTCCGGTTTGCCAGGATTCTCCCAGCCCATTTTTCTGAAGTAATCAGCCTTGTGCCAGGAAAGAGCACGAGGCTATTTTTAATATTTATTCACTCATTTCAATGTGTTTAGCAAGCTTTGGGTGCTTTGATTGGGCTCATTTGGCTTTCTGATAATGGAGACCAGATGTGATAACCTCGCCTACAGGACCAGAGGCCAATGAGGCCCTTTGGGATGTTAGGGGGAGTATCCCTTGGCAGTGACAGCCTGGCATTGCCATCCAAGACTCTGGCACTGCCCACCAAACACCCTGGCACTGCTAGCTTGACACACTTACAGTGCCCACTGGGCACTGGGCAGAGCCAAGGGGTAGGGTCTGAGGTGGTGGAATCTCATGGAGGTGGAACCAGATGGTTCAGAGCCAGATGGACAGGAGGTAGAAAGAAAGAGAAACTCTACATGGGGGTGGGTGCTGGCAATCAAGGATCAGGCCTGGCGATCCGGAGGCTGGTAATTGGGGGGACAGTCATGGCCTAGGATCAGTAGGGCGATGATTGGGGATGAGTGTCAGGACTAGCAATTGGGAGTTTGCAGATTGGGGGGTAAATGGGGCCACCAGGAGGCTGGCTGGGGTGGGGTGGAATGAGGGGGTGTAAACAGATTTTCCAGGATGCTAGGAGTTTGACACATGCGCAATGGCTCCCTGAGCACTCTGCTGCGAGCCTGTCTGGCAGGTTTAGGCTCCGTCTTCCACAGGAGTGAATCTCCTTGTGGCACAGAATGCCATAACTTACCGAGACTCATCTCGGAGAGAAAGCAGGTGGGAAAGCCTTCCATTTTCTCATCTCTTGGACACTTAGAAATACTTCTTGAAAATTCTGAGGAGGACAGACATCTCTGCAGCTTTTGGTATACTTATTAAATGGAGAGAGGTGTGAGGATGAGAACGACATTACTTGACAGATATGGGAATGATCTTACAACCTTACCCTGCCCAGCTCTTGGTGAGGTGAGGTGGTAAGTTTGTGCTGGAGATGTTCTTGCCTCCTTCATCCAACTGCTTTGTTTTGCCGATGAAATTGGCTTTGTGCTCCTTGTGGGATTATTTTCAAATTTGCCCAAAAAAATGAGTCTGAAACTTTCCCGTTTCCTTGCTCATTCAGCACTTAGAATCTTCTGTTTGCCTGAATTATGTGCATGTTAGTGTTTTCTCCTTCAACAGGCATTGATACTTTAAAAACTATTGGTAATTCACTTTGTGGGATTAAACACTGTCGTTTTTGGCTTGTGAAATTCATTGGAAAGCATAATATGGGTTTTGTTCTGTGTGTGGTTGAAAAAGTAGAACTAGAGTAGCTTAATTGTGCCCTAGGATGCACCAGGATTACAATGGGGCTTAACCCCCCAAACTGCTTCTGTCCCATCCATGTCAACAGAATCATTTCAATTGCCAAAATTTAACAGCAGTTTGAGTGAAGAGCTAATTAATTAAAAAACATATTGACAGTTATATGAGTAAAATGGGTATATAGGGATATGGGCCAAACACAAGCAATTGGGACAAGTTTAGTGGTTAAAAAAAGAAAAGGTGGCATGGGGACAAGTTGGGCCAAAAGGCCTGTTTCCATGCTGCAAACCTCTATGACTCTATGGGCCCAATTTTACCATCACGTTGCACCAGTTTTTGGGCATCAAAACTTGGTAAAGTTGGGCATGAGGCAATTAATATAATCCTCTGCGCCAGTTCCCCCTCTATCTAGGTTCAAAAATGGCTGCGATTGGGACCACAGCTGAAACAGGCATGACACCCATTTAAATATATTTGCATGCATTTAAATCAACTTAATGGATTGCATGCCAACTTTACCAGCACTTCTTCCTTTATTCACCTGTTCAAAATCGGTGCAAAACAGACAAGCTCCACAAAAGTCACGTTCAGGTGCTCCAGCTAGTGAGCAGGCAAGTGCCAAGCATCTGATGGCTCTCTGCTTGAGATCAGTGGGTGTTGATGGGTGGGAGGTGGGTGGGTGGGGGAAGGTGGGTTCGATGGCTCTCTGCTGAGATCAGTGGTGGAGGGAAAAGGAGGGAGTTGGCTGCCACTCTGCCTAAGATAGTGAGGGAAGGGGGGGGTTCTGTTGCCACTCTGCCTGTGATCAGTGAGGGAGGAAGGAGTCTGAGTGGTGGAGGAGGAGGGGCGGATAAGAGACTCAGTAATGTTGAGGGGATGGGGCAATGTCTGTGGGGGCCAGGACGAGGCATTATCCAGCCTGGGAGCGATGTGGCAGGGGAACAACATTCTATCATTTTTTTCCTGTGTGTGTGTACTCAGATTGGAGCTGCAGGATTTTGGGTGCATTAAGTCCCACCCACAGGGTTGTGCAGCGTGATTCAGTATTGCTGATATTTTTACAGATAGAGTGAATCATAGAATCATAGAACATAGAACCCGACAGTGCAGAAATAGGCCCTTTGGCTCATCGAGCTGCACCAAACACAATTCCACCCAGGCCCTACCCCCATAATCCCTATATATTATGCCCACTAATCCCTCTAACCTCCGCATCCCTAGACACAAAGGGGCAATTTCTTAGCATGTCCAATCAAACTAACCTGCTCATCTTTGGACTATGGGAGGAAACCGGAGTACTTGGAGGAAACCCACGCAGACACAAGGAGAATGTACAAACTCCACACAGACAGTGCATATGGGAGTGCTGGAGAACAGGTTTAAAAGTCAGATCTGAAACACCCCCTGTTTCAAGTCTGTCCAGCACTTAGAATCAAACTGGTAAAGTAAGGCCTAATGAATCTAAATAACATCCTTGGCCTGAATTTTACTTCTGAGGGGCACTCGAAGTCCCACTCCTGCCCAGGATCACCTAATTTATGTAATATTACACTGGATGGCCAATTAAGATATGCTTGGCATGTAATACATCTGTGTGCTCCCATTGAGTGGTTTCCTCCCATAGTCCAAAGATGAGCAGGTTAGTTTGATTGGACATGCTAAGAAATTGCCCCTTTGTGTCTAGGGATGCGTAGGTTAGAGGGATTAGTGGGCATAATATGTAGGGATTATGGGGGTAGGGCCTGGATGGAATTGTGTTTGGTGCAGCTCGTTGAGCCAAAGGGCCTATTTCTGCACTGTCGGGTTCTATGTTCTATGATTCTATGATTCACTCTATCTGTAAAAATATCAGCAATACTGAATCACGCTGTACAACCCTATGGGTGGGACTTAATGCACCCAAAATCCTGCAAAGGGCCTATTTCTGCACTGTCGGGTTCTATGTTCTATGATTCTATGATTCACTCTATCTGTAAAAATATCAGCAATACTGAATCACGCTGCACAACCCTGTGGGTGGGACTTAATGCACCCAAAATCCTGCAGCTCCAATCTGAGTACACACACACAGAAAAAAAATGATAGAATGTTGTTCCCCTGCCACATCGCTCCCAGGCTGGATAATGCCTCGTCCTGGCCCCCACAGACATTGCCCCATCCCCCCAACATTACTGAGTCTCTTATCCCCCCCACCTCCTATACCACTCAGACTCCTTCCTCCCTCACTGATCACAGGCAGAGTGGCAACAGAACCCCCCCTTCCCTCACTATCTTTGTGGAGCTTGGAATGTGCTGGGTCCAATGAAGAACCAAGGGGATTTTTAAAACCTGTGGAGGGAACTCCCTGAAGGCTGCCAGGAGTTGTGTGGTGTCTGGGGGCACTGTGTGGAATAATAATAACATTCCTATTGCCCCAATAATGGCATCAACACTAGGAGGTCATGGTGGGCCAAGTGCTTGGCTATCCTAGTGCAGGAATTTTGTGCTGGACATCATGTTCTCATGTCCATGTTCTCAGGGACACCAAGAGAAAGGCTTCCCCACCTGAGAAAGAAGGCCAGGGCAGAGACCATTACCCAGATTACTGAGCATGATGTGGTGTACTACATGTGGTTTCTGTGCCGCAAAACATTCAACGAACTTGTGTGGTCAACGTGGCTAAGGGCACGGGTGGCCTAGCACGTGGAGAGATGTAGTTTGGTGTCTGTTCCCCTATGCGCTTCGTGGTCTAAGTATGTTTGCCAACTGGCACTGAAACCTACCCTGCCAAGGCTGGACTGCCAACACAATTGACAATTGAAAGTAAGTACATAGGGAAAGAGAGCAAGTGATATGTTGGTCTTCACGGCAAGAGAATTCGGGCGCAGGAGCTGGGATGTTGTGCTGCAATTATATAGGGCCTTGGTGAGGCCACATCTGGAATATTGTCTGTAATTTTGTTCTCCTTATCTGAGGAAGGGTGTTCTTGCTAAGGGAGTGCAGAGGAGGTTTCCCAGACCGATTCCTGGGACGATGGGATTGACATTTGAGGAGAGATTGAGTCAGGTGAGAATTATATTCGCTGGAGTTCAGAAGAATGAGGGAGGAGTCTTATCGAAACCTATAAAATTCTCACAGGATTAAACTGTGCAGATGCAGGAAGGATGTTCCCAATGGTAGGGAAGTCCAGAATCAGGACTCATAAAGATATCTTTGAATACTGAACTGAGGAGAAATTCCTTCACCTGGGAAGTGGTGCATCTATGATATTCATTACCACAGAAAGCGGTTGAGGCCAAAACATTTGAGTTATATATTGTTCTTGGGGTGAAGGGATTAAGGCTATGGGAAGAAAGAGGGATCAGGCTATTGAGTTGGATGATCAGCCATGATCATAATGAGTAGTGGAACAAGCTTGAAAGCCTAATGTCCTACTTCTGTTCCTATCTTCCATTTTTCTACACGTGCCCACCTAAGTAACATAAAATTCTGTCTTATATCTCTTCAGATATTTGTAAAAGACTCCGGGGTCCTACTCAAAGCAGGATAGGAACATTTTTCTTGCATCCCAGTCAATATTTATTCCTCACTCGACACATCCATCAACAGATTAACTATTAATTTATATTATTGCTTTCTTCCTGATCTTGCATCTACAAATTGTCTTCTCTGGTTACTTATGTAACAGTATGTATATTGCATAAAGTAATTCATCACTTGGAAAGCATATTGGGGTGCTCTGAAGATGTGAAAGATGCTCAGTAAATTTGTGTTTTCTCTTCCTTATTTTAGAGTCACTGAATTGTGAATTTGCCATTGCAAATGTTAATTTAGTGTTCTAAAGATCTGTAACTCATATTTAATTCACAGAATCATAAAATCCCTACAGTGCAAAAAGAGGTCTGTCGAGTCTTCACCAAATCTCAAAAGCAGCATCCCACTCAGGCCCTTTCCCCATACGCCCTATCTCCATAACCCCACACATTTATCGTGGCTAATCCACTTAACCTGTACATCTTTGGACACAAAGGGGAAATTTAAAACAAATTTAGACATGGTTTAAACGAGATTCGAAACATGAAGTAGAAAGAAGCATTAAAGAAAAGCACATTATCATAACTGCAAAATATTTTAAATTTATTGATTAGTATCACAAGTAGGCTCACATTCACATGAAAATTAAGTTACTGTGAAAATCCCCTAGACACCACATTCCAGTGCTTGTTTGTTGCCTAACCAGCACATCTTTCAGATTGTGGGAGGAAACCCATGTAGATACGGGGAGAATGTTCAGACTCTGCACAGACAATGAGCCAAGCTGGGAATCCAATCCGGGTTCCTGGCACTGTGAGACAGAAGTACTATTCATTGTGCCGCCCTTGATGTTGTAATGAGCATTGCAGGTGTGGCTGAAACATTTTATTCCCCACACTTAGATGCATTTGGTTTACCCACTATTGCCCGGCTCTGATGGACTGATGTCATGCCACTGTTTTTGATCAGAACCCATTATCAGAGGCTATTGCTTCTTGCTCTCATTTCAACTTCATTTTGAGAAGTGGTTTATCTCCTGCTCATGGTTTAATCTGGGAAGTGTTTGGAGCCACTACAAAATTATAAAGTGAAAATGATCATGATCCATATCGTTTGCTTCCTAGTTTCCTGGTTGTCGCACAATAAGATGGTATCTGAGACATTGACTAATCATAAGAAGCAACTTCTATTAGTTAGTTGAGAACAGGGCCAAAATGATGTGAGGAAAACCCCATTGGAAAGGAGCATTGGGCACCATGGGAATTAGTGCCCTGGTATGATAATGCACTTGTGTTACCTTACTTCATTAAAAGTTTGCCATTTCTTCATCAATTCACAAAGGAACTGCCACATCATTGCAGTAGCAAAAATCCAAGCATTTTAGTGGTAAACAAAAATATGCACTATTTACAAGTGAACCATAGGCCACAGCGTTTTAGCAACCACCAAGATTTATTATTAAAATAGACCATCATAAGCCCACTGCTGTGAAGTGCAAATACTTTTAAATGCAAAAAAGCAGCAGAATGCAAAATATGTATGATGTGAAAATATTTATTTTTGCAGTTTTCGCAACATAATGCAGGTTATTATCTGAGATCTAGATCCTGGGAACCAAAGGAGTTGTTATTTTCCATTAACACCGGCTGCACATTAGTTCCTGAGCAAACTTCATATATTTTATTAACTGTGAACCAAATATGAAATCTACAGGTTTGGCTCCCATCCAGTCCCATCGAAAAGTGCAAAAGGTTAGATTTTTGTACATGAAAATGTGCTGTCTTCTGGGAGTTACAGTGCACCTGAAAGTAAACACAGCTTGCGAATCAGACAGAACTCCATTTATGCGTCTAACTGACTTTCTTCAGGGATTGAAAATCGACACTTTGGAAATGAAGGTAAAAGAAAGGACACACTCTAATTGGAGACATATGGCAATGAATAGACTGACAGTGGCTAATATGATCAATTGCTGCCAATTATTCTTCGCTGGCATGTTTTCGAGAAGGGTAATTGAATAAAGTCAGTTGAAAATACGGTTGCATAATTGTCTGTTATTTTTCAATTTACCATGCAGGATGGTTTTGTTTCTCAAGCCACGAGGATTAAGGACAATAAATTGGTCCCTTTGGAACTCATTTTTTTAGGTGCTACCAGTGTCCCCAAATGGCAACCGTGGCAGGCAAACACTTATGCAACTAATGCACCCTCTTTACCCAAAGGGTGGTTTGGGAGTGGAATGCCCTGCCTGCAGTAGTTGTAGATGCGCCAAGTTTGGTGGCGTTTAAGAGGTTAGTTGATAAGTATATGGAAGAGAAGGGAATGGTTTAGTTTGGAGGGGCATTGCTTTTTATATTGGTCGGCGCAACATCGAAGGCCGAAGGGCCTGTTCTGTGCTGTAATGTTCTATGTTCTAATCACAAGGAACCTTAGCCAGAAGTACGTAGTGCAGCCACATCATGTTGTCAATCAGACTGTAATGGTGTTTTGTTGCCAATGGTGCCATTTTAGAAATCAGTGCTTCAATCAGTGCCCTACCCACTTTTAACATTGCACTGCTGAACAAGAGTTCTGTTGCAGAAAGGATCCTTTTTGTTCCAGTTCATTCATAAGGATAGGGGCTATTATCTATCCTTGAGGCCGTTAAAGTGTCACCCACATTGCTGTGCCTCCGGAGTCACATATAGATCAGGCCAGGTAAGGACAGCAGATTTCCTTCCATAAAGGACATTAATTAGTGAACCAAATGGGTTTTTATGACATCCATGGTCATCATTAGACTTTTAAATTCAGATTTGTTTGTATTGTTCAAATTTCACCATTTGGTGTGATGGGATTTGACCTGGTATCCAGAACAATACCCTGGATCTCTGGATTATGCATCCACCACTAACTCCCTCTAATCATATTACTATCTGATCCTCTAAAGGGATCACCAAGTACTTACAAATTTGTTGCTGGTTCATGTTTTCTGGCTATTGATGCAATTCAATAATTGTTTGATGCCTTAAATAATTGTTTGAAGTTACAAATATTGCCAGAGAGTGATGTATCAAGTGATGTAGGACTTTTGTTCACCAGTGTTTCTGCACAAAGCATTTGTCCTCAAACATGGGTGCACCAGTAACCTTCCCTTTGGAATGCAATATATATTAAGGAATGCAGAGCAGGCAAAGTGCTGCAAGAGTTTAGAGAGAGGGAGAAGGGTATTCAGAAGGAGCTTATATCCAGTCAGGAAGCAATTCTCCTCCTTGAACTTCAGCGAGAAAAACACGTTGGACATCTTCACTAAGATCTGCCACACACAGTGCAATAGAGCTGACCACTGGCCTGTTGAATTAGCATTTCTGCTGTCTGGGCTACTTTAGAGGAACGCTGCAGTACTTGCATAGCAGATGATCAAAGACTTGTAATAGTCTATTTCATCATGAGCAGACAGCCCTTGACAGAAGCAAGTGGCTGAGGAGCAGGGCATGAGGAAGTGAAGAGGCAGGAGGAGAAAGGATAGCACAGGGCGAAAGAGGAAGTGAAGAAGTAAACTTAGCTCCACACATCTGAGTTGTCTGTGACAAATTCACACAAGTGTAAGTCCAGTAACTCTGACAACAATTCTTCATTCACCAACACTCCCGCACATCATCCTCCCTCTATCATTGACCAACACAGTTACGACTTGCTCAACCCGAGACTAAAACATACCACCCGAAGTCAACAGACCTTTTCATTGTCTGCCTCTCACCTGCTCCGATTCTTGCAGATGGGCAGTATAATTCCAACGAGTGATTACTTGATTACAATACATAAGTAAAAACGATCACAAAATCAACATTCCAACGCACAGTTATAATAAAAGCAAGCCAAATTGCAATAGAAATCTCTTAGCAGCAGTCTTCTGCCTGCCTTTGCTTATCTTTGAGTTCCTATATGGTGCTACCATAATGGCTCACTGTGGCTAATGGGATATTGATGTTTTCAATGGAGGAAACTACATATGACCTTGAAGGCTGATCTCGGGCTTTGGGCAATTCCAGCTGCAGACTTTTGTTACCATAGCTGCCACCAGTTTCTGCTAGCTAGCTGTCTGATAGGAACTAGCTAAGGAATCGGCAAAATGAGAGAAGTGTAAGGAAAAGTGCTGACTTCCTGAGAGAAAACAGATAGTTTTGTGCTTCTCTGGAGCCACTGCTGCTCCCCTTGAGTGACTTCTCAAAAATCCCAGTAATCTATTGGAAGACAGATTGATGGACTGCTATGGCACCATGCAAGTGCTTTTGCATATTATAATCCACAGCCCTGCTGGTCGCAAGCTAACCATGCAAAACAACACTTCAACACTCAGACATCAGGTGATTGCTGTTAATGCTGCAATAGGTGTTGCAATGTTGACATCGAAAGCTATATCGCGGTTGGGTCTACAATGGCTCCCGTGGAATGGCTGTCAATTCGCAACCGGCAAGAACCGAGACTAAGCTCTGTATAATGCCCTGTTGGGTGTTGGACTTCAGCATGCTTCTTAATCGCAGGTTTTCTGTGCATTTCATTGTTGAATGTTCTTCAGTAAACCGCTTCATTGAAGTGCTCATTTGCATTTTTTACTGTCTCTCTGCGATGTATCAGAATACGCATTATCCTTGTCTCATCAAGTGGATCCTACAACTGATCCAGCTTTTAACATATCAGTGACTGTCTGCTGACTGGAACTGTGTGAGGGGAGGCGATGGCCTAGAGGACTGTTGCTGGACTATAAGTCAAGAAACTTAGCTAATATTCTGGGGGACCAGGATTTGAATCCCACCACGGTAGCTGGTGGAATTTGCATTCAATAAAAAGTATCTGGAATTAAGAATCTGTTGACATCCATGAAACCATTGTCAGGAAAAAAAAACCATTAATGCCCTTTAAGGAAGAAAATCTGCCATCCTTACTCAGCCTGGTCTACATGTGACTTCAGAGCCACAGCAATGTGGTTGATTCTCAATTTCCCTTGGCAACGAAGGATGTGCAATAAATGCTGGCCAGCCAGTGACATCCATGTCTCATGTATAAATAAAAAAAGTGTCTTCATCATTACCTACTTGCTTCTTAATGTTTTTCAAATGCTTTTGCTGACATGAAGAGTGAAAGGCACAAGGATAAGGAAGGTGAGGAATGTATGAACTGCATGTTTACACTATGTGAAGAGTATAAATCAGAAGAGCATGGGATGACAGGAACTTGGGATGAGGCAAGGAGGATTGGGCATGAAAATATTACCATCATTGATGGTTACATACCTGCAACTGGCATAGTCAAAGTACTGGAAATGCCAATATTGGTCAACACCATCTTCTACACTAGGGTTTGGAACATACAAGTACACATGTCTCTACTCTTCAGTCCTGCTGTTTCAAGTTGTGCATCATCTGTTCTGGGAGAGGAAGAGTGGTGTATAAGCGAATGTTTTACAGTTTGCTTGTATTGGTGTGATAGCCTTGGTAGAAAATCTAGCAGGGTGCACAACTTGTGAGATGTGGCTGTGAATGCTTGTGAGGTGAGCTGAAACACATGCGGTAGGATTTTTCAGCCATACTCAGCCCAAAACTGAAAAATCTGGCCCTAGATCAATGGACCTTGTATGGTCCGTCTCCCGATTCCCATGGTGAGCAGGATGGAAAAATTCCTCCATGATGTTAGGACTGAGGCCTGAACACAGTTTGAATGTGGGTGTCACAGTGGAACAGTAACTGTGCCTCACAATGTTGGGGACCAGGTTCAATTCTGGCCTCATGTCACTTTCTGCATGGAGGTTGCACATTCTTCCCTGTCTGCACGGGGTTTCCTTCGGGTGTTCCAGCTCCCACAGTCCAAAGATTTGCAAGTTAGGAGTATTGGCCATGCTAAATTCCCTTCATGTCAGGAGGACTAGCAGAGTAAATATGTAGGGTTACAGGATAGGACCTGGGTAGAATTGTTTTTGGTGCAGGCTTGATGGGCCAAATAACCTCCTTCTGTGGTGTAAGGATCCAATGATTGGTAGACATTATTAGCTGGTGAATAATGGGGGTGTGCTGATTTTGACAATGATTGAGAGTGCTGGTGCAGTTAGTAAAGTATGACATTTGGAGATGCATTAACTATACTATTGACATTGTATGTGTCAATAGATCCCTGAAAGTAGGCAGTCAAGTGGATAAAGTTGTTAAGAAGGCTTATGGAGTCTTAGCTTTTATTGGTAGGGGGATTGAATTTAGGAGCCGCAGCATCATGTTGCAGCTGTACAAAACTCTAGTGCGGCCGCACTTGGAGTATTGTGTGCATTTCTGGTCGCCACATTATAAGAAAGATGTGGAGGCATTGGAGAGGGTACAGAGGAGGTTTACTAGGATGTTGCCTGGTATGGAGGGCAGGTCCTATGAAGAGAGGTTGAAGGATTTGAGGTTGTTTTCGTTAGAAAGGAGGCGGCTAAGGGGGGATCTTATTGAAGCATATAAAATGATTAGAGGTTTGGATAGGGTGGACAGTGATATCCTTTTTCCTAGGATGGAGAAAGCTAGCACGAGGGGACACAGCTTTAAATTAAGGGGTATGAGTTATAGGACGGATATCATAGGTAGGTTCTTTACTCAAAGAGTGATTAGGGAGTGGAATGCCCTGCCTGCAGCTGTTGTAGATGCGCCAAGATTGGTGGCGTTTAAGAGGTTAATTGATAAGTATATGGAAGAGAAGGGAATGGTTTAGTTTGGAGGGGCATTGCTTTTTATTTTGGTCGGCACAACATCGAAGGCCGAAGGGCCTGTTCTGTGCTGTATTGTTCTATGTTCTATGTTCTATGTTCTATGTTCTATCTATCCTTGAGCACTTGAATGAGACTATTGAACTTGGATTCGGGCCTGGAGGCTTGACTGTTTGCATTGGCTGGTGCTGTTTGGTTGCAGAGATCATTCAAATGAGTAAGCGACATGATGTGTTCCAATCAACAGATGTGATTTAATTGAGCATCACAATCCATATGTGGCCATATCTGGGGCAATCCAGATTAGTTCCCAGATGGTCACCTTTCACTTTTGCATTTGTTAAGATTAATTTTGCTCTCCTTTAAGGACTCTGTTTAAAAGTGTTAAATAATAGTGGCTGTTAAAGTAGTTTATGCTTTATTACACAAGTCTTTGGGAAGATGTTCAAGAATTGTAGCAGATCTTAACTGATCTAATTTGTGTACATTTGTCCATCCAAAGTCATGCATCTTAGTGCCAAACCTTGCTTTCCTGAAGCTGGAATACAACCTCCTAGACAAAACTCTGACACCCTTGTGTTACAGCTACAAAAGATGCTTTTGAGCAGAAAGGTCTTATGAATTTGAATTATTAATTGATTAATTGTAAACAACAATATGCCTCATCATGGGACGATGATAAAGAAATACATAAAGACTTGAAGAAGATTGCTAGCTAAATGGAAGGGAGGAAAGAGTGGGTGGAAACAGACATATTCTTGAACTGCTCTTGCATGCATCCCATATGTTGGCTGGAGAGAGACACTGTTGGAAAAAAATATTTTCTTGATCACTGGCTGCTGATAGCGAAATCCTCAATGTGCTGTCTTGGAATTTATTAAGAGTGAAAAAAAAAGCAGTATTTCGCGGTTAATTTACCTCTGTCAATAACAGAGGCCAGAAGAAATTTTTAGCAAGAGTGATCTTGGGAATCTCCACAGGCCAGACAATCCTAAGCAGCGTGGTGGCACAATGGTTAGCACTGCTGACTCACAGTGTTAGGGATCCAAGTTCGAGGCCTGGATGCAAATCCCGGCTTGGGTAACTATCTATGTGGAGTTTGCATATTCTCCCCCCATGGCTGCGTGGGTTTCCTCTTGGTGCTCTGGCTCCCTCCCACACTCCAAAGAGGTACAGGTTAGGTGGATTGGGCATGCTAAATTGCCCCTTTGTGTCAGGGGATTAGTTAGGATAAATGCATAAGATTATGGTGATAGGGTCTGGGTGGGATTGTAATTGGTGCAGATTTGATAGGCTGGATGGCCTCCTTCTGCATCATTCAATGAATTTATGATTCTGCCCTCTTAATTCAATGGATTTTATTGACAGATTTGTTGGGAAGGAGAAATGAAAGAATTTTCATTATCTGAGATGATAGAAATGTTGACTGGTACAAAATTACCTCAGTTCTGATCTCCATCTCATTCCCATTCAGTGGAAAAATACATACTTCTTTTTAAACTCTGTTAAACATGATCCTGGAGTGAGATTGCTGGTGCCAACATGCTTTCCATGGGGGTAGGTGTGTTTTGTGATTGCTAAAGCTGGTTAGAATAAAGAGAAAATTGTGCAGATCACTGTCAATCACTGCAAAACTAATTCATCGTCAGTTAACACACATTGTGAATCAAGCCATCCTCTCATTTAAATCACATAGCAAAATACCAAATATCATTTAATCACATCAACCATTTATTATTATCAGATCAATACCAAAAATTATTGAACTGCTTACAGCAGCAAAAAAGAAAGGTGTATTTATTCTTTCAAGTTATATAGGGTGGCATGATGGCACAGTGGTTAGCATTGCTACCTCACAGTACATGGGATCAATTCCTGGCTTGGGTCACGGTCTATGTGGAGTTTCCATGTTCTTCCCATGGGTTTCCTCTGGGTGTTCTGATTTCCTCCCATAGTCCAAAGACGTGTGGGTTAGGTTGATTGACCATGTTAGATTGTGTCTTTGTGTCAGGGGTTTGGCAGGGTAAATGCATGGGGTTACGGGGATAGGGCCTTGGTGGGATTGTTGTCAGTGCAGACTTGATAAACTGAATGGCCCCCTTCTGCACTGTAGGGATTCTATGACTCTATGATATGGATTTCACTGGTAACATCCACATTTGTTGCCCAACCCTAGGGAGGGATCTGCCAGCCTTTCTATGATGCGTTTTCCAGCAGCGGAGGTGGCTCACTATTGGCAAATGGCAGGATGTTGCACTCCTGCTGATGTTTATGGCATTTTGCAAGGTTTGTCTGCCCAGCTGCTGGAGAACCTGCCATTTTTGGTGGGACAAGAAGATCGGCAGGAAGGGCTGGAAAATCCCACCTCTAATTATCTTGAACTGAATGACTTGCTTGGCCATTTCGGCAGGTGTAAAAAGTCAGCTGCATTCTGAGAGTTTGGAGTCACGTGTAGGCCAGAGCAGGTAAGGACAGCAGATTTTCTTCCCTAAAAGGACATTAATGAATCAGCAATCAATGAATGTTTCATAAAAAATAAGATTAACCTTTTTTTAAATTAATTAAATTTGAATTCCACCAGTTGCCATAGTGGGTTTTAAACCCATACCCCAGAATACTGGCCTGGATTCTTAAACTACCACAAGTTAGTGTTAAAACAACATTCCCTGGACTACTAGTCCAATGATATGACACTCCGTTCCCATCTCCCTGGAGGGACAGTTGAGATAGTTCTTGAGACAGTTAAAAGATTAGGCAAGATTGAGCCAAATCAAAACATCCTAAAATCAATGATTGCTCCATATAAAACATAAAATTTGAGATTCATTATCAACGTTTACATGGGTCATTTAAATATTTTTAAAAAATCATTTATACCAAAATATGTTGGGGTGGGGTTTGTAAATTTACTGCAAGGGTACTGATAAAAAATGAATATTGTTTGCCTTTGATAGTCTTAGAGTTACTTTTAGCATAGCCAGTCAGTGTCCAAACAGTGTCTAATGCACCAGCATGGTATGGTAAAACAGTGGCTATATATGAACCATAGGCCTGGACTAGTAATCCAGAGAATGTTGTTTTAATGGTTACTTGTGGTAGTTTGAAAATTAGAATTCAGCTAAATTAAAATGTGAAAGTGTAAACTGTTTTTAGTAACAAAACTCTGAAGCTGTTAGATTAACATAGAGACATAAAAACTAGAAGCAGGATGAGACCATTTGGCCTTTTGAGCCTGCTCCACCATTCATTTTGATCATGGCTGATCATCAAATTCATATTCCTCGATCCCTTTATCCCCGAGAACGATATCTAATTTCTTCTTGAAATCACACAATGTTTTGGCCTCAACTATTTTCTGTGGTATTGAATCCATGGACTCACCACCCTCTGGGTAAAGAAATTTCTCATTCTCAAACTGTGACCCCAGTTATGGACTCTCCTACCATTGGGAACATTTTTTCTGAATCTATTCTGCCTAATTGTGTTAGAATTTATGAATTTCTCGAGATCCCCTCTCTTCTGCTAAACTCCAATGAATATAATCCCAATTGGCTTAGTCTCTCCTCATATGACAGACTTACCATCCTAGCAATCAGCTTGGTAAATCTTTGTTGCACTCCCTCTATAGTAACAATATCCTTGCTCAGAAAAGGACACCAAAACTGTACACAATACTTCAGATGTGTCCTTGCCAATGCCTTATGCAATTGCTAAAAAACAAACTTGTTACTAGTGTCCTTTAAGGAAGTAATGGCAGGCAACAATTCAAAAAGAAAGCCTACTATTTTCTCAAGGCAACTAGGAATATCAGTTGGCTTCGCCAGTGATATCCACCTCCCTAAAATGTAACATTTTCTACATCAGCTGCCCTGGAAATCCTGTATAGCTTGCAATGAATGTTCGTTTTGTGTCATGTAATAACATGTGCAAAGCGTTTTGTTAATTTTTTTTAGCTTATTTTTTTTTGGCATTTTCTAACCAGCAAAATGAGGTGATTTTTAATTTTCGCATGAGTCTGGCAACAAACCCCTGTTTCAAAGTCGGGTAGAACCATAGTATCATAAAAAATAGAGTAAAGGGGGACATTCAGCCCATTGAGTCTCTGCTGGAATAACCTTCTGATAGCCAAAATAGGAAGCAAAGCTATGATCTTGGTGTTATCAGAATAATGATCTAGTCAACTGCAGCCCCAGTGTTTTGTGCAATTTATTTTTTGTCAACTGGCTAATACCAATGACACTCAGGATGAGAACAAAATGGGTATTAAATGTATTTGGTTGAATAAAATAGTCAACATAAAATAATCAGTTTGTTAACTTATCAAGTGTACAACACTGGGCTTTAGGTGAAAGATCAGTATATTATAAATCTCACAGGTCTCAGAAATTGATTCAAGTAGCATAGATTAATTCATGAGTACGTATTAAGCTTCATCAAGTTGAATACAGCAATGAATTCATTGTTGAACTCAAACATTTAAAAAAAATCCCTCAATATTTTATCGTTATGTCTGGCTTCATTTTCACAGCACGCTAGAACAGGAAATGGATTATTTATAAAGACGCATAGGTCTAGTCCAAATAAGTGCATGACTTTTTTCTGACATGGTTACATGCCATAATATCTAGACCTACATAGTTTTGGTGGGTAGGTGGGTGGGGAATTCGGTGCCTTTTGAAAAGTATGCAATAACTTGTTGTACACAGCAGGAAACCAAAAAGCCAGCCCTAGTCTGGGTCCAAAAGGGAGTTCCAACGACAGACCAGTAGGCAATGAGTAGAGTCAGGGTTAAGTATGAGGTCGGCTGTTTCCATGAGAATCAGGTGCCAAAAAAGGGCCTAGTACTTAGACACACGTCTAGAAAAATGGAAAGTGGAATGATTTTGTCTTAGTTCTGAGTCAGGAGGTCATGGGTTCAAACCTCACTCCAGGCACATAATCTAGAGGCTGATATTCCAGCTCTGCTGATAAATGCTGTACTGTTTGTAGGTGCTTGCCTTGAAATGAGATGCCATTCAGACAGTCATTAGACATCCCACTGGACTATTTAGGGAGCAAGAAATCCTTCTACTGTCAATTCAACATTACATCTTCAATTAACTAAAATACACTATCACCAAAAACAAATTAACTGGTCAGGTTGCTCATTGTTCGTGGGGCCTGCACTTACACAACATGGCTTGTGAAGTTTATTTCCCTTGTTAAGAATTATCACTACAATTCAGTACTATATATTGTATTGTCACACATGTAGGACATTATTTATTTATGTTGATTCTTGCAGCAAGAGGCCAGTATTTTGAGGTTACAATTTTGAAGTCCCACTTTTTGAAGTGGATACAGAAACAATCAATGATCTCAAAAGGAAATTGGGTGGGCACTTGAAGGAGACAAAGTTGCAGGAGTACAAGGATTGAGTAGCCATTTTAAGAGCCAATTCTGGAGACACAAATCAGGTAAAGATGGCAAATTATTTTTATGACAATTAACAATGTTTTCATGAAACAAGTCATGTTTTCAAATTTTATCATCTGCTGTGATGAGATTCAAACCCCAGTTCTCAAAGCATTACACTATAAAATCAATATGCCACTGCCTCTCCTTAATAATGTTAAGAGTTGTGAATAGCAATTGGACAATACTTATAATAAAATGTGTGCACTATCACTTTACGACTCTTCCCACTCCTTTCATCTCCTACATTTAAACAGTGACTACACTTAAAGTACTTCATTGGCTGGAAAGATCTTTGGGGCATCAAAGGCCATAACTAGTGTTATATAAATGCACAAGTTTCTTTCAGGTAGGTTTTCTACACAGTTTGGACTTAAAACATTTTCATTGCTGTCATTTCATTTATACAGAAATCTACAGATTGAACCACAGTTCTACACAGGCTCACTGTTACTTAATGGAGGTTCTTTCACACTATCTCCCTTTTAATTGCTACTTACAGCTTTGATTCTTTGAGTAGGCTTTCCACCCTGCTCCAACAGCCTGTTATTGTTTACTACTAACCATATCATATTCTCACTCCTTTATTTCTCTATCCCTAATCTCATCACCTTTTATTTGCCTGCATTAAAAGTTAAATTTGGTACAGTGATTAGCGCTGCTGCCTTACAACACCAGTGACTTGGGATTGATTCCTGGCTTGGGTCACATTCTCCTTATGTCTGCATGGGTTTCCTTTGGATGCTCCAGTTTTCTCCCACTGCCTGAAAGCCATTCAGGTTAGGTGTATTAGCTGTGCTAAATTCTTCCTCAGTGTATCCAAACAAGCACAGGAGGAGGGGATTTTCACAGTAACTTCATTGCAGTATTCATGGAAGCCTACTTGTGACTAATAAATAAACTTTAAACTTTAATTTATAAATTCGCGTTCCTATAATTCCAGTGGCATATGTGTGCGTGAAAAATATTGTGGTTGGAAAATTGGTTGAAAACCAATACTATTGTGGTTGAAAACTTACACAGCTTGATTTCCATCTCACTCTCTTTTTGAGTGAAGCTTGATGAGTTGGAGAGCAGGATCCATGAACTTGTCCATAAATGACAACTTCCAATGACCAGCCAAATGTCATTGGCAGTTTCTAATTTTACTCCAAACACGCCCACTGGGATGTGACCTGCTTCATTCATTATATCTTTAAAAACAGCCTTCCTTAAATTCCACAGCATCTCCTGTGAGCAATGGGTATCACCTTTTCCTTTGAATTAGAAGGTCAGTGGTTCATAGTTCTGTTCTAGAAAATTAAGCACCAAAGGCAGTGGCTCAGTGGTTAGCACCGCTGCCTCAAAGCACCAGAGACCTGGGTTCAATTCCCAGCTCAGATCATAGTCTGTGTGGACTTTGTATATTTTTCCCATGTCTGTGTGGGTTTTCTCCTGGTGCTCCATTTCGCTCACACAGTCAAAGATGTGCCGGTTAGACTGATTTGTCATACTGAATTGACCTTAATGTCAGGAGGATTAGTAGGATAAATATTTGGGGTTATGGGAATAAGGCCTAGGTGGGATTGTGGTTGGTGCAGATTCAATGGGCCAAAATGGCCTCATTCTTTATTGAAGGGATTCAACGATTCAATGTCCTCGGCACTCTTGGGTAATACTAAGGAGTGTTGCATTGTTGAAGGCCCTGTGTTCTGGATGACGATAGTAAACTAAAACACCATCTACTTTCCCTGATGGATGTAAAAGATTCAATGGTGCTATTCTGAGGCTCTTCCTGGTGTCCTGGCCAATATTTATTGCTTTACCAAATTATCTGATCAATATCGAATAGAATTCCAATGGTGGAGAAGGGACCATTCATCTCATTGAGTTTGCACCAATAATAAACCTACCAAGTCTCGATCCCCGCAACCTTACATATTTACCCTGCTAATCCTCCCGATACTAAGGGGCAATTTAGCATGGCCAATCAACCTAACCCAAATATCTTTGGAATATGAGAGAAAACTGGAGTACCCACGAAGACATGGAGAGAATATGCAAACTCCACACAGTGCTTAACTGGCTTCACACGGAATGATCTTTTTTAAATTTCTGTCTATTAAATTTTAATAACAACCCTACTGAATAACAGGACAGAAAATAGCTTGCAGTGCAGCAATAATTTAATAAACTTGCATTCAGAAGAGTAGGCAAAGAAAAAGAGAAAGGAAAAGAGAAGTAGGAGGTAGAAGCAGGAAACAAAAGGAGAAAAGATGTCCTGAGGTGTGAACGGCTATACAAATGCAAGTTTTTTTGAGCCATCAATTAATGCCATTCCATGGTCAGTCAATAGGAGTGTGGTTCTATGGGACATATCTGACACTGTTCTTTCCTCAGTTCACCTCAGGGGAAGGTTCAGCTGTTCCGCAGTGATCGACAGGCTTTGCAAAAAATCTATTGTGGTAGTTTTATGAACGTACATGGCAGGCATGGAGCTTTTCCCATGCGGAGTGCAGAACAGAAATTTAGCTTCATGTTTCTGACCATTAAATTGAAAAATGTTCAACAGCACATATGCATAAAGAGCAGGCACCCAAATCGATGATTTGTGTTGCCTATGGGCGAGGCTCCTTGCCAGTAGCTCAAAGCCCGACACTTCAGGGCTGGGATACAGAAAAATGGGATTCTACAACAGTCAGATGTCAGGAGGAATTCACAGCATATTCCGATGAGCAAGCGAATGAATCAGACAACCCTCCACCCACCATCACCACCCCCTATTAATTATGAGGCTACTTCACAGTAACTTCATTGCAGTGTGAATGTAAGCCTACTTGTGACACTAATAAATAAACTTTGAATTTTAGAAACTATTACAGCAAAAATGTTCTCATTAATTTCATGTAACTTTTAAAAAGCAGAAAAAGGATTTTAAATGCAAGTTTTATGTTGCAATTTTTAAGTCATTGTTTGTGCAGAATCTGCACATTCTCCCCGTGTCTACATGAGTTCCCCCCGGGTGCTCATGTTTCCCCCTACAGTCCGAAAGACCCTTTAACAAAGTGTCATCGGGACTCAAAGCGTCAGCTCTTTTCTCTTCTTACAGATACTGCCAGACCTGCTGAGATTTTCCAGCATTTTCTCTTGGTCCAAAAGACCTACTGGTTAGATGCATTGGCCATGCTAAATTGTCCTTCAGTATACCTGAACAGGAGTGTGGCAACTACGGGGGTTTTCAGAGTAACTTCACTGCATTGTTAATATAAGCCTATTTTGTGATACTAATTAATAACTTTAACACATCTTTACAATTTGTAATGTGTCTACAAAGACAGTTAAAAGTGTGTGTTAAAAAGAAGATACAAGTCAGGAAAGGACACTGATGGCCTCTAGGTTTGAAAACAACTGTGGACATTTTCATACTTAAGCAAGGATTTAGTGCAATAAAAAACGCCTTGTGTGGCTGCTCAAACAACAAGGAACTGTAGACATGGCTTGGCTGGGCATGAGATAAATCACTGCTCTTTTCCTTCCTGCTGAGCCCAAGTTGTAGGCCACACCAGAAAATGTTCCTGAAGAACTGGACTTTTCTGTGCGCATTACACTTTTTTTTCCCACTTACAGGAAGCTTTTGTGGCAAGGAGGAGGGATGGAGATCCAGACAAACTGGCTAATTCATTATGCTTATCAGGCCCTTGATAGACTGAGCATACACTACGGGTTCGCAGGCCAGCCTCTTTCTTCCCAACATAAAATAAACTAAGCTGAGAGACTGATATTATCATCAAATGCTTTGAGAACGTGGTGAAACTTAACCAAGAAGCCACCAGATTGAACTCTAGGACTTGACAGTTTAAAATACTTGCTCAGTCTTTTAAAAGGAAACAGTGTTTGTTATGATTTGAGATACATGACACAATTTGTGGGCTTTTGCCTCCTAGTTTCTTATTTACAAATTCATACAAGCAGTCTTTGAAATTAAACCCAACCTTTTTATCCTATATTACTTCCTGTCATGAAACTGTCCAATCTGTGCTTGGTGGTCCCAAAAGACTGAAGTTAACTTTCATAAGGCACATATAAAATTTGTAATTCTGGGCCAAATCCAAGCATTGAAATTGAAAGTCTATTTACAGGCGCAATAATTAAGAATTCATTGGCATCTTAATTTTAAACATCTGCCCTGTTAATTTGGGATGATGTGTTAGTAATGAGCATGCCTTTACCCTGCTGTTGCAGCTGAAGGGAATAATTAAGTTTTCTGAATTAGTTGCAATTAGCTGAGAGCTCAGTTCAAACAAATGATTCACTTATGAACTGACTTCCTCCTGAAAACAAGGAATGAGCACTTTCAGGATTCGGAGCACAGGCCACACTGTGTGATATTAATGTACGTCTACTTAATGTGATCATTAGCCATTACTTTGTCTGCTATTTTAAAGGAAGTGTTAAAATAAACAGGTTAACACCTCAGTTAAGATTGCTGACAAATGAATGCCATAATGTTCATACATTAATATCACACACGGTTATTTCTCGTTCTGAGTGTTGTCAACTGAACTGCTTGATTGTTGAAGCTTGTGAAACTTAATTAATTGTTTAAAATATGGAACTGCATGTTTTGTGATGTAATGTGTTTTTTTCTTGCTCTTTCCACAGGTTCTCATCTTTTCAACAAGTTAGGCTACACGGTGGAATAGTGGTTAACACTACTGCCTCACAGCGCCGCGGACCTGAGTTTAATTTCTTCTTGGGTCACTATGTGGAGTTTGCATATTCTCACCACGTCTGCGTGGGTTTCCTCTGGGTGCTCCAGTTTCCTTCCACAGTTCAAAGATGTGCAAGTTAGGTTGATTGGCCATGCTAAATTACTGCTCAATGTCAGGGGGACTAGCAGGGTAAATATGTGACATTATGGGGATAAGGTCTGGGTGGGATTGTTGTCAGTGCAGACTCGATAGATCAAATGGCCTCCTTTTGCAGTGTAGTATTCTATGACTCTATGACTCTACTGACTATTTACCTGATTACAATTTTGCCAGTACAGTTGCCTTTCTCTATTTTTGATCTGTGAACCTGAAAAGAAGTCCTGAAGCAGGGGAAAATTAACCACAGAGACATTAGAACCAAACCTAACCCTGCCATATATCCAATATCTGTACCCATCTATTTCGAGTTAGTTGTAGCAGATTAGAAAGTAAAATTCTGACAAATTTTCTTTTTCTCAAGGGAGAGACATTGAGGTCAATGCTAATGTTCCTACTATGAACCTGACTGGGACCACAAAAAGAAGGATATGGGGTATTTAAAATTGCAGAGACAGAGATATTTCCATCTGTGGGGAGTCTGAAGCTAGGGGCCATAGATATAAGATTATCACTATTAAGTGGGGAATTCAGGTGGCACAATGGTTAGCACTGTTGCCTTGTAGCGCCAGTGACCTGGGTTTGATTCCCAGCTTGGGTCGCTGTCTGTGCAGAGTCTGCACGTCCTCCCCATGTCTGCGTGGATTTCCTCCAGGTGCTCCAGTTTCCTCCCACAGTCTGAAAGATGTGCTAGCTGGGTGCATTGGCCATGCTAAATTCTCCCTCAGTGTACCCAAACAGGCGCCGGAATGTGGAGTCTAGGGGATTTTCACAGTAACTACATCGCAGTGTTAATGTAAGCCTACTTGTGACATTAATAAATGAACTTTAAAAACTTATTTGCAGAACATGCCAGGCAGGGGGCGGGGGGGCGGGGGGGGGGCGGAATTCTGGCGTCGAAGTAAATATTTCTCAGCGACATTAGCTCATTTTTAGCACAAAGGGAATTCCTTCGGCACATCGCAGCAAAGTAGGCTGCGGTGAGGAAATCAGAGGAAGTGATCTGGGTAACAGAGTGGAAGCAGGGGGCAGTGGGGAAACTAACTGCAAGATTGATCAGTTGACACAGTTTCAGATTCCCTGAGATATCAAACAGTGGGAGGAATGGGGGAGGAGTGTGTGTGTGTGTGTGTGTGTGTGTGTGTGTGTGTGCTGTTGCTGCTGGGATTAAGCTCAAAGGCATGTGGATATTGTTTGTGGCTAGAGGATGGCTTTGCTTTTTCCCACGTTGAACTGGAGGAAATTTTGACTCACTCACAGCCCGATCTTGGACAGGCAGTTGGAAAATGTAACCAGCACTGGTGGATGAGAAGGAGGAAGTGAGAAATAGAGTTGGGTGTGGTGGCTGCAATGCTGGAAGCTAACCCTAAACTTTTGATTACAACCATTGAATGAAAGTGCAAGCATGAACAGCCTTAAAGTGCTGCCCTTCTTTTTCATTCATTCCTGGGACATGTGCGTCGCTGGCTGGCCAGTATTTATTGCCCATCCCTAATTGCCCAAGCACTGTTGAGAGTCAACCACATTGCTGTGGCTCTGGAATGACACGTAGGCCAGACCAGGTAAAGACTGCAGATTTTCTTCCCTAAAGGGCATAAGTGAACCAGATGGATTTTTCTGACAATCAACAATGGTTTCATGGTCATCCGTAGATTTCTAATTCTTTGAATTCAAATCTCATCAACTGCATTGATGGGATTCGAACTTGGATCCCCAGAATATTCGCTGAGTTTCTACATTAATAGTCTAGCAATAATGCCACTAGGCCATCCACCCTGGTGTATATTGCAGGTCATGATTCAGATAGAGAAGGAAGATGTTCCGAGAAACTGTAAATTTTTTTTGCTGCAATGCGTCTTCATCACAGAAGAAGCAAGGAAAATGACCATGGGTCAGAGAAATGGCTGTGCAGTGACTCATATTGTCAAAGGTAATTGATGGAAAGGGAGAGGAATATAAGGAAATGGGGACAATTCCAGAAACTACAGCCATGACATTGTTACCTTAATGTTAGATATGAAAACCAAGAAATCTTCCATCTATTGACTCTGTCTATACTTCACACTGCCTCAGAAAGGCAGCCAGCATAATCAGGGACCTCATGCATCATGGACATTCTTCCTTTGGGAAAAACTTTGAAGTCACGTACCAACTGAATCAAGGACAACTTCTTCCCTGCTGCCATCAGACTTTTGTGCCTACCATACATTAACTTGATCTTTCTCTACACCCTAGCTATGACTGTAACACCATATTCTGCACTCCATCTTTTCCTTCTCCCCTTTGTATTCTATGAATGGTATGCTTTGTCTGTATAGTGCACAAAAAACAATGGGAGCAACTCTTCCAGCCCACAGCACTGCTGAAGCAACATAGTGGGCAGGATAGCACCAGTGCAGGCCAGTTAGCGGGTTCCCCGCTCGGCAGCACAGCCTTTGTGTGTCTCCGGGGCCAGGATTTGTGGTGTTGTCATTTCCAGCGGCAAAGAGATGATTTCCACATTTAAATTCTGAATCTCTGGGCCTGTTAGGCTCTATCTCCTGCAACCAGGAATGGTATACTCCAGCAGGGTTTATAAGAGCTCCCCACTAACAGGGAACTGGTGGCAGAAACCATTGGAGTGAAGGGAGGCCATGGAGGCCCCCCCAGAAGCTTGGTGTGGGGGGCAGGGTGCCCCTTGGGCATTGCCAGTCTGGCCCCCAGGCATTGCCTAAAGGGCAAAGTGACAACACCTAAGGGGCACCTTGGCACTGTCCATTGGGCATCAGGCAGTGCTAAGGGACAGGGCCTGAGTGGGGGCAAGGCTTATTGGGGGTGGGGCCTGTAAGGGGGAAGATAAATGGGGGTTCACTCTTGGGATGTCAGTGTTACTGACTAGGCCAGCACTTATTATCCATCTCTAATTGCCCTTGAAAAAGCGCTGATAGCTGCCTTCTTGAAGCACTGCAGTCCATATGGTATTGACACCTGTGGTAAATTCAGTAAGGATGTTGTTGAGCATGATTTGTTGACATGTGTCTCTGTAATTAAGTTGTGAATAAAGAATGGGAGCAAAGAGTGCTCCAAAGACTGAGGAGATGTTAGTGCTTCTTCTTTTGTCAGGCAGCCTCTCAAGATCAAAGACACCGTCTATGCGGAGTTTGCACATTCTCCCCCGTGTCTGCATGGATTTCCTCCAGGTACTGCGGTTTCCTCCCACATTCCAAAGATGTGTGGGTTAGATAGATTGGCCAAGCTATATTGTCCCTAAGTGTCCCGGAATGCATACTCTAAATATAAAATACCACATATTTTAGTGGTAAAATATGGGGATAGACCTGGATGGGATTGTTGTCGGTGCAGACTCGATAGGCCAAATGGCCTTTTTCTGCACTATAGGAGTTTTATGGTTCTATGATAATTTTTTTTCCACCCTGGTTCAATAGATTCCACAATAGTTAATAAATCCAGAGAAGTATAGAAGTCCCACATTGCAGATGGAGGACATCCAGCCCATCAAATCTGCACCAATGTGTGATCTGCAGACTCTGTCACATGAGGGGATAGGTGGAATGTGAACTGTTGGGGAGATAGATTTATGCCCTCCTTCCAATATGTCGACTTTGCCTCAATGTTCTAATGGAGTCTCTTGGTGTTTTTGATACCATCACAAATAAGCCTTTTCTATTTTGGTCAATCATAAGACAAGGTAGCCTATCAGTTGATGGGTATATTTGACCTCTTCACGGATATCCCTAAAACATTTCCATTGTCCTCCTTGGTATGTACTGACATAATTGAGTATCAAGTACTGCAGTTCCTCCAAGAATGCTTTATCAGAAGTACAAATAACATCTCCCACGCAGTAGAGCTGATCTAGAGTCATTTATTTTAATGTTAAAATTACCTGTGTAATAAGTCTTCAGAGGCAGAAGTCCCTTCACAAAAAAAACCTTTATTTACAATTTCAACAACACTACACAGAGTGCAATCAGTCAGCAGTCCACCTTTGGGAGTGCCAGAGGAAGTGAAACTCCCAGTTAAATACAAGGAAAAGGCTTCTCGATTGGCCCATCAATTGATTCCTCAATCAGGGATTTCATATCCCAATAAGCCAACCTCAATGGCCTGATTGAAGTCACCACAACCTGGTCTGTGCCTGAGACAGAAGTATTAATGGTCGCCAAGCATTGCTGCAAGGCAGAACCCTGTAAATATTGGCACACTTTTGAACACCCTCCAGAGATACTAACATTTAATGAGGTCATTTTAAGTGCAACTTCCAAAATGGCAGCTACTGAAAGGGCAGGGAATCTGATGCAAAAATAGTGTTGCATTCTGTAAAGGAAATGTGCTAAAAAGTTACCGACTGGAAAAAATGATCAGAAACTGATGAGGCACAGAAAGATTAATAGGGATTCCTTGTGATCTTCTTGAAGATAAGGGGGAATTCCTGCTTTGAATCCAAGTTGTACCAATGGGCTTGAACTTTCCACTTGGTTATGCTCTCTTTTCTGACATTCAAATTAAATTGGCCAAATCTGTTCAACCAGTTGTAGAATTTCAAGTGAAAATTATGTCCAGTACAAACTGAGTTTCCGCAATATTTTCTGCTTGTTTAAAAAAAAACTAGTGGCCCCTAGTGCCTCTGCTCACAAAGCTAGCCAAACGCCAAGATAAAATGAATCATCAGCGTGAGCAGGATATGTCACCTGGAGGCCTCGGCAAAAGATGGCAGTTGGAATTC
This sequence comes from Sphyrna mokarran, assembly GCA_024679065.1. NCBI lineage: Eukaryota > Metazoa > Chordata > Chondrichthyes > Carcharhiniformes > Carcharhinidae > Sphyrna > Sphyrna mokarran. Next base: position 15,057,790 of record JAGIQG010000004.1, read on the forward strand.
AACCTGGACAAATGTGAGGTGATATGATTTGGAAGATAGACTGCAGAAGGAAAGTATACAGTCAATGTTAGAACCCTTTGAAATATTAGCATATAGAGGGATCTAGTGCAGATCCACAGTTCCCTAAAGGTAGCAACTCAGATAAGTAAGATGACCAAAGAAGTGGTGTTAAGTATAGGAATTAGAAAATCATATTGCAGCTTATGAGATTTTGGTGAAGCTGCATTTGGAGTATTGTGCACAATTCTGATCGCCACACCAGTGGAAGGGTGTTGAGTCATTGGAAAGGGTGTAGAAAAGATTTACCAGGGTGTTACCTAGTTTGTAAGGTATAGACTATGAAGAAAGTTTGAACAAACTTGGACTGTTTTCACTGGAGTGTTGGTGGATGAGGGAGGACCTGATAGACGTTTACAAGATTATGACAGGTTTGGATGGAGTGGGTAGTCAGAGTCTGTTTCCCAGGATGGAGCAGTCAGTTACTCGGGTGCATTGAGAGGGGGGGAAATTCAAAAGAGATGTAAGGAGCAAATTTTTTTACACAGAGGGTGGCGAATGCCTGGAATGTCAAAGGCAGAATCTGTAGCAACATTCAAGACACATTTGGATAGATACATGAATACGCAGGGAATTGAGGGATATGAATAATGTAGAGGCAAGAAAACATTAGATTAGAGAGGCCTCTGTATTGACATAGACTTGCTGGGCCGAAGGGCCTGTTCCTGTACCGTGCCACTCTTTGATCTTTATTTTTGCATGAAAGTTCCCCTTAATTGTACTTGTTTGCTGGCATTCAAGAAGGTTTGTAAAATTAAGCTGGCTTTTTCAGGGAAGTGGACACTACTTAACATGTTTTGAAAGTTTTGCATATAATTCTGTTTTAACTGTTTGAGTGCAGGTGTTTCCAGCTCCCTACAGCACTCGGTGGTATTGCAAATGTTTCAGGAACATTTATAAGTCAACAGTTCTCCTAATTTTCCATCCCATTTGTAATGATGCCAGCCGATAGCTGGATAAATACCGGCATAAGAAACTGATGATTACGTACCAATATTACTATCAAATGGTTCGATATAGTTTTTTGACAGTGATTTAAAATTGAAGTACTCATGTGTGGTGGAATACATATTCAGAATGAGGATATCCTCCATGTTTGTGCAGTACTACCATTGTGCTAAATGGGAAAGACTTCAAACAGATCTGGCAACTCAAGGCTGGGAATCCATCAGCAATAACAGAATTGTACTCAATCACAATCTGTAAATTCATGATCCAGCATACACCCACTCTACCATTACCACCAAGCCAGGGGATCAAATCTCGTTTGGTGAAGAGTGCAGGAGGGCATGCCAGGAACAGCACCAGGCATATCTAAAAATAAGGTGCCAACTACAGCACAGGCCTATGCAAAGGTCCATTGACCTCTGTTTGGATTTGGGGTTTTGGAGTGAGGAAAAACCCACCCTAGGAATCCTGCAATGAGTAACTCACCTCCTGATTCCTCAAATCCTACTCACAATCTGTCAGACACAGGTGAGGGGTGTGATGGGATACTCTCCATTTGCCTGGCTGAGTGCAACTCAAACACACTCAAGAAGTTTAATGCCATCCAGGACAAAGCAGCTAATCTTCCACAATCATTCAATTCTTCCACTACCACAGTGGCAGCAGTGTCTACCATCGACAAGACTCACTTCAAGAACTCACCAACACCTTCCAAACTCACAATCACTACCATCTAGAAGGACAAGGGCAGCAGAAGCACCACCTGGAAGTTCTCCTGCAAGTCATTTATCATTCTGACTCGGAAATATATCACCGTTCCTTCACTGTGTCAGAATCCTGGAACTCCTTCTCTAACAGCACTATGGGTGTACCTACACCTCAAGGTTTGCGGTGGTCCAAGAAGACAGTTCACCATTTGCCGTCTCAAGGGCAAGTAGGCATCTGCAAAAAATGCTGGCCTAGCCAACGACACCTACATTCTCAAACAAATAAAGAAAAATTTCTAATGCTTCATTCAGTGATCAAGTATTTTTAGCTGTTTTCATTAAGACACCCCAAATTAGTACTCTTAAGTATATCAGGGAATAATTTTTAAAGCAATCTTATTAAAATTATATTCTAAAACTCAGTTCGATTATAGTGTAATTGAGGAGTGATGAGTGGAGCTGAACATTGTGCAGTCATCAGCGAACATCCCTGTTCCTGACCTTTAGATGGAAGGAAGATGCACTCCGGACAATTCCTCTTCCATCCTCTTCTGATGGGAAAAAGATACAAAAGTCTGAGGGCACATACTAATTGACTTAAGAATTTCTTCCCTGCTGCGATCAGACTTTTGAATGGATCTACCTTGCATTAAGTTGATCTTTCTCTATACCCTAGCTATAACTGTAACACTACATTATCTGTTGTTTCTTTCTCTATGAATGGTATGCTTTGCCTGTATAGCTTGCAAGAAACAATACTTTTCACTGTACACTAATACATAATAATAAATCAAATCAAATGATTTATCTGATCAGTCAGAAACTTGTCTTCCTTGCAGTGACAGTGAGCAATAATATTAATGATGATATGACCCAACAGAAAGAGCATTCTGAAGGAACTGGGGTGACTGCTGAAACCAATATCCACTCGTGAGTTAATACTGTCCTTGACTCTGTCAGTCAGATAATCCCTTTAGCGTGAGTAATACAGCCATCGGTGATAGAACAGAAACAAAACCAAAGGTTGACTAATCTGATAACTAAAAATGTTGTGGCTTTAGCAAAAGTATTTTTAGATTACCTCAATAACTATTTTGGGTAATGTTTATACACACTTTGATCATTCTGTTAGAGAGTGCTGGTCACTTTGAGGCGGACAGGGACAGGGGTAGTGTGGAGTATTATCCTAATTCATGAATTTTGAAGATAGGAAGTCCCCAACATTTAACCCTGGGCTTGACTTAGAAATCATAGAATCCCTACAGTGCAGAACAAGGCCATTTGGCCCATCGAGCCTGCACTGACCACAATCCCACCCAGGCCCTATTCCTGGAACCCCACATATTTACCCTGTTAATCCCTCTGACACTAGATCAAATTCGCAAGGCCAATCAACCTAATCTGCACATTTTTGGAATGTAGGATTAAACCTGACCACCCTGAGGAAATGATATACAGATGCCGGCGTTGGATTGGGGTGGTAAGAACTCAGTAAGAATTTAGCAACACCAATTTATAATCCAACCGATTTATTTGATAGTAAAAACGCGAGCTTTCAACACTCTGTGTCTTCCTCAGGCAAATGCAGTGTTCTGGTCTGCCAGAACACTGCATTTGCCTGAGGAAGACACAGAGTGTTGAAAGCTCGCGTTTTTACTATCAAATAAATCGGTTGGATTATAAATTGGTGTTGCTAAATTCTTACTGAACCCTGAGGAAACCCAGGCGGACACGGGGGAGAAAGTGCAAACTCCACACAGTGAGCTGGGGCCAGAATTAAACATGAAGTTGAACGCTGTCGGACCGGTCCTGGTGCTGTGAGGCAGCAATGCTAACCACTGTGCTTCCCAAAAACTTCCATGAAGTAGATGGACTGTTCAGAGACAGATCAATAATAAATGATGAATGTACCATTAGCAGTTGCCCATGGGCATGTGAGAAAACAGAACAAGCAGTGAGGGCACAATCTGGGTCCAGAATGACGGGATCAGTGTCTGGAGGGAAAATCTATAGTTGTGTGAGCGTGGGATAGGGCACGATGCAGCGGTTATTGGCCGTACCAGTAGAATCGATAGGTAAGAGTCCGTCGCTGTTGAAATGATGGGGCCTTGAAAACTATAATCAAAACAGATGCCTGAGTTAGGTATCCAAATGTGCCTGTCAAATAAACAGATAGATGTCATGAATTCTATTCCAGTTATATAGAAGTCATCAATCTGAACATTGGGAGGATAGGGAGGGGATGGGAGTAGGGAGCAAACGTGGAGGAGGGCAAACATGGTATTGGACTCAGTCAACAATATGTCATTTCTGTGGCACCTTTTCAGTCCCCAGGCCATTTTTCCAGAGGCAAGAGAGGAGGAAGATGATGGTAGGGCACTCAGATTGACAGCGCCCTCTCTTGCACTTACCTGGAAAGGCAGTCTGTGCTTTCTTCTCTGAGATCCAAGTTGCCATCCTTAATTTGGGGAAAATCACAGCTGGGTGACTGTTTGACACACAGGTCATCTTCTGATCTCCTTTTCTTGCTGACAAGGTCCTGCAGCCGCCAGGGAAAATCTTGCCCGTTAACTTGATTTCTCCTTCTACAGATGCTGCCCGAGCTGCTGAGTTTTACCAGCATTTTCTGCTTTTATTTCAGATTTGGCTAGCTGCCTCACTGCGCCAGGGATCCGGGTTCAATTCGGCCCTTCGGTCACTGTCTGTGTGGAGTTTGCATGTTCTCCCCGTTTCTGCGTGGGTTTCCTCCGGATGCACTGGTTTCCTCACACAGTGTGAAGATGCGTCAGTTCCACAATCCATCAAAGATGACCCTAGTGTCAGGGGAATTAGCAGGGTAAATGTGTGGGGTTATGGGAATAGGGCCTGGATGGGATTGTGATCGGTGCAGACTTGATGGGCTGAATGGCCTCCTTAGGCACTGTAGTAATTCTATTTTCAATATTTTGCTTTTTCATTCTAATTACATTTCATTCATTGGACACTGGGGGACATATCAGCATATAACTGGAAAAGATAAAGAGGAATGCCACTATACAGCTGGAGTAGGTAGAATAGAATGTTATTGATGTTTTTCTCTTTTATTCCACAGGTACTTCAGTCCGCCTTGTTGTCCAAAAAGGGGCATACACGGGATAGGTCGTGTGAGAGCTGCTCTTGGATTTTTCGAGAGTAGCCTAGTGCTTCACGTCGTTAGTGTACGTTTAAACTGGACCAGTTGATAGGTAACACGACAGCCCAGTGACTATCACTGTTTGCTGTGCAAATACATGGATTTGGGCCAGTGTCTGTGGGAGTTTGTGCATTCTCCCCGTGGTTGGTGGGTTTTCTCTGGGTGCTCTGGCTTCCTCCCACACCCAAAGATGTGCTCTTAGGCTGATTGGTGAAACAAATTGTCCCTAAATTGTCTCTCCAGTCTGGTTTGGAATGTGGATTTCCATAAACAAGGGTCATGGGTAGAAGAGGGAACTCACACTGTTAAAATGGCAGCACCGGCTCATTGGGCCGAAGGGCCTGTTTCCCGTGCTGTGTTGTTCTTTGTTCTTATTTTGGAGCAGTTGATGACAGGTTGTCAAATGGTACATTGAAAGGTTCCTTCCCCTGAACAATTTCTTGTGGACAAATATGTCACAATTTTCAGCCTCTCAAAGTTAAACCATGCTGCTTCATTGCTTTTCTTACTCCTGAAAACGGCTGCATTAAGCCGAGTATCTTCTGTCAAACTACAATTTCTCATTAAAGAGGAGTTTTGAATAACTGACCCGCCCATATGAGGATGAATTTTTAAATGCTTCTTAAATTTTGTGAGAAATCTGCCTCAACCCCCATCAGTGTTCCCAGATTCTCATCTCGGTGATTTCCAGATTCTGAGTAAAAAAGATTTTCCTCAAATCCCTACTAAATCCTCTGCCCCTTACCTAAAAAAAAATGCTTCCATGCAACAATGCAAGAAACTACAAAAGGTCGTGAATGTATCCATCACACAAACCAGCCTCCCATCCATTGATTCTGTCTACATTTCCTGATGCCTCGGCAAAACAGCCAGCATAATTAAGGATCCCACACAGCCCGGGCATTCTATTTCCCACTTTCTTCCTTCGGGAAAAAGTTTGAGGTCATGTACCAACCGACTCAAGAACAGCTTCTTCCCTGCTGCTGTCAGGCTTTTGAATGGACCTACCTTGCGTTAAGTTGACCTTTCTCTACACCCTAGTTATGACTGTAACACTACATTCTGCACCCTCTCCTTTCCTTCTCTATGTACGGTATGTTTTGTCTGCAGAGCTCAAGAAACAATACTTTTCACTGTATGTTAATACGTGTGACAATAATAAAACAAATCTTAGTTATTCATAGAATCTATGGAAATTTCATAGCATCATAGAATTCTACAGTGCAGAAGGAGGCTATTCAGCCCATCAAATCTGTACTGACAACAATCCCATCCAACCCCTATCCCTGTAACCCCATGCATTTACCCTAGCTAGTCCCCCTGACACTAAGAGGCAATTTAGCATGGCTGATGCACCTAAGCAGTACACCTTTGGGTTGTGGGAGGAAACCAGAGCATCTGGAGGAAACCCACACAGACACAGGGAGAACATTCAGACTTTGCATAGATAGTGATCCAGCCGGGAATTGAACCCAGATCCCTGGCGCTGTGAAGCAGCAGTGCTAACAAATGTGCCCCCTTTGACCTCTTTAATAATGGAGAATATTCCTTCCTATTGGCACAGTGATTAGCACTGCTGCCTCACAATGACAAGTATTCGGCTTCAATTCCGGGTACCTTCAAGGAATTAGTGAAGGTATCCAGTAAACAGTAAAAGTTCTGACTTACCTTGATGCACTGCCAAGAAGGACATTGCAATGATGCCAAACCTTCCATCACACTGTTACAACTGCAACTCTACATATGGCTGCAAAACCTCTCTTGATCATTTACCTTTTCCTTCGATGCATGTTTCAGTTACTTCATTCACTGGGTTATTAAATAACTAAGAATCAGGAGCAGGAGCAGACAGTTGAATTCCTCAAGTCTGGCTCCAACAATTAATACGATTGGCTTTCAAAAACTTTATTCCTCCTGTCATTGTTCAAAAGTGAGCAGAAAAGTCAATGTTGGTATTGTCAGTGACGATGGGATAGTCTGAGGTCATGGAAGATGCTGTATAAATGCAAATTCTTTCTCTTTTGCAATGCAAGTATAGAATCCAAATGATAGAATCTTTCTATTTCAGATTCCACTGACAGTTGACCTTACTTAGTAGAACAGTTATACTCCACAATGATACCTTTCAGTATTTTATGTCACATTAATATGATAAGTGTTGCATAACTGTAATTTGAGCTTATTCATCTGAATGTAACCCCTGCTATGGTAAGTTGTGCATGATATTGATGTATTTCTGTTTTATCCAACAGGTACTTCAGTCTGCCTTGTTGTCCAACAAGGGGCATACACGCTATGGGTTGTGAGAGGGCTGGTCTTGGACTTTTCGAGAGTATCCTAGTGCTTCACATCATTAGTGTATGCTTGACCTCGACCGGTTGATGGGCAACACGACAGCTCAGTGACTATCATTGTGCTGTGCAGATACATGGATTTGGGTGTGGGAATTTCCCATGCTTGCGTGGGTTTTCTCCGGGTGCTCTGGTTTCCTCCCACACCCCAAAGATGTGCTCTTAGGTTGATTGGCAAAACAAATTCTCCCTAAATTGTCTCGCTAATTTGGTTCCAATGCAGATTGCTATAAACATAGACAAGGATCATGGGTGGAAGTGGGAATGTCAAGGTGGTGGCGCGGACTCATTAGGCTAAAGAGCCTGTTTCCCATGCTGTTTTGTTCTTTGTTCTTTGTTCTTTGTACATGGTGGAATATCTCTAGGAGGCAGCATCCCTCTGTTTTGGCTTTGCACCCACTTCGTACAATATATTGGCAATTTTTAAAAGTTTTATTTTTAATGTTTTGTAAGTCCTATTGAATTACCTTGAAATTCAAACTTCAAAACAATGTGAGAAAACTGGTCCCTACTATTTAAAACTCTGTAGAAGAGGCAAAACACTCTACAATTAACCATCCCTGAGCTTTGTGTATACTTGGATGAAGACAATATTAATACAAAATTGATATGTGCAGTTAAATCTCTATAGTAAGTACACTACATCTTCCACATATTTCTATGGCTTGTAGAAAATAACATCTTGAATTTAAAAAGGGGGAAAAATATTTCATTTACATCAGACTTTCCTGAGCTCAGGACATCCAAAATTTGGGAAGAATTTAATTGTTATAATCTTGTAAATGTGGAAATCAATTTGTGCACAGCAAGGTTCCAACAAACAGAAGTGTAAGGATGATTTAGTGATACTTGACAGAGGATAGATATTGGACAGGATGCCTGAATACCCTTCTGCTATCCTTCAACATCAAACTATCCAGCTTTAAAGTTTCATCTATCGGATATTACTTTCAACAGTGCATCATTTCCTCATTGTTGCTTCAAATTATTAGCCAGGATTTTATGCTGAAGTTGCTGCAGTGGGACTTGAACCCATGATCTTTTGACCAGAGATGGACTGCTTGCAATTTGCCACAGTTACCACACAACTAAAAAGAAAAACAGTTTGAGTTTAAAGTTTATTTAATAGTGTAATAAGTAGGCATACATTAACACAGCAATGAAGTTATTGTGAAAATCTTCTAGGCACTACATTCCATGTCTATTCGGATACACCGAGGGAGAATTTAGCATGGCCAATGCAGCTAACTAGTCTTTCAGCCTGTGGGAGAAAACCAGGAGCACCAGGAGCACCAGGTGGGAACACACGTAGACACGGCGAGAACATGCAGAATCCACCCAGACAGTGACCCAACCTGGGAATTGAACCCACGTTTCTGGCGCAGTGAGGCACCAATGCTAAGTATTAAATGACAATCAGACCTGACAGATAACAATTCTAGAAAGCTAATCGACAGGAACACAACATCTTGAAATGGGGTACTGTGTCCCTTTAGAATGTTAAAGCTCAACATTGCCTAAGCTGCTTCTCCCTTTCGCCATCATGTAACATCTCACAAAGGGAAACATTTGAAACAATGGCACTTGTGTGCTAATTAATGTTATGCAGCCTAATTTATCATTTCAGGCTAAATATAATTCATTCACTTCCTTGGTAACAACACAGAATTCTATCAATCTTATAACATTTTCCCAACCAAAAATGGACAAAAGAGATTTGCTATGGGTCTCTCCTGAAGCAAAGTTTAGCATATTTGCTGCGATATTTGTTGAAAATCATTGATCAAGTGTTTTAGTACAATACGAATATCCCATGACTGGATGAATATAATCTATACTTTAAAAGAAAACTACAAACCATAACCCTGACATTTAATAAAATCGAAAGGCTTCAAGTTTGGCCAATAAAAATTTAACTTTTCAATTCAAATGAATCCCAATGACTGAAACCAGCCTTTAATTGTCAAAATATAGCAAATGCAAGCTAATTCAGTGGAACATTATGCACACAAAGCAATAGATAGGCCTGCATGTAATTAAACCATTTTACATAAACACGCTGTTGAATTTCAAGGAATAAGCAAATATCATATCCCTTGACATAAGTATTGCTTACTATGCAATCTTTTTTCATTTTTCCGAACTTGAGCAGATTTTTTTTTGATTTACAGTCCGTGAAAGGGTCGCTTTCATCCAGCTTGCCACCCACAAACAATGGCTAAAAAAAAAGTTTTAAAAAAATCCCAAGTTTCCCAAGTACAGATGTTGGAGACAGCTTTAAGTTGTTGCAGAGGAATTGCAGGGGTCAGAGTAGGTGGATTACTTTCCTCAGCTGTGAAAACTAGGGGTGATTATCTGCTGGTAGGCCTGGTGAGGCTGGAGCAAGCCAACTGCTGAGCCAAGCCTGTGCCTGAATTTAAGGAAAAACAAAAACCCCTTTGATTTTTTTTTCCCTGCTTAAAACCCTCAGCTCGAAACTTTGTGAGTAGGCAGCATTCTTGCGAGTGCTCCAGTTGTGGCTTGAAGGCCTGCCCACCAGCTGGGCATCCTGTTCTGTACCTGCGTCAGTGTGTTAGCAGGGGATTAACTCGGGGACCTCAGACGTGGAGAATCTAAAAATACCCTTAATACCTGCCTTTCAGTTCAGGGTCTTAATTTCATATGAATTTATGAGCATTCTGTGATACGTTTGGCACTTTATAACTTTTCCGTTCGGCCGAGTGAAGGCGACTAGGACACATCATCATTAAAATCGTACAAAGCCAAAATCCACATGGTATCTTTAATAATGGGAAACCAACATTTTGAGCAATTTATAGTACTGAAGTCATTTTTTTTCTTCTTGGCAGCGAAAAGCTGGAAGAGAATGAGGCTCTTTGTTGCATGTCTGCACAACGCCACCTAATTAGAGCAGCCGTTAATTCTTACCAGTTAACCTTGCGTAACATTTATTAAAGATGTGTATAACCCATTCGAAGCAATAGAAGACAATGAACCAAGAACTTGCCTTCAGGCAGTGCACACATTAGAATGATGATAATGATAATAACCTATTTATCCAACTGCATATTCAACCAGGTTCTTTCACAACTTTATCTCTTTGTATCTCATTGTATACAAGCTTCATGTGGCTTTCATATGTTCATCATTGATGATGTACCTATACTGCATAGTCAGAAGCTATATTTATCATTGGTGATATGGCTTCATTGCATAATAAAAGATGACGCTGGAGCGAAACGACTTCTTGTGAGCTATGTCCAGCATACCCTCTAATTTTATCTTTTCCTCTTGTTCTATGCTTCTAAAACTCTATTCTAAATCTTATAATCTCTCTAACAATGCGCTATTACAATTACTTACAGATTTGGCAATTGAGTTGATCTTTCTCTATACCCTAGCTATGACTGTAATACTACATTCTGCACTCTTTCCTTTCCTTCTCAATGTACGGTATCCTTTTTCTATTTTGCATGTAAAAAGCAATATTTTTTGCTGTATACTAATACATGTAACATTAATAAATCAAATCAAATCAAATAAGGGGATGGCCTAGTGGTATTGCCACTAGACTATTAATCCAGAAACTCAGCTGATGTTCTGGGGACTCATGTTTGAATCGGCCATGGCCTATGGTGGAATTTGAATTTGATAAAAGAATTCTGGAATTAAGAATCTACTGATAACCATGAAACTGTTGTCAATTGTTGGGGAAAAAAACCCATTTCCTTCAGAGAAGGAAATTTGCCATCCTTATCTGGTCTGGCTCACACGTAACTCAGAGCCACAGCAATGTGATTGACTTTCAACTGCCCTTTGAGCAAGGGTAACTAGAGATGGGCAATAAATACTGGTCAGCAGCGACACCCATGTCCCACAAATTAATTTTTACAAATCAAATAATTGTAACATCAAATAGCAATTTTATTCAGGATACTCAGCTGTCAAATTGATTTATAAATTGTTGCTGGGATGTTATCTTTGCTGTAAATTGAAGTTCGAGTTGGAGCTTCCATGCAGAACGGATTTGTGAATAACCACATATAGTTTCACTGAAACCACTAGACCTTCCTCTCCATCAAATTGTTGGAGGGAAAGATTAAGTTTCTGTAGATAGGTTGCAGAATACTGGTTGCCAGACAACCCATACAGCCTTACTGTTGACCAGTACTGATAATTGGTCCTGATCTCAATTGGTTCCCTGCTTTGTGATGCATCAAGCCCATTTCAATTAATGAAATGGCTACAACTGGACACCACCTCATTGATCCAGGAAACGTTCACATCTGAACATTCAACTCTGAGTTCAGGGAATCTTTTGCAAATATTGCTGCATGAAAAGAATTTTATTGGTGAAGTGCAGTATAAATTCACAATAATAATCTATGCTCCTTCTTCTCTTGGCAAACACATAAATGACCCAACCCAAGATAAATTTGTCTATTTGTTCCAGTGAATGTTCAAAACAGTTGCCTTAGTTGATTTCTTTTCCTGTCACCTTGCCACGAAAACATTGATGGGACTCCAACATCTCCCCAAACTCCAAGTATTTAAAAAAGAAATGCATGATAAGTTCCTTGGTAGCTCAGATTTCAAACTGTGATTTGACCACAAATGGGGCACAAGAATGACATTTTGGACAGTCATTAATTATTACCCTTGAAGAGGTTTTGATCTGGTTTGATGCTCTGAGTTACCTCCAAAACAGAGATGAAAGTGGAGCCACATCGTTATCCATCTATCAAAAATGAAATCAATCATTAGGAACAAACTTAACGATTACTTGTTAAAAGTCACCTGGAGATTTGCAATGGAGCTTCCAAAATGACCAGGTCCTGCTTAAGCACTTGCTGGTGTTCTTGAGAAATCGATGTCTCGAGATGTTTAAAGGCAAAACTTCCCGAAAACCTTCTTTAAAGTTACCCATGAAAAGCTATGATCTCCCTTAACCTACCAGATTCCAAGGTAACATTTGATGGTGGATAATGCTTGGCAGAGAGAGAAGTAACTATGGGAACTGTAGTTAGAGGAGTGATGTTGAACTCAAGGAATGTATAGTGTTAATAATTGCATCAGGTTTAGTTGCTCAAGGCAGAACTGTTTCCATATAAACAAGTTCAGTGATGCAATAGAATTTAGTCAGATTCTCATCAATGGCATCAATTTAGGATGGGCACTTGGATAAAGTGACTAGAGAGCCAGTCAAATCATCCAAGTGGACATAGCTATCCATATATGTACAACATAATGAAAAGTAATGCACTTTAGAAGAAAAGAATTCCAACAAAACAAACTTGGGTATATTATATGATTGGTTCAGAGGAATTTTTACCGAAACCAAATGATTCCAGAAATAAATAGTGCAATAACTGAGGAGGGTAGGGCTCAGTGTTTGGTATTGCTACAATGTTAATGAAGGAAAATGTGTCAATGGTCAGGAATATTCAATGCCTATCATCACTTCCAGAGGAATATCTGGTCTGTCTGTCCAAACATATTGAATGACAACATAGGCAGAAACAACAGTGACAAATTGGGAAAGTATAGCTTCAATTTTCCAGTTCAACGTTAACTCCACCAGACAGAGTGTCAAATTCCATCTTTGGTAAACTGACTGTAGGAGATATATTTTTCCATCCTGACCATCATGGGAATCATAGCAGTTTGGGGGACGGGAGGTGTGGGGCGGGGCGGGGGGGGGCGGTGCATGGAGGCCAATAAAAGGTCCATTGACCTTGGGTGGGATTTTCTGACACTGGGGCGAGCATGGCTGGAAAATCACATCCCATGTGTATTTCCAAGGTCAGCCTCAATATCATAACGCAAATTAAGTTCTGCAATTTAGAGATTGCTCAATAGTGCATGAGAATTCAGGTGTTGTTGCAGGATTTAAAGGTCAGCAACGGCTCACAGGGACATTCTTGATGTTTTGCAAGCTTTTTTATAAAGGAAATTGCTGTAAAGGAGCTCAAGGATTATAGAACTATCATATTCTATAGTACAAAAGGAGGCCATTCAGCCCATTGAGTCTACACTATCACAATCCCACCCAGGCCCTATCCCCATAACCCCATGCATTGACCCTAGCTAGTCCCTCTGACACTAAGGGACAATGTAGCATGGTCAATCCATCTAACCTGCACATCTTGGGAGTGTGGGAGAAGACCAAGAAAGTAGGCTGCTTCTCAAATGGGACTATTGACGTTGTAGTGGGAGATGTGAATTGACTATTCACGTTGTTATGAAGGCTGTGAACATAATAATATAAGAAATAAGAGTAGAAGACCGAATGGTTTGTTGAGACTGCTCCCCCATTCAAAATTATCACGGCTGATCTTCTACCTCAATGCCACTTTCACCTCTGCTCCTGATTTCCCTCGCTTTCCTAGTGACCAAAAACCTCTCCATCTCAGCCTTAAATATATTCAATGAAGTAGAGATTCCAAAGAGTCATAACGCTTTGAGCGAAGAAATTTCTCCTCATCACAGACCTAAATCACGGTTCCTTATTCTGAAACTGTGCCCCCTTGTTCTAAATTCTTCTGAAGCCCCTTCCGAATTTAATAAGATCACGCATTCTTCCAAGCTCCAAAACATCTAAGTGCAATTTGCTCAGCTTCTTGCCAGAGGACAGCTATCTCATCCCAAGAACCGATCTAGTGAATCTCCGCTGTACTGTCTCCAATTCAAGCATACCCTTCCTTAAATATGGAGACAAAATTGCGCCAAGTTGTATCCAAGTTGTAGCCTCCACCTAAAACCTTGTGCAATTGGAGCGAGACTTCTTTATTTTTGTATGCCAATCCTCTTGCAATATGGGCCACCATGCCATTTGCTTTCCTAATTTCTTACTGTCGCTATATGCTAACTGCTATTTTCCTTGCACAAGTACATCCACGTCTCTCTGACCATCAACATTTATAAGTTTCACACCTTTTTAAAAATATTCTGTTTTTTCATTCTTGCAAAGTGAATAAGCTCACATTTTTCCACAATACATTCCAAATGCCACCTTGCTTTCCATTCTCTTAATCTGTCTGCATTTTTTGTGTCCTCCTCACAGCTTACATTCCCACCTAACTTTATATTGATGGCAAACTTAGATGCATCACTTTATGTTACCTCCGCTAAGTCATTAATATGAATTGTAAATAGGTGAGACCCTGGCACTGATCATTCCAACACTCCACTAATTACTGTCTGTCAACTTAAAAACTATCCATGCTAATATATCACATTCAGCTCCACATTATGTATCAACCTTATTGGATACATCTACTGGTACCTCTTTATCTATCATATTAGTTGCATCCTCAAAAAAATTCTAATAAATTTGTCAAACACAATTTTCTTTTTGTAAAACTACATTGACTTGTTTTAATCATACTAAATGCATTATTAAGAATTCATTCATAATAGATTCCAACACTTGCCTGATAACTGATGTTATGCCAATTGGCTTGTAGTCCCCTATGTTTTCTTCCCTGTTCTTGAATAGCAATGTTACATTTGTTAACTTCCAATCTGTTGGGATCATTCCAGAATTTAGAGAATTTTGGAAAACCATAGCTATCACACCCACTTTCTCTGCAGCAATTTATTCGGAACTCTAGGATGTCAGCCATCAGGTCCTAGGGATTTTTTGGATTTTCATTCCTAGAATTTCTCCAGTATTTTTTTTCTGTTGAAATTAATTATTTTAATTTCCTCACTCTTACCAGGTTGTCCCCTATCTTGTGAAGACAGGCACAAAATATTACTCACTTTTGGTGCCATTTTCTCATTCCCCATGATAACATTTCCTGTCCCAGTTTCTCAGGGACCTACGCTTGCTTCAGCTTTTTGCTTCTTTTTTAATATTCTTGTAAAATCTTAGCAAGTTTACTCTCATTCTACTTTTCCCCATTTTATCAACTTTTTGGTGGTGAGTTTCTAAAACGCTTTCGAATCCTCAGACTTATCATCATTGTTTGCAATACGATAGCCTCTCATTTTAATGTCGTACTGTCCTTAGCTTCCTTGTAAGCCATGCTACTTGCTGAGGTTTGTTTTGCAATGGCATGTCTTTGAGTTGTTTCCTTAAGTGTTTCCCATTCTTTATTGACCACCACACGTTTTGAGGATGAATTTTCTAGCTGCGCCCATTCTAAAACCATGTAAACATCAATGAACATTAATATGGTCTGCACCCCCCCCCCCCCCCCCCCCCCCCCCCCCCCCCCCCCCCCCCCGGCCTTCAATTCCCGTGGTGGTGGGACAGGGAAATCCCCGCCATTGTGCCTTTATCCAATCAACCTTAAACAGTTCTCTCTTCATATTAATGGAATTGGATTTCTTTCAATTTAAGATTCTTGATTTTGATTGGATTTGTCGTTTTCAAACTTAATGTGGAATTCAATTGAGTTGTGACCATTGGTTTCCAATGTATCTTTTACTCTGATTTTACTAATTAACTCTACCTCTTTGCAAAGCGTTTGATCCAAATTCACTTCATCATATTTGGTTCCACAACATATTGCTCCAGAAAACTGTCACAAAAACATCTTACAAAACACATCCTCCGGATTACCTTTGTCGATTTGAGTGGCCCAATCTGCATGAAGAATAAAGCCATCCACAATTATGACAATGCTTTTGCTATAATTTCTGATAATTTATTGTTTAATGCTCCATCCAATGGTGTAATGATTGTTAGGGCCCTATGAAGTAGTTCCAGTAACATTTTCTAACAGTGTTGGATAGGGTAGTTTCAGAAAAAATGTTCCCAATTGTTGGGGATGTGGGAAGATGGGGGGTGGGGATGTAAAGGAGTTCCAGAACTAAGAGTCATACTTTGAGGATTAGGTGTAAATCTTTTAGAACATGCGAGGAGAACATGTAAACTCCATATAGGCAGTGACACCGAGGCCGGAATTGAACCTGGGTCCCTGGCGTTTTAAGCAGCAGTGCTAACCGCTGTGCTACCCACTGTGCTGCCCATTCATGGGAAACCTCAGAAACGTTCATTGATGTGACTAACATGAAACAGTCACAGCTATTCACAAAGTGAGCTAATTTCTAAGGTAAGAGAAAGGGTCCTGAATGAGAACTTAATGAGTGACTATCACAGTCATCGCTAAATTTCCTTCCACTGCCACTATTAGAATCATAGGGCCCAAACATACCATCAATTTCCACTTGTTTTCGGGCACAAAAATTTGGTAAAGTTGGGCATGAAGCAAGTAGCATGATCCACGCCCACCTTCGCATCTGAGAATGTGTCTAAAAGTCGGATCTGAAACACTCCAGTTTCAAGTCCGCTCAGCACTTAGAATGAAAATGATAAAATAGGGCCCATAGAGTTAGGGAGGTTTAAAGCATGGAAATAGGTCCTTTGGCCCAAATTGTCCACGCTGCTCTATTTTTTAAATCAATAAGCTAGACTCAACTACCACAAATGGTCCATATCCTTCTGTACCCATCATACCCATCTAACTGTCTAAATGCTTTTTAAATGACAAGTTTGTACCTGCCTCTACTAAGACCTCTGGTAGTTTGTTCCAGACACTCACCACCCTCTTTTTGAAACAATTGCCCCTCTTTTTGTCTCATCTTAAACTCATGCTCTTTAATTTTAGACTCCTGTGGCTTTGGGAAAAGATGTTGACTATCTAACTGATCTATGTCATACATTACTTTATAGACGTCTATAAAATCACCCGTAAGCCTCCTACACTCCAGGGGAGAAAGCTCCAGTCTATTCAGCCTCTACTATAACTCAAATTATCAAGTCCCAGTAGCATCCCAATAAATTTTTTCTGCGCTCTTTCTAGTTTAATAATATCCTTCCTATAATAGGGTGTCCAGAAGTGTACACACTACAGCTACTCCTAGTTTTTCCTGATGGTCCTTTTGTTTCATCTGGGAGTCCTCCTCTTCCAGCACTCCACAGTGATGCCTTCTTGGATGGAGATGGTGTTCGGCATTCAGCAGACAATCATAATCCTGGGAAATGAGTATTGATATGCATAATTTAATGTTGCTGGTTGAAAAATAGCTGAACATTTCAAAACCGGAATTATTTTCTCATCTGGTAAGAGGTGGTATTGTGTGATGGAGCACAAAGGACCACATGGGTGCAATCTATCACCTCTGTGCCTTTGGGACCCTCACCATAATAAAACTTCACAAATCTCCTGTGCTGCTGTTGGTTGTCCACTGGGAAAGGAGGTGAAATTATTTGAATGATAAAATATTCCTCGAACAGTCATTGGCTGATGTTGCTGATGTTCCCCAGTGGTAATTTGGAATGAATCTGAAGCATTAATGATTAAAGGCAGCCGAGACCTTGACAGTCATTAGCAGTGCCATGCCTGTGGAGGAATCTGGCTCCCGACCAATTTGGAGCAAGCAACATAACTCTCGTGGTGTTCATGGTTAATTAATGCTTCCACAGCCTTCAGTTGCTGGAGGTATGTGTGGTTTTGCCTGTCATTCTGTGGAGATAGTACAGTGCAAAAGTGCAGAGACATCTTAACTGAAGCCCAACTAGCTTTAATCATTCAATTGGTGCAATTCTTCCAAAAAACATAAATAATAGGGAACTGACAGTGAAAAACTCATTGTGCTTAGGTGGCACTGGTTGAGCTTCCATAATCATCCCAAATCTCCCAACAATAAGAATAAAGTTTGTGAGAACAAAGGTGCAGAAATAGTCTCTCAATGCACTTACTAACTTTGTAGAGTAACTCTTTACTGATACATTGGAATACATTGGAAAGAAGTTCAGTATCTACTCGATATCCATCAGTTAGTAGACTGATAATATTATGCTGAAATGAACATTAAGGTGGAATTTTCCCTGCCACGGGAATCATAGCGGGTGGGACAGAAAATTTGGTGGACCATGCAAAGGTTCGTTGACCTCGAGCAGAAATTCCCGGTCTTGGAGCAAGTGTGGATGGAAAATCCCATTCTCAGCCATTGCCATTGAGGAACCAACAGGAGTTTTTGGTGCCCTTTACATCGCATATCCAGAAGTCAAACAAGATAATAAATGGGCTGATATCTGGTGCTGCAATCTTTCTTTGAATTTCTGGAATTCTCTACCCATTGAAGTGATGGAGGCTACCTCGTTGAATATATTTAAGTCACGGGTAGATAGACTTCTGATAGATAAGGGAATTAAGAGTTATGGGGAGAAAGTGGAACTGATCCACTTCAGATCAGCTGTGATCTTACTAAATGGCGGGGCAGGCTTGAAGGGCTAGATGGCCTACTCCTGCTCCTATTTCTTATGTTCTTATATTCTTATTTGGGGAGAGGTTTTTATGAATGTGTTCTCCAGTGTGGCAATCTGATTCGATTTGTTAAAATAGGCTGCATCCTTTTGGTATCTACCTGCTATGGCATTATTTCTGCTGCGACTTTCCAAAAGGAATTAGATAAATACTGGAAAAGAGAAAGGAAAATTCAGGGCTTAGCAGAACCAACACAAGAGTGGAACTAATAGGCTAACTCTTTCAAAGACTTGGCACAGGTACAACAGGCCGAATGGCCTCCCATAAGATCCCAATAGAAAGCCGATCTTCACTTTTGAAGATAGTGATATTCAATCCATCATGATATTCCAATCAGTTTCGACTTAAACACTAGTAATTCTGTTTATTCATAAAACTCTTTCATCAGCCCATTCCAACAACATTACAAATTCTACTAGTTTGCTTGAATTTCAGATTGTTCTTTGGCTGAAACTATGGGAATACTGTTTTTAAAATCTCAGAACAAGGGGTGACTGGTTGGATCCAAGTGCATTTCATTTACTCCATGCACATTTTTTCATCAGTTCAGTCTAGCCTTTCCCAAGATTTTATTGCTTGGATCTCCAGTCATCTCTGCCACAATTCACAAAACTTGGCATAAATCAAAATGATCACCCTTCATGTTTATTCAGTGACCCTTTTCTTTTTGAATGCCAATTATGTGGTTAGAGATTGCAATTTCTAATATATCAATATTACAGTTAAATCATCTGGTTTTAATCTCCCACCAACACTGAAGATTTACTCGAAAGCTTTAATCTCTTGTGATGCGACATTGTTTGAAACAGGCAACTAGCTTTCATGACATCCGAGAAGCTTGATACAAAGACAACAAAGTACGATGGACATAATAAATCTTATCTGATTGCTACATAGAGGTAACATATGATAAGTAAAGATTAGTTTCATAAGTACTGAATGGATATATCAAGGAATTGATGAGAGAAGGGTGTAATACCCATTCATGAAAAAAGGGTGCAAGGGTAATTTTAAGCAGTATAAATGTACGATATCTGTGCTTGGTAAAATAATATTAAAATGTCTACAAAGAAAGAATATACTTGAATGAAACATATTGTCATAAAAATTAATCAGGATAGCTTTATGGTATCAACATTGCTTGAACCATAGAATCCCTACAGTGCAGAAGGAGGCCATTCAGCTCATTGAGTTTACACCAGCTCTCTGAAAGAGCATCTTATCCAGGTCCACACCACTCCCCACCACACTCCCCTCCCCCCCGCCATATCCTAATAACCCCATGCATTTACCATCTAATCTACACATCTTCAGACACTAAGAGGTGACTTAGCATGATCAATCTACCTAACCTGCATATCTTGCATCTTTGAACGCTTGATAAGCTGATCAGAATTCTTAGTGACATGATAGAATGAACAGACAAGAAAAAATCAGTAAATTAAGTACACCATGATTTAAGCCAAAATTTTCATAATGTAATGCAAAAAAAAAATCACAAACTAGTACTGTATAGAATAAGAGGGAACATTTTGGAGGAAAGAATTAATTGAGGGAGAAAAAAAATAATAGTTATTAAAGGAGTAGTGTCTGCAAGGAAAGAAGAGGCGAATAGGGAGAATTGGTTCTCGGGCTTTTATTGTTTTCCATGTGAATCACTAATTTGGGGTTCAGAATGGTAATAAAGCTCTCAAGTTTGTTGGTGATCGTAAATTAACAAGAGACATAAACAGTAGGAAATATCCAGATGATGGTTACAGAGAAATCTGCACAGATTGACAAAATTAGAAAGTGTGATGTCATTTAATGTGGAGAAAAGCATAGCTATGAATTTGGCAAATAAGATTTAATTGAGCCCACCAGAGCAGACATGGTATCTGGAGTGGGAGAGGTGTTGCATGGGATCAGATTCCCGGTATCTGGAAAACTGTCCCCAATTAACATAGGGTGGGAAGTTTCTGATTATTGGATCTTTTCTGATGTAGGATGTTAATTTGGTTCATTAATGACTCAATCACTTATCCCAGCTGCTATGATGGGATTTGAACTCATGGT
The DNA here is from genome assembly GCA_024679065.1 of Sphyrna mokarran. Taxonomy (NCBI): domain Eukaryota; kingdom Metazoa; phylum Chordata; class Chondrichthyes; order Carcharhiniformes; family Carcharhinidae; genus Sphyrna; species Sphyrna mokarran. Next base: position 15,078,359 of record JAGIQG010000004.1, read on the forward strand.
CTTAGAGTATTAGCCTGGGCTGCAAGATTAGCAGGTCAGTGATATTATCTCGCTGCCACTGTCTCCCAGTTGTATTACTAATTTGCATCTAATTTCTAAATGGCCATCAGCCATGTACATTTAAAAAAAAATATTGAATTTTTAGAGGATGGAAAAAAATATTGCATTTATTTGCATTCATAGTGACAGGCATTTCATAGCCAATGAAATATTCATGAAATGTAGTCACTTCTGATGAACATAATCTACCAGATAGGAAATATACTGATTACAAGCAGAACATAATAGTGGGGATTTGCCAATTGAGTTATGCCTGCTGCAGGAAGGTCAGAGGTCCTGGACCAGACAATCCAGTTAGAGACAGGGACAAAAAATCCTGCCCTGTGGCTAGAGTTTTCCATCCACTACCCCTACCCTCTGCGGTGTGTTTCACAGTGACAGAGGGAGGCCACCGTTGGTTGATGGCTGGATAAGTACATGGGAATGCAGGAATAGGGATTGTTATTGGTACAGGCTTGATGGACTAAATGGCCTCCTTCTGCACTGTCGGTATTCTACGATCCTCAGTTTGCCACGTAAGGGGTAGAAACATCCTACAGGGCCACACTATACTTAACGTTTAGCTCCTCAAAGACCTTCGTTGGGATGCTACAGAAGCTCCATTATTGTTCTCAGTATCCCCTGGTTAGGGAATAAATAAATCATAATTTCATAGAATCCCTACAGTGCAGTAGGAAGCCATACAGCCCATTCAGTCTGCACTGATTCTCATAACCCAGGCGCTTTTTCCTGCCCTATTCTCGTAACCCCATGCATTTACTATGGCTAATTATTCTAACCTATGCATCTCGGTACACTAAGGGGAAATTTATCATGGTCAATCCACTATAACCTGCACACCTTTGGAATATGGGAGGAAACCCATAGCAACCAGAGGAAACCCGTGCAGACATAGGGAGAATGTGCAGACTCCACACTGACAGCCACCGAAGACTGGAATCAAACCCGGCACTGTGAGGCAGCAGTGCTAACTACTGTGCCATCGTGCCACTTACTTAGAGAAGGAAAACAGAGATACATAGGAAGGCAGGATTGGAGGACTACAGAATTCCTAGATGACTGTAGGGCTGAAGGAAGTTATAGAGCTTGGGAGGGGGAGACTATGAAAGGATTTGAAATGGAGATGTTTAAAATGCAGGCAACATAGGTCATTGGGTATGAAATGAGAGGTAGGCATAACTTTGGACATAGGCTTTAGATCTTGAGATTACAAAGGACAGGGGAGCTGAGGAATGAGAAATGACATTTGGAGAGGAAATGAAACAAGCATCTACTCCCTTGACATCTGCTTTAAACACTATTTTGTGGTTTGTTTTGTTGTTGTTTTATATTGACTGACAGAGGGAGCCAGAAAGCTGAATACCCACAAAAGCTACCAATATTGCAGATGACACCACAACACTTTTCTGTCTGCTCACCTGATGACTCATGTTAGGTGCTGCTCTCAAAAAATGGAGTCAGAGATAACTTGCCTGGCCTCAATCGATGTGAGGTTGACATATTAGTAGCACAGGCAAAATCAATTGAACAAGCAATGATGGGAGCCTTGTGCAAGCAGTCGAAAGTCTGATTAACATTCCAATTACTCGGAAAAACAAAAAAAAAATTTTTTTCGCTATTCTATTTTTCACTACCTCAGAATTTCAGTTGAAAATCTTCTGCATATGCACATTTTCATTTAATCCCCCAATAAGAACCCAGTGTTATTTTCTTACAGAGTATTTTCCCTTTTTTAAGTTCATGTCAGGATAATTTTGAAGATGTCTTTCCCATCAACTAAAGCCACTTTACCAACACTGTGCCTCCTTTCCTGTGAAACAGTCCAAATGCTTGACAGCACTGCATTAATAATTGAGCTTCAATAGGTGTTGTGAAAATAAACATGTCTGAACTTATCTTTGTACGAAGGGCAGACACTTTCACTGTGTGCTGCAAGTAAGAAGATTTGTGATTCCTCTCCACATTATCAATATAGCACCACTTCCTAACAGATAAAAAGCAACTGCTGAAACGGGGATGTAACTGGGAATATTTAATCCATTACCTCACACTCTGAAGCTAAAATGACCTCTGTCACTACTGCAATAAAATATGATATTTTTTTCTTCTGCAAGAAGAAAGTTGTGTCTATTTTGTTTAATGCAACACTTCCCAGAAGCTTATGGATCATAAACCACCTCAACACCGCCCCCCCCAACCCTTACACATTAGTTTCATAACGACTTGTTAAAATATATCTGATACAACCCTGGTGCGCAGCTAGACATTTGATGCTTTAAACTATAACAATGATATGAAAACTCTTGAAATATCAACGTAACAACAGAACTCCCTCAAACTTTGCAGTCAGAAACCACTTTTAAGTAGAAAATACGCTGGAAAAACATAGCATGTTTACAGACAACAAACAGGTGATCGATTATCAGCTAACTGTTCATTAGAACTGAAGAAGGAGAAATAAACTGGCTTTTTAGATTCAAGATTGAGATGAAAAGGCAAAAGCAGATTGGCAACAGATACATCAGTCTCAGGAATGAAATAAACAGGTTGAATAGTCTGCAAAATGGCCAGTAAAATATAATAGAAGGCTGATTTCCTTCCCTCTTTTCAGATGCTGACTGATCACCTCCCCACACCCTTCCTTTTGCAATTCCAGAATTCCCCACCTTAATTTGTCACTTTAGCCAAGTTGTTAGAGTACTTCCTGGAGTTTGTTAATAGTACACTTACCTACATTTTAGTATGATTACTCAGATTTATATAGACATATTTGTCCTTTACATGTAGGATGCTTGTAATTTATGTAAATCTATATGGAATGTAACAGCACAGAAAAAGAATTGTATCAACCCTACACCAGTGCTTTTTTTCACAAAACACCAGCTCCAATCTGACATGTAAAGGGTTAATGGCTACGTCACTCATACATGATATGAATGGTGATGATGCAAGTATGACCAAATGACCAAGAGGCTCCAAGGGAACGGGACATAGAATAGCCTGTGCCCAGAGAACAGAGGCAGAATTCTCCTCTTCTGTGATTACCCCTCCTTTCCCAAGCTCCTGTGGCATGTTTTATGATAGTGAGGCATTCCTCCATCGGCTGGTGGCAAGAACTCCAATTCCGCCACTGTCAACAGAGATTTCCCTTTTTTTTTACAACCTCCACCAGCGGCAGTGGGGAGGTGGCCACCAGCGGGATCAGAAAATCCCATGACAGAGAAATGGCCTCGAAAATCCTATCCCCAGTCTTGGATATTAGTGGTTCAAAATAAATAGTCTCAAGAAGAACTGAATAGTGACTATCTCCAAGTCACCCTCAGAGTAAGAGAAACTTCACCAAGTCAGAAGACAATACGAGGAAAAGGCAATACGCCAAACAATGGAAACAGTGGAAGAAGTACAGTTATCTTTTCACTCCCTTCTGCTTGTGAGAGGTTTACAGCAAACTTTAAGAAAGAGTGAATGTGTCCAAATTGTGGGTTAATTATAAATATTGCAAATTCTGTAATATACATGTGCAAACATTCTCTGGGAATATTTTTACCTTAAATATCAGAAGGAACAATTGCAGATGCAGTAAAAACATGGAGAAAAAGGTGAGTAAAATCCACTTATCGAAATTGACATAAATAATATAAAGGGTGTATTGCAATAATGCCTCTGGGATATCTTAAAAAAGAAGCTCTGTTTTACTCTACATGTTCACATTGGCAAGGAAAGGGTTACAAGTGCAGCCGTCAGTACCTGACTGTGGGTGACACTCTGGAATTTTATTGTGTGAAATGCTTTCAGATATCTGCCAGGTCAAAAGAAGATCACAGAGGTGAAAGCCTTGGCCCAGTCCCAAGGAAATCTGAGCCTGAGGAGTTTCAAGTCACTTGGCTGAGTGCCCACAGCTTGGCTTATCACACTGCCAAACAAGTCAATCAGTGCAGGGAGTTTCCACTTCCAAGAAAGGCAGGCAGGAAGGTAGGCCTTTCACTTCTTTCCTCAACTCATTACAGTTTCTATCACACAGGATACTGAAATCAAGAATGTTTTTTCCAGAGAGAAATAAATCATGAGTTTCGCAGAAATGATGGCAAGGCTTACAGTCTCATGAGCAAAGCAATAAAATACGTGCAATTAGTGTCTTCCATCGTGCTCTTCCTGTTTCTGAACATCATAGCGCACCTGCCTATTAAATTGTCATTGCTAAATGCAATTTGCTTTACAATTAAAAGGTCTCTGTGGTACACTTGAAAAATGAGAGAGCATTCTAAACCTTTCAATTGTACAGACAGGTGATAGTTATGATTTCCGCAAGTATTTGTACTTTGAATCCACTCCAAGGCTGTTTGCTCTCTTTTACACGTTTGAAGTTCATTTAATCCCTTTAGAAACTTGCCTGTAACAATAAGCAAAGAAACACAGGAAATGTAAAGGACAGAATATAGTAGATATAAAGTGTGCCATTGACATGATTGGAATTGGCCCCGGTTGTGGTAAAGAGATAGTCACTTGGTAGTATAAAAACTGGGTATTGCTGAAAAAAAAGAGAGAAGTGTTAATTCTTTTTGTCTTGCACTCATCAGGATACTTTGCAAGAGTACACCAGTTTATGAAGAAAATACAGCCTATAATCAATTGAAAGAAAGTACTGATTGATTGGCAAATATTCCTCAGTCTGCTATGAATTAGACTGACAATCAATTTAAGATTGTCAGTCAAGATTGCATATTTATTTGTATTGGAAGCTACACATATTAATACACAGGGCACTGTTCTTTGCAGGCAGAAAGAACATATACACACATTGCATCTACTTTAACTGAACAAAATAAGAGACAGGCATTCACTGATTCATTCCTCAGGACAATGCCTTGAACAGTCAGTGTCAAACTGCTTGATTTAAGTTGCAAACAATGCTTGGCAGTTAACTGTCCTTCATCTGATGCATTCCCCATGATAATACCTCTAACAATCAGAGTCTACTTGTCAAACCAATCAGCACTCTCTTCTCAAACAGTACAAAGTGCTGTATTCCTCTTATATGGTGCAAAGTGTCCTGATGAGTGTGAGACGGAAAGCTTTGACACGTTTCTTTGTTTAACAACACTGAAATGAGGAGATAATGAGTTCTGACTCATGGTGACTCCAATGGCCAATTGCCAGGTGCACCTGCATGGCTGCCATTTTCTTCTATTGTTTCTCAGTCGCAATTTCTCTTGTGCCTCATTTTTCTAATGCTATCAGTGAAGGTTCAAGGTGTCACCTATCTGAAGATGTAGTTCTGAATCCCAGTCACCTGGCACTGCACTGCAACCTTTCACCACTACTACAGTATAGGTTTGCCAACATTAGGAACATGGTCCTGGAGATTCCATGATTTACCAATTGCCTCAACTTCACACTCATATCATCGATTGCCTCTCTCATCTATCCCCTGCGCACTGTCTCCCCATGCCAACTGGAAAGTGAACCAAATCTAGATAATATTGTGAGACAAGATGCCTTTTTTCCAAGCCTAATATTTTTAAAGCCAATTAAGCACGTGTTCAAAGAAGATAACTAATGTGCAATTGGTTTGAATTCCACTTTAACTTTCCTCCTGCATTGTCAGAAATATCAAAGAATCATTACAGCATAGAGGGAGGCCATTCAACCCATCATGACTTTTCAGCTCGAGGCCATTTGACTCATCATACCTATGCCAGCTTCCAGAATGGGCAACATGCATCTCCTCTCAATCCTGCACATTTTTCCTTTTCAGGAGCTTTGAGTTTTAATTCATGGAGACTGCAGTACAAACCAGAAAATGTTGGCAACGCCTACAGTAATATTTGCATAAAATTAAACTGTCATTCTTTATATTATAAATTACTTCGTATAAATATAAAACAATATTAGCTAAACGTCAGTGATATAACTCTCCAACTTGTGGTTTTCACTATCTATACTCAGGTGGTGTTCCCAATATAATCTTCCTTAAAAGAAAATACTTTTACAGGCAGAAGCATAAACAGATTGATCAACTGGGCCTAGATTTAGTACAAGTCCTTTCAGGTCTTGCTAAAATAATAGCCTAATGTATTATGCACTAAGCTATTGGGTTTAATAGCTATGCCAGTGGATAATTTGATCTCTTGGTATCCCCCCATGTTTTTGAAAAGAGGTGCAATTGCTTTCTGCTTTAACAATGTTTTACTGTATAAAATTTTCCTGCGCTGAGTCCCAAGGGTATGAATGTAGAATAAAGTTCATGGCATGCTGTTCAGGAAACTGGCTGACTCCAAATATCCAGTTGAGAGTAAAACTGACTAAAGGCTGTCCAATACTAGCAAACTAAAGTGACAGCCTCCGTGCCCTGACAGGAGAAGACATCTCCTACCTCCATGATGAGGCACAAAAATTGGAGGAGCCCGGTCAGACTGAGGAGAAAGCCTTAATCAATTAAACAAATCTAGTTAGAAAGCCAAATCACGTAAATGTTACAAGTGCTTGTAATATCTCTTTTCTATAGAGTCACAGGCGTTCTTTTGTTTAAATTGATAAACTTAGATCCACAGCACAGGACACCCCAGAGGGAAGACATCAAGTAAGAACAGTTGGGTGACTATCTCGTACTTCGTCCAGTACTTACCCAGTAATAAGGTTCATAGCCTTAAAATTTTGTACATAAAGCCAATTTTCAGCTCATTAAAATGTGGATAGCACAGTGGAAAATTATTTTATGGCAAACACGAGATTTGAGCTAAAATAACGCGGATCATAGTAACTACCTTTAGACCTCCTTTATTCTCACTCCTGGATGGATTTATTGATGAAGTGTTTGAGGTCCTTTTTCACTAAGTATATATTGTTTTGCCTCATTCACCATGTAAAAGGTAAAGTCACGACTGGCCCTCTCCCCTTTTAAGGGGGAGAGCTGACTGATGGTGATTCAATCTGAGGATCATCACACCTCAGGCAAGGGCAAGGTTGAGAAGGCCGAATCTTCATGAATAATCTCAGCTAGTAGGGGAATTGAACCCAGGCTGTTGTTGTTGCTGTGCAGCAAGACCAAATTACCCAGTCAACTGAAGTACAAGGAATATGCACAGAAGCAGTATAGGAGTGTCCGATTTATACTGGGATGCTGTCTACATTTGGGACAGATGTTGCTTATGTGTGCTTATGCACAAATGATTTGGGGGATGCCCTTTAACTATGCATTTTAATTTTGATTTGCAGCACCAAACAATCTGGGTATGAAGCTTATTGACAATAGGGGAATGGAGCAACTGAATTGAATAGAGTTAATCAGATGCAATGGAGGCAATTCCATATTTTAAACGTTTTTAAAGTTTATTTATTAGTGTCTCATGTAGGCTTTACATTAGCACTGTAATGAAGTTACTATGAAAATTACCTAGTCGCCACATTCTGGTACGTGTTCGAGTATGCTGAGGGAGAATTTAACATGGCCAATACACCTAGACAGCAAGTCTTTTGAACTGTAAGAGGGAACTGGAGCACCCAGAGGAAACCCATGCAGATACAGGGAGAATGTGCAGACTTCATATAGACAGTGACCCAAGCTAGGAATCAAATCCAGGTCCCTGGTAGCATGAGGCAACAGTGCTATCAATTAAATAACAATCAGACCTGACAGATAACAATTCAAGAAAACTAACCTGCATGAACACAGCATTTTGAAATGGGGAACTATGCCCTGTGAGGCAGCAGTACTAATCACTATAGGACCATGGCATCTTTTTCTTGCTTATTCTTAATTTTGTCAGACTGTCCTTAACTGTACCATCATAAAACTAATCCTTGAGTTCAGCCTATTTGACAACATAACTGATTCAGATGAAATACATTTTATAAATTTAATTCATTCATGGGACTTGGGCATCTCTGGCTGGGCTAGCATTTATTGCTCATCTCTAATTGCCCAAGGGCAGTTGAGAGTCAACCACATTGATGTGGCTCTGGAGTCACGTGTAGACCAGACCAGGCAAAGACAGAAGATTTTCTTTTCTAAAGAACATTTGTGAACCAGATGGGTTTTTCCGTCAGTTAACAATGGTTTCATGACCATTGCTAGATTCTTAATTCCAAATGCTTTTTATTGAATTCAAATTCCACCATCTGTCATGGCGGGATTTGAACCCAGGTCCCCAGAACATCAGTCGGGTTTCCGGATTAGTAGTCTAGTGACAATACCACAAGGCCATTGCCTCCCCTTATGGTGATTGTTTTATAAATAAATTATTTATTTAATGCCATCCATAAAATAGGGCAATTCAAATGCTTTACAATGAAATACTTCTCAAGGGCAGTCATTGTTGTAATATAGAAAACATGTCTATCAATTTATGCACAGGAATCTCCCATAAACTGCAATATAAGAACCAGATAATCAGCTACTGCAATGCTGATTCAAGAATAAATATTGAATGGTGTACGAGGGATAACTCCTCCAATCTTCTTCACTGCAACATAATGACACAATAGTTAACACTGCTGACTCACAGCCTATTCTCCTCATGTTTGGGTGGGTTTCCTCCGGGTGCTCTGGTTTCCTCTCACACTCCAAAGATATGCAGGTTAGGTGGATTAACCATGGTCAATGTATGCGCTTACAGGGATAGAACCTGGATAAGATAATCTTTGAGAGAGTCAGTCTAGACTTGATGGGCCCAGTAGCCTCATTCTGCACTGTAGGGATTCTATGATTCTTTGAAATAGTGCCACAGTACCTTTTTCTTCCACCTGAGAGGGCAGAAAGACAGCATCTCCTGCCAGCGGGGCACTCCTTCAGTACTGTATGGAACACCAGCTTTATCTTTTGTGCTCAAGTCCTGGAGTGGTGTAGAACCCAGAACATTTGGAACTGAGACAGGGGTGACACACAGTGGCTGTTAATGGTGTTCATCATACCTGTAAACACTTGTGTAACCTCAGGATTAAAATCACTGTCACATTGTCACATTTCCTCAAAATTCCTTTCCTCTTTACACAATAGCTATGTGCCCTTATTAAACATTTAATCATTATAGTCAATGGCCATCCAATTAAAGATGAATTGCAAATGCCAACACACCAAAAAAATGATATACATGGCATTAATTAGCATTGGCTCCTGTAAATAAAGTCAATTAAAGGTTCAGTACGATCACCAGCTGCAGAACTAAAGTAAGCATAATTTGGTCAAGTATTTAAAGCAGATTCCCTTAGATCACGGAAGTTATTATTATCTGAGCCAGTCCATTTGGAGTTTCTGACTTCTTCAGGGGGCCAAAAGGTCACATTGTGCACACATTCGTCATCACCAGAAGTGCCACTGCCCTTCACCTCTGCCAACAAATGAAAGGCCACTGACAGTGATAAGAATTCGAGAGATGTAACCAAAGTGTCAGTTCAACTCCTGAAGCCTCAGCTGCACTTCAAAGTGGAGAGGCAGCGCTGATTTGAAAAAGGATATGCGGGACATGTCTAGTGCTCAGAGTGGAGAAAGAATTAAATGCATAATGTTCTGCTAATCCATTCCGGTGGAGACATTTTGATTTGATTTGATGTAATTTATTACTGTCATATGTATTAACATACAGTGAAAAGTATTGTTTCTTGTGCGCTACATAGACAAAGCATAACATTCATAGAGAAGGAAATGAGCGAGTGAAAAATGTAGTGTTACAGACATTCTGAGAGTGTAGAGAAAGATCAATTCAATGCAAGGTAGGTCCATTTAAAAGTCTGACACCAGCAAGGAAGAAGCTGTTCTTGAATCAATTGGTACATGACCTCAGACTTCTGTATCTTTTTTCTCAAGAAGGAAGGTGGAAGAGAGAATGTCCGGGGTTTGTGGGGTCCTTAATTATGCTGCCTGCTTTGCCAGCGCAGTGGAAAATGTAGAGAGGGTCATCTCATCCATTCAAAGGGTTGCAATTCTTTGTCTCAGGGCTGTTCACAGAATTGTTGGGCAGGATTTTACCAGCATGTCCGCCTGAGGTTTGTACGATCCTGCCCGATCAGAGAGCACATGCCGGTAAAATTCTGGCCGTTGAATTCCTACCATACAGTAGGAGGCCATTCAGCCCATCAAATCAAAGAATGCTTTTCAGTATATCCCAATGCATGTGACAATAATAAATCAAATTAAACAATACTTTTCACTGTATCCCAATACATGTGACAATATTTATAGAATCATAGAATCCCTCCACTGCAGAAGGACGTCATTCAATCCATTGAGGCCCTATTCCCGTGCCCTATTCCCGTAATCCCATTTATTTATCCTGCTAATCCCCCTGACACTAGGATCAATTTAACATGGCCAATTAATCTAGCCCCCATATCTCTGGTCTGCGGGAGGAATGCGGAGATGTCGCCGCTGGACTGGGGTAAACATAATAAGTCCTCCCTAACCGGATGAAGGAGCAGCACTCTGAAAGCTAGTGAGGTTTGCTACCAAATAAACCTGTTGGACTTTAACCTGGTGCTGTGAGACTTCTTACTGCGGCAGGAAACCAAAGAATCCAGAGGAAACCCACAAAGACATGGGGAGGACATACAAACTTCACATAGACAGTTACCGGAGACTGGAATTGAACCCGGGCCCCTTGCACAATGAGGCAGCAGTGTTAACCACTGTGCCGCCCACTCAAAAAGCATGGAATAGCAATTAAAATACTGTGTGCTACAGTGTATTGGGTCCCTTTAGTAGCTGTTTAACAGTCAATATCACTGGATCCAAGAACATTCCAATCTTGACCCTAGTTTCTTAGGGCTGTTTGAAAGATGCTGGCGTGTTCTACATTGCAACTGGCCCAATGCTAAGCTATATAAAGCCTACAAAATTCAGTGTTGAACTATTTTGTGGTATCGGGGACACATGTGCTTCTCTGAAGCTTGATGTCCTCAATATAACCTAGTGCTGTCCTGAGATCCACACTGTCCATGGTTGCAACCCCACTGCCTCTTGCAATTTATATTACCGGCGGGCTAACCCAGCCCAATGTTCACCCATCAATCTAGACATTTCCATTGTATGATGCTGATCTGGCAAACTGCAGGGTGCCTGCCAAAGTTACTGCTGGCTAACTGTTCACAAATTGGTTGCTCAAAAGACCACCACATCACCACATTGGTTGCACCATTAAGAAGGGGCCGGGAGACACACAAACTGTTTGGCACTGGAATGCAGAATGAATCTTCAGGCCCACACCCTATTCTCCAGGATCAACACATCCATTAATAGAGCGCGAGGTCAGAGAATTGCTCCTCTGGTTCCCTCCGTATCACCATGTTTTCCAACTCTCCATTAAAATAATACACTGCTCTTCTATTCTTCCCACCAAAGTGAACAAATTCACATTTTTCCACATTATATTCCATTTGCCAAATCTTTGCTCAATCATTAACCTTGCCTGTATTCATTTGCAGACTCTCCACTTTCTCTTGATAATTTAATTTCCTTCCTGTCTTGGGTAACATCAGCAAATGTAACTGCCCTACGCTCAGTCCCTTCCTCCAAATCGTTGACGCAGATTATAAATAGTTGGGGCCCCAAACTGATCCCTGTGGTGCTCCATTAGCTACCACTTGCAAATCTGGAAAAAAGACCCATTTATTCAGAATCTCAGCTCACAGTTAATTAACTAATTTCACAACATTTTTTATTCATTCATGGGACATGGGCATCACTGGCTAACCAGTGTTTATTGCTCAACAGTAGTTGAGAGCCAACCACATTGCTGTGGCTCTTGAGTTACATGTAGGCCAGACAGGGTAAGGATGGCAGATTTCTTTTTCTAAAGGACGCTGGTGAACCAGATGGTTTTTCCGACAATGGTTTAATGGTTATCAGTAGATTGTTAATTCCAGATTTTTTTTATAGAATTTAAATTCCACCAGCTATCATGGCAGGATTTGAACCCGGATCTCCACAACATTAGCTGAGTTTCTGGATTACTAGTCTAACGATAATGCCACTAGGCTATTGCCTCAGTCGCTATCGTGAATGGCTAGCGCTAAGAATATCTGGCTTCTTTTAAAGTGGAGGGACACTATGTGGCTGTGAGAATGAGTGTAGTATATTTGAGAAGTGAGTCTGGGTTGTGAAACTTCAAGAAATAGATGAACATGTGAGCGGAAAGTTGTATTCGTAGGGTGGAGGGTGGGGGAGCTAGTGGGAACTTGGATGTGATTGGGAGATGCCTGAGGTAGGGGAGCTGTGACTGGATGATCATGTCTGCTCTTCTGGATCCCACAAAGAAAGGTTTTAGACTTACTGCAATGGTCCTGACTGGTACTAGGCCAATGCAGAGCAGCTTCTGTGAGTGTGAAGGCCACAGGTACATCCATGCTTGAATTCCAACTACCCTATTGAATATAAAGGACATTGATTTTGCACATTCTCCTGCAAAGCTGTGCAGATCAATATCAGCAATCTGTCTGCATAAATCATTCTTAACTACTCAGCACAGAGTGAAGAAGGGTAGGGGGTGACATTGTCAAAATGGACTCTCGCTAATTCTAAAATGCAGCTATCATGACTACTTCTGTATTAAAAGCGGATCAATGTTCTCTAAGCCAGCTGAATAACTGGCTACATCTTTTGAAAATAGAGACCCAATGGCTGAACTTTGGAATGTGTTCACTCCTAAGGAAAATCAAAACACATCATAAAAAGTTGGGTATTTGCCAGAGTGGCACCATTTTCATTGTAACTTAATACTGTGGTATTAATCTATAATAATTTTCAGAATACAGTCAAACACATTGCTTCTACATGTTTTCACTGAGCACTATATCGGCTTTTAATGTCCAAGATGTGGCCTATGTTCCACAAATTATGGATAAAGTAAGATTTTATTTGTTTTTTCCACGTGTATTAACATGCAGTGAAAAGTATTGTTTCTTGCGTGCAACACAGATAAAGCATAACATTCATAGAAAGGGAAATGACAGCGTGCAGGATGTAATGTTACAGTCATAGCTAGGGTCTAGAGAAAGATCAACTTAGTGCGAGGTAAGTCCATTCAAAAGTCTGACAGCAGCAGGGAAGAAGCTGTTCTTAAGTTGGTTGGTACTTGGCTGCTTTTCTGAGGCAGCGAAAAGAGTCAATGTATTGGAGAGTCATTTGCGTGATGGATTGGGCTACATTCACGATCTTTTGTTGTTCTTTGTGGTCTTGGGCAGAGCAAGAGCCATATCAAACTATGATACAATCAGAAAGAATGCTTTCTATGGCGCATCTGTAGAAGTTGGTGAGATTTGTGGCCGACATATCAAATTTCCTAAATCTCCTGAGAAAGTAGAGGCATTAGTGAGCTTTCTCAACTATAATGTTGGCATGAGGGGACCTGACAGGTTGTTGGTGACCTGGATACCTAAAAACTTGAAGCTTTTGACCCTTTCTACTTGGTCCCTGCTGATGTAGACGGGGTCATGTCTGAGGGCATGAAAATATCAGGTTTAGGGTTTGTTTTTCTCCAAGTCATTATTCTGAAATTGATCATGGAGGGATTTTTCCATCTGTTCACACCAACAGGATTCTTCAGTCCTGCTATGGTGAACGGAAATTTGGCTGAATGCCAAATTCTCCATACTCACTGGCAAGCGTGGTGGCAGGGCTATGAATGGCCAGTCACGTTGCACCCCATGTGTTAATCCACCTCTGATTAAAATTTCACATCAACAAAATGTAGGGTGGGATTTTCCACCTCCAGCCCTGTGATATATTTTGCAACAATCCTCCCTCATGGGGGAACCCACGGGTGGGAAGGGTCCCCCATGCAAGGCTTCTTGAGAAGGTGAGAGGGCATGGGATCCAAGGGGCTTTGGTGTTGCGGATCCAGAACTGGCTTGCCTGCAGAAGGCAGAGAGTAGTTGTGGATGGGTCTTCTTCTGCATGGAGGTCAGTCACCAGTGGAGTGCCCCAAGGATCTGTTCTAGGACCCTTGCTGTTTGTCATTTTCATAAATGACCTGGATGAAGAAGTGGAGGGATGGGTTAGTAACTTTGCCAACGATACGAAGGTTGGTGGTGTTGTGGATGGTCTGGATGGTCAGAGGGTGGTGGTTGAAGGGAGATATTCATCGTGGAGTTCGGTTACAAGTGGTGTGCCTCAGGGGTCTGTTTTGGGGCCCCTGCTGTTTGTAATTTTTATAAATGATCTGGATGAGGGTATTGAAGGATGGATTAGTAAATTTGCAGATGACACTAAAGTCGGTGGAGTGGTAGATAGTGAAGAGGGGTGTTATAGTTTGCAGAGAGACTTGGACAAGTTGCAGAGCTGGGCCGAGAGGTGGCAAATGGAGTTTAATGTGGAAAAGTGTGAGGTAATGCACTTTGGCAGGAATAATAAATGTGTAGAGTATAGGGCTAATGGTAGGATTCTTAATAGTGTTGATGAACAGAGGGATCTTGGTGTATTTGTGCATAGATCCCTGAAAGTAGGCAGTCAAGTCGATAAGGTTGTTAAGAAGGCATATGGAGTCTTAGCTTTTATTGGTAGGGGGATTGAATTTCGGAGCCGCAACGTCATGTTGCAACTGTACAAAACTCTAGTGCGGCCGCACTTGGAGTATTGTGTGCAGTTCTGGTCCCCACATTATAAGAAAGATGTGGAGGCATTGGAGAGGGTACAGAGGAGGTTTACCAGGATGTTGCCTGGTATGGAGGGCAGGTCTTATGAAGAGAGGCTGAGGGATTTGAGGTTGTTTTCGTTAGAAAGGAGGCGGCTAAGAGGGGACCTTATCGAAACATATAAGATGATTAGAGGTTTAGATAGGGTGGACAGTGATAGCCTTTTTCCTAGGATGGAGAAAGCTAGCACGAGGGGACACAGCTTTAAATTAAGGGGTGATAGTTATAGGACGGATATCAGAGGTAGGTTCTTTACCCAGGGGGTGGTTAGGGAGTGGAATGCTCTGCCTGCGGCAGTTGTAGATGCGCCAAGTTTGGTGGCGTTTAAGAGGGTAGTTGATAAGTTTATGGAAGAGAAGGGAATGGTTTAGTTTGGAGGTTTATTGCTTTTTTCATAATTGGTCGGTGCAGCATCGAAGGCCGAAGAGCCTGTTCTGCGCTGTAATGTTCTATGTTCTATGTTCTATGGAGGGATGTCTAAAGTTGCAGCGAGACACAGATAGGATGCCAGACTGGGTGGAGAAGTGGCAGATGGACTTCAACACAGATAAATGTGTGGTGGTCCATTTTGGCAGGAACAACGGGATGAAGCAGTATAATATCAAGGGTAGGAGTCTTGGCAGTGTTGAGGAGCAGAAGAATCTTGGGGTCTGGGTCCAGAGGTCTCTTAAATCTGCCCCGCAAGTGGAGGATGTGGTCAAGAAGGCATATGGTGCACTGGCCTTCATTAATAGAGAAATTGAGTTTAGGAGTCGGGAAGTAATGCTGCAACTTTATAAGACCCTTGTCAGACCCCACTTGGAGTATAGTGTGCAGTTCTGGTCACTTCACTATAGGAAGGATGTGGAAGCTATTGAAAGGGTGCAGAGGGGATTTACAAGGATGTTGCATGGATTGGGAGGCATGCCTTATGAAGATACGTTGAGAGAGCTAGGTCTCTTCTCCCTGGAGAGACGAAGGTTGAGAGGCGACCTGGTTTTTAAGATGTTGAGGGGAATAGATAGAGTGGATTCTCGGAGGCTATTTCTCAGGGTTGAAATGGTCGCTACGAGAGGACACAGGTTTAAGTTGCTGGGGGACAAGTACAGAGGAGATGTTAGAGGTAAGTTTTTCACTCAGAGAGTGGTGAGTGAATGGAATCGGTTGCCGTCAGTGGTGGTAGAGGTAAACTCGCTGGGGTCTTTTAAGAGATTTCTGGATGAGTACATGGGATTTAATAGGATTGGGAGTTACAGATAGGTCTATGGCCTGGTAAGTATAGATATAATCGGCACAACTTGTGGGCCGAAGGCCCTGTTTGTGCTGTAGTGTTCTATGTTCTATGCTCTTTGTGGTAAAGGCCGGAAATTCCTGCTCAAAGTATTCTTAAACTTGGCTTATTATATTTTTTGAATCACAAGTATGGGCATCAGTGGAAAGACCAACATTTACTGCCCATTCCTAAATTGTCCCAGAAAGGTAGTGGTGAGGCTTCTTGAACACTGTGATCCATGTGGTATAGTTTCATCTGTTTGCAAAGGATTTCCAGGACTTTACCCAGGACAGTGAAGGAGCAATGGTATAGTGCCAAGTCAGTGTGTTGTATGTTTTGGAGGGGAACTCGAAAAAGGTGGTGTTCTATGTGTCAAAGGTCCTTGTTTGTCTAGGTAGTAGATGCCATGGATTTGGAAGGTGCTGTTGAAGAATTTTGGTCAGTTCCTGAAGCTCATCTAGCAGATGGTTTACATTGCTGCCGATTGTATATGGAGTGGATACTTAATCATAAATCATAGAATCATTGAGTCTCTACAATGTAAAACGAGATCATTCAGTCTGCATTGATAACAATCCTGCCCAGGTCCTATCCCCTGACAAAAGAGCATTTTAGCATGGCCAATCAACCTAACCAGCATTCAGCCCATCAAGTCTATACCGGCTTTCCAACAGAGCAACTTATCCAGGCCTTATCTGTATAAACCCACATGTTTACCCTGCTCATTCCCCTAACCTATACAGCTTGGGACACAAAGGGGAAATTTACCATGGCTAATCCATCTAACCTACACATCTTTGGAGCATGGCGGAAACTGAAGTACCTGGAGGAAACCCATACACACTCAGGAGAAACGTGCAAACTCTACACAGACAATGACCCAAGCCAGGAATTGACCCTGGGCTCCTGGTGTTGTGAGGCAACTAACCACTGTGCCACTGTGCTGTCCGCAGAAGTTGCAGATAGAGTGCCAATCAAGCCAGCAATTTTATCCTGGATGGTGTTGAACTCTGAAAGTGCTGTTGGAGCTACGCTTGTCTTGCCCACCCCAGAATTGCACAGAAAATAACAATCCAGGGGTATAAATCCAACATGGTTATGTTACTCGCATAGAAAGAGACACATTAGCTGACCTGATCTGCAGGAGATTGGGTCATTGCTAAACTGGTCTTTTCTTGCAGATCTGAAAGGAATATAGATATCTATTTTTGAAAACAGGTTGCAGCAAGCATTGCTGATCCAGTTTCCCAAATTCATCCACACAAAACAATTGCTAATTGCTTACCCCAAAAGAGAAAATTCTGGAAAATCTCAGCAGCATCTGTAAGGAGAGAAAAGAGCTGATGTTTTGAGTCCAGGCAACTCTTTCCCAAAGCTGACAAAGGTCATTAGCTTTGACAAAGGGTCATCAGGACTCCAAACCTCAGCTTTCTTTTTCTTCTCACTGATGCTGACAGACCTGCTGAGATTTTCTAGCATTTTCTCTTTTGGTTTCAGAATCCAGCATCCACAGTAATTTGCTTTTACACTGACAGCTTATGCTTGTCAGCACCCGCTCCCCCCTCCAAACTATCCCAATGAACAAAGATCCTTAGACAACAGTTCCAAACCTATGACCACTTCCATCTTGAAGAACAAGGACAGCAGATACATGGGAACACCACCGCCTGCAAGTTACCCTTCAAGACACTCACCATCCTAAGTTGGAAATATTTCACCATTCCTTCGCAGTTGCAGGGTTAAAATCCTGGAATTCCCTCTCTAATGACATTGTGGGTCAATCCACAGCACATGGACTGCAGCAATTCAAGATGGCAGCTCACCACCACCTCCTCAAGGGCAACCAGGATAGGCAATAAATGCTGGCCAGCCAGCGACACCCATGTCTCATGAATGAATAAAAAAAACTGTTTTAGCCATTTGCTGTGGAATCTAATTAATACTGCCGAGAGCATAAATGATTATTGGAAGTTTGCGACAAGGCTCAGGATTTCAGAGGGGGAAAATAGGGTTTAAGCCCTTTACCCAGTCTGAGGAGGCAGAATTCATGTTGAAGTCCTAAATACATTTGAAACATTTTTTTCTCAGTTGCTGTTGTTGGTTGCCATTACTTCTCTGCTGAAACATTCATGTTCATCACATGAATGCAAGTGGGACATTTAACATGATAAAATAGCAATTATTATCATCTATTATTTTAACAGGAGTCCCTGACTAAGTTAAAGCCTTCAATAAAAGGAATCTGATATGATTCAAATGTTCAATGATAATACTGAGACCGCAATTTCTAATCCAGTGACTCAATAGCAGGAATCTAGTGAGCACATCTGCCAAGAAAGTATTTGTTTTTTGGTTAAAGTTTATTTATTCTTGTCACAAGTAGGCTTACATTAACACTACCATGAAGGTGCTGTGAAAATCCCCTAGTTGTCACAGCCTGGCACTTGTTTGGGTACACTGAAGGAGAATTTAACATGGCCAATGCACCTAATCAGCACATCTCTTGGACTGTGGGAGGAAACCGGAGCACCCAGAGGAAACTCATACAGGCAGAGGGAGAACATGCAGACTCCGCACAGATGGTGACCCAAGCTGTGAAACAAAGCCAGGTTCTTGGTGCCAAGGGGCAGCAGCACTAACTGCTGTGCCACTGTGCCTAACTGTTCTGTTTTCAAGATAAATAATGTGTTAAATCAATGTGGGATTGATGATTGAGGTTAAGTTTTATAATAAAGGAAGGAACTTGCATTTAAATTATTCTTATCACTTATTTGTACTGGCAATTCTATGCAGTATGAGCTATTACTAAGTGAGTAACACACTCATCTCTGAGTCACAAGATTGTTGACTCATGAAATGGCTGAGTGAGGGAACCATGGTTCACAAAAGAGGTTGAATGTCTTGTCAAGGGGAAAAAGAAAGCGTATGTAAGGATGAAAAAAACAAGGTTCAGTTGGGTCGCTTGAGGTTTACAAGGTAGCTAGGAATGAATTAAACAAAGAGGCTTAGGAGAGCTAGGAGGATGCATGCGAAGTCCTTGGCGGGTCGGATAAAGGAAAACCTCAAGGCTTTTTAACTCTTATGTGAAAAATAAAAGAATGACCAGGGTGAGGTTAGGGCCAATCAAGGATTGTAGTGGGAACTTATGCAGGAGTCAGAAGAGATAGGTGATGCATTGAATGAATACTTTTTTTCAGTATTCACTAAGGAGAGGGATCATGTTTTTGGGGATGAAAGTGTGATATAGGCTGATAGAATGGGGAAGTAGTTGTTTTGAGGGAAGCTGTATTAGCAATTTTGGAAAACCTGTGTTTCGATAAGTCCCCTGGGCCAGATGGGATACATTCTAGGATACTTTGGGAGGCAAGGGATGAGATTGCGGAGCCTTTAGCTTTGACCTTTGGGTCCTCACTGTCCATGGGGATTATGCCAGAGAACTGAAGAATGGTGAATATTGTTCCTCTCTTTATGAAAGGAAATAGGAATGACCCTGGTAATTATAGACCTGTTAGCCTTACCCCAGTAGTTAGTAAGTTAATGGAAAAGGTCCTGAGGGATAGGATTATGACCATTTGGAAAGATGGAGCTTAATCCGGGTTAGTCAGCATGGTTTCATGAAGGATAAGTCCCGTCTCACAAATTTGATTGAATTCTTTGAAGAGGTAAGTAAGTGTTTAGATGAAGATAAACACTTAGTTACCTCCTCAAAGAATTCAATCAAATTTGTGAGACATTATCATATTGCTGATTGCAGCAGTGTGAGTGAGCAAATTCATGGCCATTCTTGATATATTTCAACAATGAATGCACTACAAAAACATTCCATTGTGTTTTGGGGCATCTAGTGGTCACAAAAGTTGCAGATCCTTTCCCGCTGTGGTATGACAATGGCCATCTTCCTGATTGTCTGACAGCTCTTGGAGGCAAGATATCTGCCCTTTAGGGAGTGGAAGTGTTAACAGTGGGTAGCTTAATGCCTGAAGTTCACACATTGCATTGGAACTTCTGGAATGACCACGACTTTAGTGTCCTCATCTTTCCAACCCATTATCAGGGTTATTGCCATTACCACTAAATTCAGCTCACACCCTCATGTCTTAGTTCTGCACCCCATCTGAAATTGTGCCCTTTGTTTTAGAAGCATAGAAGATAGGAGTAGGAGAAGCCCATTTGGCCCTTCGAGCTTGCCCTACCATTCATTACGATTATGGCTAATCATCCAACTCAATAGTCGAATTAACCTTTGATCCAATTCACCCCAAGTGTTATTTTGTATTGCCTCTCATTCTTTCTACTAAAATGCATCATTTCACACTTGCAAGCATTATGTTTTACCCATGACGTGCCACTCATTACACCAGCCTACACACTCAAAATCTAT
This sequence comes from Sphyrna mokarran, assembly GCA_024679065.1. Lineage (NCBI taxonomy): Eukaryota > Metazoa > Chordata > Chondrichthyes > Carcharhiniformes > Carcharhinidae > Sphyrna > Sphyrna mokarran. The sequence continues at coordinate 15,098,674 of JAGIQG010000004.1, forward strand.
CATTGGCCTCCCCAACTCACCGTACTTCCAAATCTTTTGTCAGTCGCTTATTTTGGAACTGTGCCCTTGCACACCCAAGAATAATTAATTCGTACATATCATGAAAAGTAACTCACCCTTTCCGAATCGTTGGGGAGCCACACTGTTTGAAGTCCAGAAAGACAACTATTAACTGGTCCTCACTACACTCAGCCACGCTCTATCCATACTGCTACTGTTTCTTTTGTGCTCTGGGCATCATTTTCACTGGCAAGTCCATTATGTGGCATTCTATGCAGTGGCATATGAACTGTATGCATTTTCAGGCCTTAGCCTGGCATGAAGTGGAATGTTCTTGCCCCTCAGCCCCATCTAACTGTGGATTACACAACCACACACATATTAGAAGTTTCACAGATAATGTTATTTCTACACGACTTAACAAACTTCTCTTTTCAGAACTTGGTAATCTCAGTTATTTACGATTTAAAGTACTTTCAAGAGATGCTTTTGCTTTACTTTCCATGAAGAATTTAAATATGTGCATGATTATAAAAGGCATTTTCTCATCCTTTCCTCTGATTGGGAATTTATAGCCCTCTACAAAGATATCTCTGATGTCGCGCTGTACTCACTGTGCCACCATAGTGGACACTAGACACAGTAAGAAGTCTCACAACACCAGGTTAAAATACAACAGATTTATTTGGTAGCAAAAGCCATTAGCTTTCAGAGCGCTGCTCCTTTGTCAAGTAAGTGCGAATTCTGTTCACAATTAGGGCATATAAAGACACAGACTCAATTTACAAAATAATAACAGGTTTATTTGGTAGCAAAAGCCACTGGCTTTCAGAGCAATCCTTTATCAGGTAAGTGGGAATTCTATTCACAAATAGAATTGAGTTTATATCTAGTGGCTTTTGCTACCAAATAAATCTGTTGGACTTTAACCTGGTGTTGTGAGACTTCTTACTGTGTTTACCTCAGTCCAACACTGGCATCTCCACTTCATGACCGCCACCTAGACTCCAGCAAAAAGCACTTTGTGTATGCTCTGTCTGAGATCTGGTGTAAACTGAGATCCGGGACAGATAAAGAATTAACAGGAAATATGAGGCTCCGTCAGGAACCATGAGACTACAAATAGAAGGAGATGATAAGGGATTAAAGATGGTGATACAACCGTGAATGAAAAAGGGATTACTTACACCGCCCAAAATCGATTGGACCAGAGGGAAAGCTAATCTTTTAAAAAAATCTCAAAGCCAAACAGCCTTGAACCTGCCCACTTCCAGTTCTAATGTGCGCAGTCAAAGAGACAGGTGACCAACCTAGTCTCAGTAAGTGGGCCATTCATTTGAATATTTGGCAACTGGAGCAGAGGGAAGCATGTGGACATGAGAGAAGGATAATGGATAAGGGGTGCAACTACTTTGAATGGAAATCTCCATAGAGCTGTGAGATCATATTGCAACTGTACAAAACTCTGGTGAGGCTGCACTTGGAGTATTGCGTACAGTTCTGGTCGCCACGTTATAAGAAAGATGTGGAAGCACTGGAAAGGGTGCAGAGGAGGTTTACCAGGATATTGCCTGGTATGATGGGAAGGTCTTATGAGGAAACAATGAGGGACTTGAGGTTATTTTCGTTAGAGAGAAGGTTAGGAGTTGACCTAATTGAGGCATACAAGATGATCAGAGGGTTAGATAGGGTGGACAGTGAGAGCCTTTATCCTCGGATGGTGATGGCAACACGAGGGCACATAGCTTTAAATTGAGGGGTGATAATTATAGGATGATGTCAGAGGTAGATTCTTTAATCAGTGGGTAGTAAGGGCATGGAATGCCCTGCCTGCAACAGTTGTGGACTCGCCAACTTTAAGGGTGTTCAAATGGTCAGTGGATAGGCATATGGATAACATTGGAATAGTTTAGGTTAGAGGGTCATTCGATTCGTTCCACTGGTTGGTGCAACATCGAGGGCCGAAGGGCCTGTACTGCGCTGTAATGTCCTATGTTCTATTTCCATATCGCCTGTCTCACATTCATCCCTCTCATGAGCCATTCCACTGCTACCACCCTGCTGGAGAGCAGATCAGTAACACGCTGCAAAGCCAAAGCAATGGTATCATCATCTCATTTAAAGTAGAAATGCTGGCATCCTATGCATGCACAGTTGTGATCAAAGTGTGAGTGGACTCAGTGGCTGATGTGTTTCATATTCCATGCAACTGGCCACTCTGTCTAGGTAAGAAGACATTTTTAGAGCGCCCCACTACATCCTTTCACTCATGCTGGAGGCAGATTGCTCTATTTCCTTTGCAGTTGTGGTCAGTGTGCTTCCAAGATGCGTCACCACATTGCACATTCTCTGCTGCTGCTCAAACATTTTCCTTTATACTGATAGCCCCTGAAATAAAGCATTCGAGTCTGGCTGAGCAGAACTTGGAAAGGGCTGTACCTTCTGATGTGGTGTCTCCACTGTTATCCCTGTCTCCCCCTTTTGTTCCTACTCACCTGCAGAGTGAGAGTCATTAGGTAGAAATCTAACTGAAGAATGAATATCTGAGCTGCTGCACAACTCTGATGGAGACCCTCAGTTTTGTCATTCATGAGCTCTGTAGATCCCACCTGCATGTGGAGGTCCTGGTACAGAGAAAACTTGAATTAGGATAAAAATGTTGCAACTGGTTGTCATGAAAATGATCTTATTTCACTCCCTGTTGAACTCAAGCCAATGTGACTTGGCCAGTGCAAACCACAATATACATCTATACACTGCAATTTCCTCCCTGCCTCCACATCCTCATTCCACCATCCCGGCTCCACTATGTGCTGCCTGGACTGTGGTGTCCTCACTCAATGGCTGCCAAAGACCCCGGGCGGGATTTTCGAGTCACATCACCCCAAGACAGAAAAACCCAAGGTCAACGGACCTTTGCATGGTCCTGTCCTATCTGCTATGATCGTGTGGTGGGTGGGATGGAATATCATTGACTCCCTCCAGTCCAGAAAGAGGCCATTGAGCATACACTGCCAACAATCTCACCCTACCCCCCTTAACCTCATGTATTTACCCTGCTAATCCCCCCGAAACTAGGGTCAACTTATCATGGTCAATCAACTTAACCCGCACATGTTTGGACTGAGGAAATCGGCGCACCCGGAGGAAACCCATAGAGACACATGGAGAATGTGCAAATTCCACACAAACAGTCACTAAAGTGGAAATCGAATCAGGGTCACTGGCACTGTGAGGCAGCAGTGTGCCACCATGCCGCCCTATTTAATCTTCTCCTCTACCCATCGCCACCCGCCTCATGGATCACCTGCAATCTTCATCTATGTCCTCTGATCTCTCTGGGTAAATGTTCCCAAACTATGATTTTATGCCCTCCAAAGTTCCCCACCCAATCCATGATCCATTACTTTTGCCAATACCCTCGCTCTCACCTGGTGTCGAGCACCTTCCTGTCCCACAGCCAGTCAGCCTCCCAACCTAGTGGCTTGGGGCTAAGAGGTGAATTCCAGCAATACTAATCCTGCCATTAGGTTCAGCAGGAACAGGGAGAATCCCATGCTCCGTGCTCTCTCCATTCTGGCTTTTCAGTAAACATTGGGACCTCTGAGTCAGAAAGAGACAATGGGGAAGGAGCCGAAGCTTGGAAATTCAAAATTTACAGCATGATGCTGGAGCAATAAAATGGGAATGGGAAGAGGTCAGTGGGGGAAAGGCAAGGAATTTGGTTCAAGATGAAAAAAAGTCAGTAATTGCAAAGAATCGCCTGAGGCTCCAGGGATTAGTGGATTGACCAAACCAAGAGCCTGAAGAGTGGGAGAGGAATTTGTAAAAGCTTGAGAGGTTGGATAGCTTTAAAGATAGGGAGTGAGGTGGAGAACAGAGAAGTTTAATGAAAGCGTAAAGCTGGGATAGTGAGTAGTTGCATGCTGGTGTCAGAGGATAGAAATCTACAGGATTAGGAGGGGCATAGACAGAATAAATAGTCAGAAGATTTTTCCCAGGGTGGAAGAATCAATTATTGGGGGGATAGGTTTAAGGTGCAAGGTGCAAGGTTTAAAGGAAACGTAGGAGGCAAGCTTTTTACACTAAGGGTGAGTGGGTGCTGGAACTTGCTGCTGGGGAAGTAGTGGAAGTAGATACAATAATAACCTTTAAGTGGTGTCTTGACAAATACATGGATTGCATGGGAATAGAGGGATATGGTCCATGGAAAGGTAGGGGGTTTTGGTTCAGTCAGGCAGCATGGTCAGTACAACTAAGAGGGCCAAAGGCCTCACCCTCTGCTGTAATTTTCTTTGCTCTTTGTTCTTGTTCTTTGAACACAGAGTTCTTGATGCAAGGATGGGGGTCACTTGTCGAGAACTGTAATGCTGAAGGGGAGTGACTGAAATGAGATCATTATGGGGATGGTGAGGAGTCGATAATGAGTGGGAGTCAGGTGTGGACCAATGTACAAATACAATCAGGGACTATATTTATACATTTGATGTACAGATGAACTGAGAATTTTGGAGGGTGGAGGGAAGTTGGGTTATAATTTCGTAAAGATGTGGCAAAGATTTTCAGCAGTGAGTGGGCTAAGGTAGGCATTCACACAGAAATGTACATAGGCAGTCTTTGAGAAGGAGGGGATACCTCAGTCAGCACCCAATGTGACCCCTGACTGAAGAACTGGAGGGGAAAGTTCACTTCAGGTTGGGATCATATTGAGTATAAGGCCAAATAAGGCTCACAAATTTTAGGCCTTTGTGTCGATCTTGCTTAAAAATCTGTTTCCCTCCCCTCCCCCAGTTCTCCCCTCCCCACCGCCACCCCCTCACCAAATCTCCATACTCTGACAGGAAATGTTAAATGTTCCAAATCTTACAAAAAAATAAGTTCTGCTGAGGATGGAAGGTAATCTTATCAGGGTTTGGCTGCAATTTCAGTTCTCTATATTGTCATTAATTTGCCATGATAAAGAACAAAGTGCTTGAGCAACAAAGAGAGAGGAAGTGGCAAGAATCATTAGATAAACACTGCAGGAGAGGCAATGACCCAGGACACCGTTGATGGACACCCCAGCCAGGAAGGAATCTTGCTCACACTGCCACCTTGATTCTTGCCTCAGTGGCAAACAATAGCCCATACAAATCGACTCTGACAGCAGAGCTGAAAGGTAGAAGAGTGTAGGTTCCAGGCCACAAAGGAAACAATAGGAAACAGGAGGCGAGAAGTAGCCAGTTAAAACACATTTACAACCAAATAGCCTTTTCATGCTACGGGATGCGTGCAAATCAAACTATGAGTGAAGAAAAATTAACAAGAAATGACAGCAAATGGAGGTGCCTCAAGTGGAATCTGTCAAGCTTAATGTGTTATACAGGAAGCCATGCTGAGCTATGTTACTCAGCTGAGGGAAGTAAAAGTGTTTGGCTAAATTAAAAGGAAGTAAACGGATTAACTACTTTGCTTGCACACCAATAACTTTAAATTTTATTTACAGTTTTTTTATTAAAAAGGATGCAGCAATAAATTTCAATACTCCCCCTGTAGCGAATTGGCCATTTTCTTCAAAATAGAAAGCAGAAATATTTGCCTCAGATGAGAATCGTTTTACTTTGCCTTGTGATTTTCCTCTTGGGATCTCAAGAGGTCTCACAGCCATCACCGAGAGCCACAGAGAGTTGTCCATAGGCAGAAAATACAAGCAGGCTATCAATCATTTGGGATGAGGTAAAAGGTCATGACTGGCTTTTGCTCCTTTGTGGATTAGGCAAAATGCAAACCCGAGAAGCCTGGGCCTCCTGCAACTCTAAACCAAGCACGTCGTATTTTCTCTCTTAAAAAATCCCAAATTCTCTGCTGGAAGGGCTGGCTCTAATTGGGGCATAGTTCTGCATTGCCAAAAGTCTTTCAGTGCTTTGTCCAGATAGCTATTACTTTGTGAAAGCCAACCTAGTGTTTGCAAGGAGACTGCTCAACTATTGAAGGCTTTGCAGTTCAGTTCAATCTGGTTTGCAGGCAGCACCCACTCCATGGAACTCACAAAGGATTCTTAGGTAGTACCTTCCAAAGCCATGGCTGCTACTACCTAGATGGACAAGGATATCAGATACCCAGAGATTCTTGGAGGTTTCTTTTCAAATCACAGAAACTTTACAGTGCAGAAGGAGGCCACTCAGTCCATCAAGTCTGCATCAACAACAATCCCTTAGAAAACATTCTTTCTGATTGTATCACAGCTTGGCATGGCTCCTGATCTGTCTAAGGCCGTAATAAACTGCAAAGAATCGTGAACGAAACCCAGTGCATCACGCAAGCCAGCCTCCTATCCATTGACTCTGTCTACACTATCCATTGCCTTGGAAAAGCAGCCAACATAATCGAGGACTCCATGCACCTCGGACATACGCTGTTCGACATTATCCCATTGAGAAAAAGATACACTACAACAATTTACCAACCAACTCAAGAATAACTTCTTCCTCGCTGCGATTGGACTTCTTATCCCACTACCCCACACATTCACCCCACTAATTCCTCTAATCTACACATCCCAGGGCACTAAGAGGCAATTTTGCGTGGCCAATCAACCTACCTAACCCGTACATTGGACACAATATGCTATGTGAGGCTAAACCAACATGACATAAAGATCCACCAGAATCTCCTTGCTTCAGTATGCTATACAGCCCAGAATTCTTTATTTGTCTCCCTCTCAACTAGCCCTGCCACCTAACAATGATCTGTGCTCGTATACCTCCGGGTCCCTCTACTCCTCAACCCTTTCAGAATTTTACATTGCAGCTCTGCATTCTTTCTGCCAGAATATATCACTTTACATTTCTCTGCATTTAATTTCATCTGTTATGTGTCTGTCCATTCTGCCAGCGTATCTCTGTTCTTTTGGTCTATCACTATCCTCCTTACAGGCCACATTACTTTCAATTTTTGTATCATCTGCAAATATCAAAATTGTGCCCTGCATACCAAAGTCTAGATCATTAATGAAGATAAAAAAAAAACAGTGGTCTAATATCAACACACAGGGAACCCATGATACATCCTTGGTCATCCAAAAACCAATCACTCACCATGATTCTGTCTATCTAAGATGCCACAGTCCCTTTTATTCAATTATGTTGAGAAATGTGTTAAATGTATTTTGTTTTAGAAGTCCATATAGCCCACAGCATCTGGATTATTCTCAACAACCCTCGCTGTTACTTAATCAAAAACTTCAAACAAGTTACTTAAACATGATTTGCCTTTGACAAATCCATGTTGGCTTTCCTCAATCAATCCATATTTGTCTGAATAATTGTTAATTTTGTTGTGTACTATCATTTTTAAAGGTTTTCCTACACCAAACTACACCAGGAGCTTTGGCCTTTATGTAGTATTTTTGATTTGAACAAAGTTCCAAATCTTTTGCTTTGATTTGATTTGATTGATTATTGTCACATGTATTGGTACACAGTGAAAAGTATTCCTTTTTGCATGTTATATGGATAAAGCATACCGTACATAGAGAAAGAAAGGAGAGGGTGCAGAATGTAGTATTACAGTCATAGCTAAGGTAGAGAAAAACATCAACTTAATACAAAATAGATCCATTCAGAAGTCTGATCACAGCAAGGAAGAAGTTATTTTTGCATTGGTTGGTAGTCAGTTGTCAGTGTATCTTTTTCTCAACAGGATAATGTTGGAGAGAGTATGTCCAAGGTGCATGGAATCCTTGATTATGTTGGCTGCTTTTCCAAGACAATGGGAAGTGTAGACAGAGTCAATAGATAGAACACTGACTTGTGTGAGGACTGGATTTCATTCACAATTCTTTGTAGATTATTACGGCTTTGGACAGATCAGGAGCCATACCAAGCTGTGATACAATCAGAACGAATGTTTTCTATGGTGCATCTGTAAAAGCTGGTGAGAGTTGTAGCAGACATGCCAAATTTCCTTAGCCTCCTGAGAAAAGGTGGGGTTTCTTCATGATAGCATTGGCATGGAGGCACTAGAGCAGGTTGTTGGTGATCTGGACACCTAGAAACTTGATGATCTCAACCATTTACATTTCATTCCTGTTGATGCAGACAGAAGTAAGTCCTCCGCTATGTTTCCTGAAGTTGATAGCGATCTCCATTGTTTGACTGACACTGAGAGAGAGATTATTGACATTGCACCAATTCACCACATTCTCTATCTCTTTCCTATATTCTGTCTCATCATTGTTTGAGATCTGACCCACGACAGTGGTATCATCAGCAAACTTGATGTAAATTTGGCCATAGATGTATAAGGAGTATAGTAAGGGGCTGAGGACACAGCCTTGTGGGGCACGGGTGTTGAGGATAATCATGCAGGAGGTGTTGTTGCTGATTGCCATCTGTGGGTTAGGGATACGGTAATAGTTGATAACATGCTCTCAACCAGTATTCCTTTCTTATTCAGAACTTGCAAAGACATAAAGATTTGCATTTGATCCATATGACAGATTTACAATCAAACTGTGAAATGAATGGCTAATAAGAGAGAGGGAATTTATTGTAGAGAAGGTTACATTGACTTGCCACTTTATTGCATGTGCACAAGAAACAATACTTTAAGGGAATTGAAGAAGCAGGCACTAACTTCACTAAGGGAGCTTCAGACAGAGGCTTGGAAGCAAAACAATCAATGCAACCTGATTAACAGGGCAGCCATTGAACAAGCCTTCCAACTTCTCAAGTTGCAATTTTGCTATTTGATTGGGTGGTTCCTTTCTCGAAAAGTCTCGGCCAGTGTGGCAGTCTGCTGCAAAATGATACTGAACAGAAACGTGCCTTTGCTGCAAATCACAATGGCCTCTTCATAGCATTTCCAAGAAGGGGGACCTTCTTCCTCTCTCCATGGCCTTCAGCATAATCTTCCTTCAGTAGCGGATGAGGTGAGAATCTGTCCTCCCCAGGGTGCCAGGCCTCCAGCTTCCTTCTCACTTCTCATTTCCCTCGAGTGAAGTGGAAGGCTTTGTGCACATTCATCAGATACCTTCCGCAGGACAGCCAGAAGCCTCAATGATGGCTGCCAGACGGAGTCGATCCCATTTCCATTCCCACATCCATTGGCCTCTAAATGGGCAGAAATGGGCAGAAATCCCATCTCCATAACAGGAATAGGCTCATCCCTGTGAAAATCTGAACTTCCATCAATTTTCACTGGAAACATGTTTCTGATCCAAAAGATACACTACAACCAACTACCAACCGACTCAAGAATAACTTCTTCCCTGCTGCGATCAGACTTCTTATCCCACTACCCCACACATTCACCCCACTAATTCCTCTAATCTAAACATCCCAGAGCACTAAGGGGCAATTTTGCATGGCCAATCAACCTACCTAACCTGCACATTGGACACAATATGCTATATGAGGCTAAACCAACATTACATAAAGACCCAGGCAGGGATTTTCCAATCCTATCAGGAATCATGTCCGTCATTGGTGGCACTGGAAAACCCCAGCCTTCCCGTTCCCAATCTCTGGGCCCATGGTCTCAATCTAAAAGGAAGCTAGGCCTATCTGAATTTTTAGAGTACTTTGACTTAGTGTGACTCTGCACACAATGAGAATAGCATTGAGTTGGGTAGTCCCTTTGCCCATTTGGATTTCTTCCAGGAATCACAAGCTTTTCCGGATTTTAATACAGTGTATTAGGGCAGGCTCCAGCATTAATTTTTGTTTGCATTTTTATTTTACAAAAATTAATCTTTGTTTCTTTTAAAAGAAAACATTTTAGGGAATGTGTTCCCTTTTTTCTGAACAGCATGCAATGTTTGTCTGGAATAGCTAAGCCTTGTCTGCACTTTCCCAGGAATGACAGATATAATTCAAGTATTCAAAGGACTTCAGTGATATAAAAAGAATGAAGAAACATGGAATCATGAAAAAGGAACTGAGCAATAGAAATTTTCACCTGAGCTCAGAGGGCATTAAAGTTTTAAAGTTTAATATTTATTTATTAGTGTCACAAGTTGGCTTACATTAACACTGCAATGAAGTTACTGTGAAAATCCCCCAGTCGCCACACTCTGCCTCCTCTTCAGGTACACTGGGGGTGGGGGGGGGAATTTAGCATAGTCAATGCACCTAATCGACACGTCTTTCAAACTGTAAGAGGAAACCAGAGCATAAGGAAACCCACATAGATACGAGGAGAACATGCTGACTCCACCAGACAATGACCCAAGCCAAGAATTGAACCTGGATCCTTAGTGCTGTGTGATTTTAAAAAGGTGGTTCCCTTGGTGGTTAATAGGTCAAGTTAAGTTAATGGTTCGGATTTGTTATGAAGTATCACAATGAAAGTTCACTCATTATTCAAATAGAAAAAGATGAAAGGATAAGTTGATTACAAGTCATTGAATCCTCTCTGCCCATGACTTTCCATTAAACCTATCAACTATAGCAACAGGCTCTGACATACCTGCCTCAGAATAACAGGGGAAATTGGATTTACAGACTCCACCAAACAGGATGAACTCCTACCACTGGAAGTCTTGGACCCTGTCTTCTTTGGTTATATTGAGATGATTTGCAGTATTCTATCTAAATACTGCCCTTCCATACACCAAAGAGCTGATCGATGTTTTGGCAGGTGTTTTCCTATATGATGTAGTGTCCAATGTTACTGCAATGTGGAAATTTGATTTGATTCAATTTGATTTTATTATTGCCACATGTATTAGTACACAGTGAAAATTATTGTTTTTTGCGCACTATACAGACAAAACATATTGTTCACAGAGAAAGAAGTGAGAAAGTGCAGAATGTAGTGTTGCAGTCATAGCTAGGGTGTAGAAAAAGATCAACTTAATGCAAGGTAGGTCCATTCAAAGGTCTGACAGCAGCAGGAAGAAGCTGTTCTTGAGTTAGTTGGTACATGACCTCAGACTTTTGTATCTTTTCCCTGAAGATAGAAGGTGGATGAGAGAATGTCTGGGGTGCATGGGGTCCTTAATTATGCTGGTTGCTTTGCCGAGGCAGCGGGATGTGTAGACAGAGTCAATGGATGGAGACTGGTTTGAAACGTAGAAGAAGTGTTGATGGTAGCCATGTTTCATCCTGTGGTACATTCAGCGTGTCAATAATGCACATGCATCACACAAATATGTTGAATTGCAAAAGCATTATGCGTGAAGCCCTTTGAACATACCAATGTGCCAAAAGTTGCATTTGCTACATTTAGATTAGGGGAGAATAGTGGGGTGAATATGCAGGATTATAGGGATAGGACTGGGTAAGATGCTCTTTCAAAGTGTTGGGGCAGACATGATGGGCTGAATGGCCTCCTTCTACACTGTCAGGATTCTATGATTCTACAAATTCTAAGACCCTATCTGCAGGAAAATGGGATAGATCAAGCATGTCATCCCACCTGCCCTCCCTGATTAGTCGGGAAACTTTGAAGTGTGATGTGAGTATGCTCAGTTAAAGAATCTTGGAAAAGCGCACCATTTGATTAAGTCGGTTCCTGACCTGCCCTGTTAAAACAATGGGGCCAACATCCAGAAAATTCTGCCTGATGTATCAGCCAAAAGGTCTTACTCTGTTCACATACATTTCCGCAAAAGGATCACTGGAGACTTGGCTAATTACTTTCCTACTAATAAAGGAGCAAGAATAAGTAAACGAGCTCCGTTTTAAAAGAAAATCTCGAATGGCATTTCACATTGCAAGCTACTACTGTGTTTTACCGATTGCCGCACTGAGCAATTGCTGGTACATCAATCAACAGGGTTTTTACATTGCTAATCGGAATGGGATTTTTGAATATGGTGGGGAATGGCTGGACCAGAAATCCCTGGATTTGACTTTAAACAAGTGTGGAAGCACAAGACTGTGCATGTACAATTTTCTTAAACCTGCAATCACAGCTTTTCAATTGGGTGCCTAGAATCTTGCATGCAGGCATGTGCTCAGGCCTGATACTGAAACCCAACAGGATGAACTCATGATCAGCATCATGCATTCGTATGGAGAGATCTAGAATACAAGAACAGGGATATACTTCTGAGGTTGCACAAGACTATTGTCAGACCCCATTTGGACTGTGAGCAGTTTTGGGCTCCATCTTTCAGGAAGGATGGAATGGGTCCAGGGAAGGCTCACAAGAATGATTTCTGGAATTAAAATCTTGTCATACGAGGAACGATTGAGGACTCTGGGTCTGTACTCGTTGGAATTTAGAAGGATGAGGGGAGATCTTATTGAAACTTACAGGATACTGCCACGCCTCAATACAGTGGATGTGGAGAGGATGTTTCCACTGGTAGGAAAAACTAGAACCAGACAGCACAACTTCAAGTCAAAGGGACAACACTTTCAAACAGAGATAAGGATGGATCTCTTCAGCCAGAGAGTGGTGAATCTGTGGAGCTCTTTGTCGCAGAAGACTGTGGAGGCCAGGTCACCGGCCTTCATAGAGGTAGATAGGTTCTTGATTCATAAGGGAGTCAGGGCTTATGGGGAAAAGGCAAGAGAATGAGGATGAGAAAAAATCAGCCATGATTGAATGACTAGCAGACTCAATAGGCCGAGTGGCTTAATTTTGTTCCTATATCTTCTGGTCTTGCTATATAAAATCCCACAAACCACATAGTTTTAAGTTTGAGGAAACCACAGAACTTAATAGAGGAACCTAAAAGCAATGATTGTTGGCTTTCTTTACAGACTCATTGCTTCTTTTCTCTGTCGCCTGCACAATGATAATAATCAATTATTTCTGAAAGAAATTTGCTTGTGCGATGTACTTGCATTGCAATGAATATGGGAAAACCTGTGCTGAAACCATTTCAGGAAGGTAGGAGCCACTTTTGAAGAAGTACAGAATGTTCTAAATAAAACAGATGCTGGCTGGATTTTTGGTATTCTCAGTGCTGCTCCCTTATTTACATACCAGTTCACATACTTACATGAAACTCGAAGCCATATGTCAGTCTCCCAGGATGAGGACCAATTAGTCTGAAGTGGCCCTCATCCTGCACATGAATAAGCTTGGCTACTATTAAGCATTCCAGAATCTACTTAATCTCTGTTTGCCAGAGTGTAGTTCAGTACGCGTGCCATGTTTTATTCCAAAACATTAGTCCTGTATAAAATTAAAATACTTGTTAAAATTAGCAAAATAAATAATGTCCACATGTCTCCTTATGAGAAAGTGAAATGTGTCTGTAAACAGTTACTTAATTCTGATACAAATCAATCAGTAGAATATATGCAATACCTCAAGCAACTTCCTAAATTGGCACTCCAAATGTGAAGCCTTCTGCAGTGCATGGATTGTCAAATCAAGGTACATTTTGCACCATTTTCTATCCATGATTTTCTAATATAGAACATTGTTTCGTATATTCATTCACTTTTTTACAAAAAGCATTCCCCACATTTTTTCTGCTTTCCTGAAGGAACTGACTCCTATGGTTTAAAGTTTATTTATTAGTGTCACAAGTAGGCTTACATTAACACTGCAATGAAGTTACTGTGAAAATCCTCTAGTCGCTACACTTGGGATCTGATCGGGTACACTGAGGGAGAATGTACAATGGCCAATGCATCTAACTAGCATGTCTTTTGGACTGTGGGAGGAAACCGGAGCACCCGGAGGAAACCCATACAGGCATGGGGAGAACATACAGACTCTGCACAGACAGTGGCCTAAGCCAGGAATCCAACCTGCAGTTCCAAGTCTTTATCTCTTTAAGGGTCATGTGAATCTTAAGAGGATAATCATCACAGGGTCAGTTTTATAGGTGCCAGGAGCATTCAAAGACATTGCAAATGGGCATTCCACGTGGGTGCATACAAACAATGAATGTTGAAGGGTATTAGTTGCAACTAAAATCAGTCCTCCTCTCATCCAACACCCTTACTTTCCAGTAGCAGACCACCCCTTAGCAATTGGGAGTAAAAGCTCTCGTTGACTCTCACCAACACGTCCTCTCTTTGGCCATCTCCAGCCCAGGAATGTTCAGGCTAATTCTCACACCTCTGCTGTCACCCTGGGTGAGATTAAAAGTTGAGAAATTCGATGTTGATGGGCAGTAATGAAACTGAAAGAAAATAGATAACTTGAGTTATCTATTTCAGTGATGGGAGATTAAAAACAATTTTCAACTCATCTTGTCAACCATTTTGAGGTTGTGGGGGAGAAGAAGACATTTGCCTTAAGGAAATGACTTGCTTTCCAATTATTTTCTGCTTTAGACTTTATATTCCCTGTAGAGAGTTGCACAAACAGTAGCAAACTATTATGGTTCTGTAAAGCTCTTTAATAATAGTATATCCATGGGTGGGCATAACAGACACAAACCACACATACCATATTACAACGGCCATCATAATGCAAAATGTCTTTGTGGGCTGCTAAATTTGCAGGAAGAAAGTTCAGCTCCCTGAGAGTCTGGTTTAGAGCAAATATATATATAGAGATATTTATATCATTAGATGTATGCATATATCATACCATATTTAACTCATTGATATCTATGGACCATAATGAATCCCATTTACAAGGTGCTTCTCAAGCTAGAGGGAATGGTTTTACTGGAAAATAATGTAATGACTCCAATCAGGCCATTAAAGTTGACCTATTGGAATTCCTGATTAAGGAGTCAATTGATCAGTCAATCAGGGAGTCTTTTCCTTGGATTTAAACAAGAGTGTCAGTTCCTCTGGCACTCTGAAAGACATACAGAGACAGATGGCACTTTGTGTACTGCTGTTGGAATTGTAAATAAAGGGACTTCTGCCTCTAAAGATTTATTACAAATGAGATGGACTTGGTTAAGATCAGACCTGGAATTCCTCAATTTTCGGCACCATGAGAGCCACATTACACCAAGGTATACAATCAGGCTTTTCCAAGGACATTCAAATGTAAGTGAATTATGCTGGTTCACCAAATCCCCACTACACTCATTAACATAACCCCATTCCATGCCATTTTGAATTGATATAAAATTAATACCTTTGGTGCAGCTAGAATCTAAGTCACTATTTCTGATGTTATAAAATTATAAAATATTTCTTCTCATGGAGATTTAAACTGTATTCTCCAGATACCTCTTTACAACATCATTATCTGTTATATCAAAAAGCTATAGCCATTCCATCAGTGCATTTTCTTAAACAAATCATGTTTAATATGCACAATCTCTCATTTTCATTACTAACGTAATGATGGATGTAAAGGCATTGAATATCCCACGTGCTCCCCAAATCCTGATTGTCCATGCTGATTTCTGCTCACTTTGAGCTGCTTTGAATATTCAGATCTATGCTAATGAAGTTTTCAAGAAATATTCTGCATAACATGCCACAAATTAAATTGTCATAGCATAACAATTCCTCCCACAGTCCAAATATGTGCAGGTTAGGTTAATTGGCTGTTCTACATTGACCCTAGTGATTAGGAAGTAAATATGTGGGGTTATGGGAATAGGGGAAGATGGGATTGTGGTCAGTGCAGACTCAATGGGTTGATTGGCCTCCTTCTGCACTGCAGGATCTCTATGATTTTAGGATTCTATGAGGTGCATTTTGCTGAAATTTCAGCAAAAATTGAATGGAGGAAATTTCTATCTTAAGAGGTTATCATCTGGAATTCTGGATGGAATTCTCCCCAAAAAATTCAGAATGGTGAGGACAATGAAGTAATCAAAGTTGGTCTCTCAAGCATATTCCGTACTGCTATCTTCCCACACTCAGTCACTTTTTTGCAGAGATGGGACATCTGCATCGTGGCTGAGGGGGAAGGCTGAGGCTTTAACATGTCAGGTAGGCTGGCTTCAGAATGCTTGGGTGCCATTGCACAAGGCAATTATTTTTTGACTACAGCTCAGCCAACTATGGAATTCCCTGCTAGTGAAGCAGTTGAGGTTAACTCATAAAATGTTTTTAAGGCAAGAATAGATACATTTTTGAATAGTAAAGGAATTAAGGATTATGGTGAATGGACGAGTCCACAAAAAAGTCAGCCATAATCTTACTGAATGGCGGACCAGGCCCAAGGGATCAGATGACTTCCCCTGCTTCTATTTTTAATATCCTTATGTTCAACAGCATTATTCCTACAAATCTCATCTCCAAACTCTGTAGTCTGGGACTTGGCTCCTCCCTCTATGGGTGGATCGTAGATTCCCTAATCCATACACTACAATGACTAAGAATAGGCAACAAAACCTCCTAAACAATCATCCTCAACACCAGTGCCCCAGAAAGTCTGCAGTTTATTTATTAGTCACAAATAAGGCTTACATTAGCGCTGCAATGAAGTTACAGTGAAATTCCCTCAGTTGTCACAGTCTGGCACCTGTTCAGGTCAATGCACCTAACCAGCACGTCTTTCAACTATGGGAGGAAACCGGAGCACTTGGTGGAAACCCATGCAGACACAGTGGGAATGTATAAACTCCACACAGACGTGACTCAAGCTGGGAATTGAACTGGCTCTTTGGTGATGTGAAGCAGTAGTGCTAATCATTGTGCCACTGTGTTGCACCAAGGTTATGTCCTCAGTCCCTTACTATACTCCTTATACACCTATGACTGTGTGGCTAAATTCCCCTCCAATGTGATTTTCAAGTTTGCTGATGACACCGCTGTAGTGGGTCAGATCTCAAACAATGATGAGATAGGGTACAGGAATGAGATAGAAAATCTGGTAAACTGGTGTAGTAATAATAATTTCTCCCTCAATGTTGACAAAAGAATGAGACAGTTATTGACTTCAGGAAGCATTGTGGAGGACATTCTCCTGTCTACTTTAATGGAGACAAAGTGGAAATGGTTAAGAGCTTCAAGTTTCCAGGTGTGCAATTCACCAACAACTGCCCTATTCCTTCTATGCTGATGCTATAGTTAAGAAAGCTAACCACTACCTATACTTTCTTAGGAGGCTAAGGAAATTTGACACGTTCACCATAACTTTACCCAATTTTTACGGATGCATCATAGAAAGCATTCTTTTTGGTTGTATCATAGCTTGGTGTGGCTCCTGCTCTGTCCAAGCTTGCAAAAAACTATAAGGGGTTGCGAACAAAGCCTAGTCCATCATTCAAACCAACCTCCCATCCATTGACTCTGCCTACACTTCCCGGTGCCTCGAAAAACAACCAGTATAATTAAGGACCCTTGCATCCTGGACACACCCTCTTCCACCTACTTCTGTTGGGAAAAGAATACAAAAGTCTGAGCACATGTACCAATTGACTCAAAAATAGCTTCTATCCTACTGTCATCAGTCTTTTGAATGGACTTACCTCGTATTAAGTTGATCTTTCTCTACTCTTTGGCTATGATCGTAACACTTCGGTGGCATAGTGGTTAACACTGCTGCCTCACAGCATTAGGGACCTGGGTTTGAATCCTGATTTGGCTCAATGACTGTGCGGAGTCTGTATTTCCTCCTCATTTCTGTGTGGGTTTACTCTGGGTACTCCGGCTTTTCTCTCACAATCCGAAAGGTGTACTAGTTAGACGCGTTGGCCAGGTTAAAATGTGCTCAAACAGGCACCAGAGTGTGACAAATAGGGGATTTTCACAGTGAATTCTTTGCAGTGTTAATATAAGCCTACTTGTGATATTAATAGATAAACTGTAAAACTTTTATTTGAATTAACTGAATATTTAATCAATTTAATGCATATCCTTGTACTTGGATCCCACGTGCCATTGTCCACTATGTGTCAAAGAAGGTGTTTTATAAGCAAGAGGTGGTTGAGCAAGTTATGCCTGAAGATATGATTTGGAGCGAAATGTGAGAAAATAAGCCTGACCGAGTTACATTTATATTGTGCCTTTCATAACCTCAGGACATCCCAAAGTGATGAACTGCATTGAAAATTGTTCTTTGACTTTATTTGTTAATATATTTCAATTTACAACCTGACAGACAGTAGCAGAAATTGTGAATAACTGAATGAAGAATGTTACTTTATGTTAGATTTAAAGCATCATGATGTATGAACACTTCAATGCACCCAGCAATTTGTAAATCAATGTCTTGTATTGCAAGTAAATATTTTAAAACTTCTGAGACTGGGGATAAATAAACAAAAGTAGCATGATCACATGTGGATGTAATTTTATTATAATTCCTGTTTACAATAAATATCTGAAAATTCACAAAGTACTGGCAGCTGTATTTTGCCAACCAGCATACAACGTACTTTGATTGTTTGAGGTTAGTGCAGATGGAGAGAGACATGATCTGGCAAAGAACAAATCTTACCGAGATTATTAAAGACCTGAAAATTATTTTTTGGTGGGGTTGTCCGCTGTACGTTGTCAAGATTTGCTTGATTTTAATTCTTTGGTGTTGCAAATGTTTTATGATAATTTTACATCAGCGTCGGAAGAAAATTCTGGAATTCCTTATCTGACAGCGCTGTGGACCCATGTGTAGTAACTTATGAAGGTAACTCATTGCCCCCTTAAACGTTATTGTATATGGGCAATTATTGTTGGCCTTGCTAAATACACCTTTGTCACCAGAATGGACTTTTAAAAATCTTGCATTTCCATTGTATCTTTGAGTGATGCAAAGCAAAATTTGATATGAGCCACATAAGGAAATGTTGTGGGCTTTGATGTCAGCCTTTCACTTGATCATAACTTTACTCTAGTCACAAAGTTCTCAAACAACTATTTTAATGAAGCTATATAGCTCTGGATCCTGGAAAGTCATAGGTCACACAGTCTGTAACTAGTCAGAGTGCAGAATTCAGAAATACACAAGCAATTATAATTTCAAATTCGATTACAAGCAATTAGCATATACAAATCATGTTTTAGAAGTTATCTCTATCCACTCAGAGTTATTAAAGGTAGCATGGTGACACAGTGGCTGGCACTGCTGCCTCACAGTGCTAGGATCCTGGGTTTAATTCTAGCCTCGGGTTCAATTCTGGTCTTGGATCACTGTGTGGAGTTTGCACTTTCCCCCCCCCACATCTGTGTGGATTTCTTCAGGTGCTCTGGTTTTCTCCTAGAGTCCAAAGATGTGTGGGTTAGGGGTTAGGTTGATTGGCCAAGCAAAATTGATCCTAGTATCAAGGGGATTAGTCAGGTAAATGCATGGGCTTTAGCAAATAGGGCCTGGGTGGGATTGTGGTCAGGACAGATTCAATGGGCTGAATGGCCTCCTTCTGTACTCTAGGATTCTATTAATTAAGGTCACATCATTCAGATATTAAAACCAATCACAATCACCTTGTGCTTGCTGAATTATAATAAGCAATCAGCGTGAAGATTTAATCCATCATTGTTGCAAATTATTATTGTCCCAGCTGATG
Organism: Sphyrna mokarran; assembly: GCA_024679065.1. Taxonomy (NCBI): domain Eukaryota; kingdom Metazoa; phylum Chordata; class Chondrichthyes; order Carcharhiniformes; family Carcharhinidae; genus Sphyrna; species Sphyrna mokarran. Next base: position 15,117,992 of record JAGIQG010000004.1, read on the forward strand.
CTTGTGTCTATATATCATTCCCCTTTTCCAGTCTGATTTAATGAATTTTCTCAGACTAATACTTTGGTGTCTATTTGTGAAAACTTTGAAAAGAAGACTTTTTTTAAACTTTCATGATTATTAACCCTTTCAGGAAATATTAAGGCAATAAAATAGGCTAGAGTGTCTTCAAAAAAGAGCAACAGGTAGAGAGCTGGAGAAATTTAGGGAAAGAATTTCAGAGCTCAGGCCTCAAGTAGTTGAAGGCAAGGCCATCAATAATTGTTCAATGAAAAATAAAACCAGAATGAACCAGAATTTTCATAGTTGTATCAATTCAGTGCCAATGTGGCTGATCTGAATATGTGAAGATGCTTTATTTCAGATGTTCTGTGATTGGTCTGTTGACATTAGTAAGTACAAGTAAATTTGGAAGTGCAAAACTGTATCAGGCAAATGGTACACACCTACTGTTTGGTTTTTGGTTTGTTACCTTCTCCTCTGTGAAATAAATTAACCTTCATTCTGAAAAAATGTCAGTATAAATCCTGAATAAATCTATATAAACCCTCCCAAAAGGGGCGTCACAGTGGTTAGCACCAATGCCTCACAGCATCAGGAACCTGGGTTCAATTCCAGCTTCGGGTGACTGTGCGGAGTGTGCACGTTCTCCCTGTGTCTGTGTGGGTTTTCTTTGGATGCTCCACTTTCCTCCCACAATCCAAAGATGTGCAAGTTGGGTGCATTGGTCATGGTAAATTGTCCTTTAGTGTCCCAAGATGTGTAGGTTGGGCGATTAGTGAGGTAAATATGTGGGGTTTTGGGGATAGGGCCTCGGTGGGATGCTGTGTTGGAGAATTGCTGCATATCCAATGGGCCAAGTGATTTCCATCTGTATGGATTCTATTATTCTGATAACAACTTGAAACATTCTAGAGTGAGTAATCATACAAAAAAAAAATCTGGTGTTATGGCAACATTTTAGCTCATCAGTTAATCTGTTTGCTAACCAGGGCTTGTAATGAAGAAATAACTCCTGGTACCAGTATAAATGGCACGGATGTTTGTCTTCAGTGCCTCCTCGATTCAGTTCACACGCTGAGGGCTCTATAATCACCACTCGCGAACAGAATTTTTCTTGACTGCAGAATCATGAGATTAGCATTTGGGCTTCATGCCATGCGGACGTTATGCTTCAGTTTAATTCCAAAGTTACAAAGAAGTAGGTTATTACCCTGATTGAAAATAAGGGATTCTGCTTGACCTCCCAGGGATAAAATCTTGAAAGATTGTTTTTATATAGTGTCGGTCAAAATTTCCTGACTTTAGAGCCAAACTTCACTTTTTCTGGACCACAAAGAAATTAACTGTTGTTGGAGTAATTAATGTTGGAGTAATGTTAGAAGCAGGTTCAAGGTTTGGACTGTATAGAACCATCAAGGGTGAAAAATATAGCAGAGAAAATCATGTAAGTTCAGCCTGCTATTATTGTTAATGTAAAAAGCATCTAATTACCTGCATACTGATGATGTTCAGATATAGATGAGCCTGCACCAGCAGGGATTACATTACCCCCATGTTACATTGATTGTTTGCTAATAGTACCAAGAAAAACACCATCACTAATCCAGCTCTTGCCCACATATACACACACGCACCTATGGCAATCAGACGTTAAAAGAAGCAAATATATAAAATGAAAACTGCCACCTTGTAAACGTCATTGACAAGAAGCAAGATGATGGGCTGATTCTCTCATCCCAACACGCATGTTTTTTGTCGCGTTGGGTTGGGAGATGTGTGTGTTTGTCATTTTGTGGGAATTTGCGATCGAGCAAACTGCAATCTGACAGACCGGGGCCACTGCACAGAGGCCCAGAACTGTCACACTCTGACATGAATAGGCCCCGCCCTCTGAGGTTTCAATGATATTCACAATTGTGACCTTTGCATAGCACAAAATGTGGGAGATTCAAGTCTGAACTCCGACTGAAAAAAACAATTATGATTTACATCAGTTTTCCTATCAATTCAGCGCTTAGAATTTTTTTGGGAGAATCGGGCCTGACATTTTACCATTTATCCAAAATAAAGGCCCGAACTTTAAAATAACTCTGAAAAGGATTCGGAAGAATTATTCTGAGCGTGTGGCCTTCCTAAATCAGAAAGTAATCTGAGATCAACTATCCTATGGCTGGAAAAGAGAAAATTGAGAGTTCAATCCAGGATGTTGAAGTATTTTCACTGAATGTGGCTGGAAGATATCTCAAGTACTGCAAGAATGTGACATTATTTTCCATGTGTTGATCCCAGCAGTGATAGATCATTGCTTAAAAAGCTTTTTTTTGGTATAAGGAGGAAATTTTAACCAAATCATTTGCAGTCACTTATGTAAACAACACATGGAGCAGAATCTGTAGACAATGTCAGCAATTTCAAAATTTGTGACAAGACCGTCATTTAGTGAATGGTTTAGAGGTTTATATAACAGCTGCTGGTGTCACAGATCTGACAAGACCTTGCTTGTAAGAATGGGGTGGAAGCAACAGATCATAATGGAAGTAAAGAGCAATTTAATCACATTAAAATGGTTAAAGTACAAATGAAGAAGAGATTGAACAGGTTAAGCCTATTTTCTCTGGAATTTAGAAGAATAAGGGGAGGTCAATATTGAAAAGATTTTTTTAAGTTTATTTATTAGTCTCAAGTAAGGCTTACATTAGTACTGCAACGAGGTTACAGTGAAATTTCCTGAATCGCCACATTCCAGTCAATGCACCTAACCAAACTGAGGTCTACAAGATAAAAAAAGGTATGGATTAAAGTAGACATGGAGTGGATGCTTCCTCTTGTGGGACATTCTAGGATGAGAGGTCATAGTCTAAGGTAAGGAGCAGCAAATTTAAAACAAAGCTGAGGAGAAACAACTGCTCCAGAAGGGTTGTGAATCTGTGGAATTCGCTACCCCAAAGTGTGATACCCCAAGCTGGGACAGTGAGTAACTTTAAGGAGGAGTTAGATAGATTTTTAATTGGTAATGGATTGAAGAGTTATGGGGAGATGGCAGGAAAATGGGGATGAGGACCACATCAGCCATGATCGAATGGCACAGCAGGCTTGATGGGCCAAATGGCCTAATTCTGCTTCTATAGTTTACGAACTTATGAATTCTTGGTGCATGAAAATTATAAAACGTGACCTGAAACCAGTTGAAAACGGGCATTTTCATTTCCTGTCTCTGCAGTCTATATGTCCAGTTTACCACTGCAATAGATCCCATCTGTATGACTCAAAAATTGGATACAAAATGAATAATTTCCAGCGGATGGAACTACTTTAACTGGAAAACATCAATGTGGTTTAAAATAGAAAACATAGTTTTACTGAGAAAGACATTATTCTATTATCCATTTACTACTAAGTTTACACAGTGTGGGGTAAACCACAAAACATCAGACTAGCCTCTAGAGTTTAGTAAGGAGACTATGATTTCCAGACTTTCACATTATTTTAAGCAGTTTGTTCTCCTTTGCAAGAAAATGAATGGTTGCAAAATTGAATTGTCAATGTGCAAAGTACAAGATGATCATAGTTAAACAAATTTGGGTTGATTTAGTTAGGCCCAAGTAAGGCAAAAATCATAGGCAAGGCAGCAGAGTAATGCGTTGGCAGAAAAACAATATTCAAATAATAGCTGGCAAAACATCAAGGTCATTTAATACCCAGCAAAAGCAACTTAGTTCGATCAAGGCAGACTAAACAGGACAGATAAATAATCAAAGAATCATAGAAAGTTATCCCCTAGGGAAGAACTGTTCAGCTCAATGTGCCTATGTTTACTCTTCAAAGTAGCACTTATGTTTTGTCCCACATGTCCATTTTTGAATGAACTCAATACATTCCTCCTCTTCAAATATCTGTTCAGCTCCCATTTAAAACTATTTATGGAATCAGCTTCCACCAACATTTCAGGTAGAGCGTCTCAGATTCAGCAACTCCCTTGAGTGAAAACAAATTCTCTTTATCTCCCCTTTTGATCCTGTGCCATGAAATTTAAAGCTATGACCTGGGGTTATTAGCCCTTTCCCCTGAGGGAACAGCTCTTCTCTATCATAATCCCCTATCATCTTGAAAATCTCTATTAAGTTATATAATGGCAGAAATAAAGCAACATAGATAAATACTCAAGGGAGCAAAACACTGGTCTGAATCACTGAAGTAGGACAAAACAGCAGCTAAGTAATAGATGGCAGAGGGATGGAGTCAAGCAGTTATAACACACAGAGACCTGAGCCATGAAGCGAGTGATAACAACTCCTACAGCTTCAACGGAAATAAAATTGCTTCTGTTTGTGATCTAACTTCCACCACCTCCTGCAGTTTGCTAAATGAAAAGGAAAACACAGAATGGGTGGCATGGTGGTTAGCACTGCTGCCTCAAAATGTTCCCCGTGTCTGCGTGACTTTCCTCTGGGTGCTCTGCTTTCCTTCCACAGTCAGAAAGATGTGCTGGGTAGGTGCATTGTGAGTTCAATTCCAGCCTCAGGTTACTAGTTAGGACAGCCCAATGGCATAGTGATTATCATTGCTGCCTTACAGTGCCAGGGACCTGGGTTCAATTCTGGCTTTGGGTCACTATCTGTGTGGAAATTACATGTTCTCCTTGTGGGTTTCTTCCGGGTGCTCCGATTTTCTCCCACAGTCCAAAGATGCGTTGGTTAGGTTGATTAACCACACTAAATCGACCCTGCTGCCAGAGGATTAGCAGGGTAAATGAGGATTCCGGGGATGGGGCCCGGGTGAGATTGTGGTAGGTACAGACTTGATGTGCCAAATGGCCTCATCTGTGCCTTAGAGATTCTATGATTCACTGGCCATGCTAAATTATCCCTCACTGTACCCAAACAGTGCCGGAGTGTGGCGACTGGGCATTTATCACAGTAACTTCATTGCAGTCCTAATGTAAGCCTATCTGTGACACTAATAAATGAACTTCAAACTTTATTATATCACTCTGAATAATGTTTTTGCATGGTGCAGCAGGATATCCACTCCTTGTGACTGCATCCATGCTCTCTCACCAACGCTTCAGCCAGCACCCCTGTCCAAAAGACAGCTGGGTCAGACATCCCCAAGCTCCATTAGTTATACTACCTAGAGAGCCCCCAGCTCAGCCATCTCTTAGTGGGTGAACAGTAGCTTTCAACATCTCATGCTGGGGACACTGGAGACAGCATCTAAAGACAGGTACCACATGGCTTTCAAAAGTATCACTTTGAGTTTTTGAAGCTTTTTGACACTGAGTAACAGCAGTGTGTACTATCTACAAGATGCACTGCAGCAATTCACCAAAGATCCTTTGACAGCACCTTCCAAACCCATAACCACCTCCACCTAGAAGGACAAGGGTATCAGATACATGGGAACACCTCCACCTGCAAGTTCCCCTCCAAATCATTCACCATTCTGACTTGGAAATACAATGCTGTTTCTTCAGAGTTGCTGGATCAAAATCCTGGAATTCTCTACCTAATGACATTTGTGGGTCAATCCCCACAACATGGACTGCAGCAATTCAAGAAGGCAGCTCACCATCACCTTCTCAATAGCAATTAGGAATGGATAATAAATGCTGGACAGCTAGTGATGCCCATGTCCAACAAATGAATTCAATAGACATGACCACAGACCTTATATTTAGACATGATTGAATAATTTCCTCATCAATCATGCCCTTCACTGGGATTAATTGTACATGGACAATTTGTACTATCACCTAACTATCCTCCACTAACTGCAAGGAGAAACAATACTGCTTTTATCAGAAGTCTGCTGCAATTTTGACCACAAGTTCAGTCTTAGTCATGAGTTCGGTTTTGATCATGAATTCTGCTTGCTGTATTGCATTGGAGACTTTATTTAAGCAGACTCTGTTTGCTTAAAATAGACTGTTTGCTGGAAGCCCCACCAGAATTCCTCCTGCCTCAGAATCTCTTAATCAATGTTATGGTTTTCCATTCGTTCTCAGAACGTCTTTGCCTCAACATTGGCAAAGCTTCAATTATATAAAACAAAGGAGAAAAAAAACCTGCATTTGTGTAGAGCCTTCTACATAGTGCTTCATGTCTAATGATGTGCTTCTGAAGTGCGTAATGTAGGAAATCACTAGGTGCTCTAAAAAGGGGTCACGATGAGTCACTCCCTCTAAGTATTTGTCTACACATAGCTTCCTGGGTCACTTTTGAGAACCTTAAAAAAATCAATCATGCACATTAGTGTTACCTATCAGCTAGAGAGATAGGATAGCATGTCTCTTCCCTGAAGAATATCAGTGCATCAACTGATTTTTCATACAATTCAACAGTTTTCATGGCCAATATTTTCAGGGGCTCGTCTACATATGAACAAATCTATTACATTTAATTTCACAAGTTACTACAGTGAGATTTGACAACTGAGACCTCTGAGTTTCTAATCCATCATGAAATCGTAACTACCAATTAAAGTTTCAATCTGCAACATGACTTGTAAGCAACGCCCAACAATTTCAAGAATCTGCAACAATTTCACCTTTGAAGATTAAAAGGACTCACACCAACATTTTATTTTATGTGGTATAAAGTTTATCATATTTATAATTCCTCTACCTAGGTATCATTACACTACCCTACCACAGAATAATTCCAAAATGTAATTTAAAAATTGATACTAAGAATAACAAACATGTGGTTGAGAGTTTAAGACATGACTTAGTTTTAAGGTTTTTTTTTAATTCATTCATGGCACATGGGCATTGCTGGCTAGCCAGCATTTATTGTAAAAGTTTCACAACACCAGGTTAAATACGAACAAAGTTGTATCTGAATTGAGTGAAACAGAGAGAAAGCGAGTGAGAGAAACTCCCACTTAACTGACGAAGGAGCAGCACTCCGAAAGCTAGTGGCTTTTGCTACCAAATAAACCTGTTGGACTTTAACCTGGTGTTGTGTGACTTCTTACTGTGTTTACCCAATCCAACGCAAGCATCTCCACATCAGCATTTATTGCCCATCCCTAATTGCCCTCGGAGGGCAATTGAGTGTCAATCACATTGGCTTGGCCAGACCAGATAAGGATGGCAGATTTCCTTCCCTAAAGGATATTAGTGAACGTGTTTTTTTCCTGACAATTGACAATGGCTTCATAGTCATCAGCAGATTCTTAATTCCAAATATTTTTTATTGAATTCAAATTCTACTGACTGCAGTGACTGAGTTCAAACCCAGGTCCCCAGAACTTTAACCGAGTTTTTGGATTGATAGTCTCGCGATAATGCCACTAGACCATCGCCTCCCCTGTTGCTATTATGACAAGCTTTCCTACTAAAGTCACATCTTCACATCTCACTGACTATCAGCATCTCATTCTTCAGCATACCTGATTAGCAAACATCTACTATCCTGTAGACAAATGATGTTACAAGAGGTGTAACTAGATCTTGTAAACATGATGCATAATTGGAAACAGATTTGATAATAGAAAAAAAGCACATAATTTGTAGTGCACTGTAAAGACCAGAGTATAACTGGCCAATGAACCAATGTTGTCTTTAAAATGTGGCCATTGTCCTCAATGCACCATACCTTTACAGTTGTTGTGCTGCCATTGTATGTGTGATATTTAAAACAAGACATGGTCTACATGATACCTTCCAAACAGTTATGCAGCAATGCATGCATGTAGCTTAGCAGGAACATTGATAGCCACCAACGGATCTAATTGGGAATTCAGGAAGAAGTTTTGATGTAGAACTTGTGGCCATAAGGAGTAGTTCAGGTGATGTATTTAAGGAGAATCTTGATAAGCATATTGGCCGGAATTCTTCAATCTTGCCCATTGCTGGGATTCTCCGGTCCATCTGCAGTGAATGGAGATGGGACTGAGTGCCAAATTCTCCATTCTCACTCACAATGGCAGGAGGGTGTGCAGGATGGGAGAATTCCAAGAGAAAAAAATAGGTGATTCTGAGAGAGTTACATGAGAAGGGTGGGTGAGAGGATGCTCGTATGACCACAAACACTAGCATGCGTCATTTGAGTTGAATGGTCTATTTCTGGGCAGTACATTCTATTTAATTATATGTGCTATGAAATACAGAGAGTGACATTTATCATGGTGTAGACCACTGGCGTCTATCCTAGGTAAATATTGTATGAATAGTTCATGTCTGGCTCCCTAAGATCTATAGAAACATGAAATATATGTGGACCAAATATTTTGGCAGATCAGTCTAACCTTCTAACATTAAGGTTATAAATGACCTGAATTGGGGATGGGGGAAGTTTCTGTCATATGTCACAACTTATCCAGTTCACATTATAATATTGGATCAAAAAAAGCATAATCTACATTTTGTGAGATTCTGTGCAGTATTTGCTAAATCAGCTGATAATAATTCAGAAAACTGGCCGTTTACAGATAAAAATATTTGAATATCATACTAAGCTGTTTTGCTTATCTCATGAAAGATGATAATCTGTTATAGAATTGAATACAGTACTATGAAGATAATTCATTGTAAAATGAACATTAGGGCCTATTTTACCATTTTGATGTAAGTGCTGGGTGGACTTGAATCTGAGAGTGTTTGAGGTCCAGCTTTTAGATCTGTTCTCCGGAGCCCCCATACACAATCCACCTGCAAAAATATTTGAATTGCGCTGCACTAGCTTGTGGCTTAATGCACCTGAAACACTGCCCCTCCAATTGGTGTCTCCAACTGTCTATGTGCAGAAAAAGAAGTTAGAATGCTTACCATTTCACTTCTGGGCCAGATAATACCTCCCCCTGGTTCCCACAAACATTGCCCCACGCTCTGCAACATTATTGATCCTCTTATCCCCCCCAGCCACCCACCACCCAGAATGATCCTGGGCTGTTCCCCCTCTTCCTCAACCGATCTCAGGCAGAGAGACAGTGGATCCCCCTTCCACCCCCAATGATCTCAGGCAGTGTGGCAGCAGACCCGCCTTGTCCCTCCCAATGATCTCAGGCGGAATGGCAACGGATCCTCCCCTTCCCTCACACCAATCTCAGGCAGAATGGCAGCAGAGCCCCCCTTCCTCCACACCAATCTCAGGCAGAGAATCCACCCTCTATCCTACAGATATTGGGCAGGGTGATCCCCTTTACCCCTACCCCGGAACCCTCTGCATAAGGCCTCCATTTCCTCCTGACTCCGATGGCTGTATGTCATTTTTCTCTCTCTCCCCTGTCCCCAGTTAAAGAGACACTGATCCACCACCCACCCCCTTCCCAACAGCACATCTGCAAGTTCTCACTTGCCTTCCTCTCAATGCGAAAAAGCAAATTTGCTGCAATGCTCCTCCAAACTCTCCAGCTGTTCTGCCCTAATGAGGGGCAGCACCATTAAACACTCAAGAATGGATAGACAGGCAGACATTCCTGCACAAAATCTGTGCATGACCAATCCTCCGATTTTCTGAGGGTGACTGGATATAGCAGAGGTGAAGCGGGACACCCTCTTCCCCCCAGGAGGACGCAGACCCAGGAGGGCTTATGGCAATGTGGCCTGGAAGGCAGTCGCTGCCCAGTCAGTGGCCACCCCCAAACTATGAAGCGGTGTCAGAGAAACTCAATGATCTCCATCTGTGCAGTAACAGTAAGAGCTAAACCCCATCTAATATCTTCCCCCAAATCTCCCCCATATCCAGCACCCTGCATGCTTTCAGTTCCCCCAAATTCCCCCGCCACATGCTCCCCACAATGACAGTGCCCCACCCCCCAGTTCCCCTGGTGACATGCTCCCCACAATCACAGCTCCTTGCCCCCTCTCCAATTTCCTCCAGCCACATGCTCCCCACAATCACAGTCCCCCAAATTCCCCCATCACATGCTCCCCATAATCACAGTCCCCCAAATTCCCCCATCACATGCTCCCCATAATCACAGCTCCTTGCAAAGTTGCAATTTGGAAGGGCTTAGTGCACATCTTTCAGCTGGAAGTGAGCTGAGTGCACTTGGACCCAGCAGCACCGCAAGACCCGAGGTCAGTGCTGAGACCCGGGTCTGTGCTGCAAGTCGGACATCGGAGACCCTGCTGAGGAATAATCTGCCAACTCCCCCACTCCCCACACACACCCGCAGAGCCCCTATCGACTTGAGAAACAAAATGTCTGCAACAAATAGACACCCGTGAATAGCAGATGAATGCTCGGCGCTTACCTCGTCATTAACTCTCACTGATGGAGCACCGGAATTGGGCTTTTATGGAGCATATTTACTTTGCACCAATTCCGGATTGGCAAACGCGGTGGCAAATGGGGGAATGTCGGTAAAGTTGGGCATGCAGCCCATTAAGTCAATTTAAATGCATTCAAATGCACGTAAATGGCTGTCCCATTCTCGGCTATCTTTGGGCCTTGGTAAAGGAGAAACCTGTGCAGAGGAGAGTGCACATCGCGCTATTGCACCGAAAATAGGTGCAACTTGATAGTAAAATTGGGCTCTAGGTTTCACAGACGGTGTTAATAAACACAATTAGGGTGCTTGGGATTGGAGGCAATATAGTGCGTAGAATTTGTTAATGGACAGGAAAACAGAGTAGAAATAAATAGGTGATACTGCAGTTGGCAGGCAGTTACTGGTGAGGTACAACAAGGATCAATTCTTGAATCACGGTTTTCACCATCTATATAAGTGATTTGAAAATGGAGGCCAAATGTAATATTTCTAAATTTGCTGATGACACAAAATTAAGTGGGAATGTGAATTGTGAGGAGGATGCAAAGATGCTTCAAGGGGATTTGGACAAGCTTAGTGAATGGGCAAGAACATGGCAGATTAAATATAATGTGAATAAATGTGAAGTTATCCACTTTGATGGAAAAAACAAAAAGGCAAGGTACTCCTTAAATGATGGGCGGTCGGGAGGTGCTGATGGCCAAAGGAACCTGGATATCTTTGTTCGTGCGTTACTAAAAGTGAGCATGTAGAGCAATTGGGGAGGGAACTCGTGTGTTGGCACAAGAGGAATGGAGTACAAGAGTATAGATGTCTTGTTGCAGTTGTCAAGTCTTTTAGAGACCACACCTGGAGTGTTGTTTTGGTCTTGTTATCTAAGGGAAGGCATATTTGCCATAGAAGGATGATAATTGAGGCTCACTAGGCTGGGATGGCAAAATTGTTTATGAAGAGAGATTGAAGAAACTCAGTCTAAAACTTCTAGAGTTTCAAACAATAACAGGTAGTCTTATTGAAGCTTACAAGGTTGCAGATAGGATATTTCCCCTGATTGGTGTGTCTGGAACCAGTGGACACAGTCGCAGAATAAGGGGTAGGCCATTTAAGACAGGAAGGAAGAGAAATTTCTTCACTCAGAAGATGATGAATCCTTGGAATTCTCTATTCTCTTACCAGTGAGCATGTTCAAGACAGAAATTTCCAAATACTAATGACATCAAGGGATGTGGGGAAAAAAACACATGGACAGATGATCAACTATGATCTGTTTGAACGGGAGAGTAGGCTTGATGGGCTGAATGCCTGCTGTTGCTCCTATTTCCAATGGGGAAGACAGTTCATTTATAGATCATGAGTTCAGGATTTTACTGTAGGAAATCCTGAGCAGTATTAAGGAAACACTCCGCTATCAGTGGAGTCATCTTTCAAAAAAAACTAAAAATTTCTCAGATAGACATAAGAGATCCCAAGGTATTCAAAGAGGAGCAGGGGATTCTTCTGGTGTCCTGAACAATATCGATCCCTCTGTTTATGCCACTACACAGGCTATCTGGTCATTTATAGTACAGTGCACAAATTGACTGTCATGTTTTGACTACATTACAACCAGCAACTGCAGCTCAAAAATATTTCACCACATACAAAATGCTTTGGGCTGCTCTGAGGATGTGAAACCCACCATAAATTGCAAGTTCTTCCTTCCTTCCTTGTATCACTATAGTATTATTATGCTGACTGCTACATCCAATCCAGGATATCAAAGCTTCTGTCCCTATGGTTGTCCTAAAATGTCCTGCGCTATTGTTTGCAGCTTTCGTGTTAGAACCATTTCCTTTCCAAGCTACATTAATGCTTAAATTCACACCTGGGAGAAACATTTCAGCAAAGCATGATCCAAGGACGAAAAGCTGCTGGCCTCTTCCCTTCCTGCCTGCCAATCACTATGCCAAAATGCCAGTGCAGTGAGTGAAATTATAAAGCTTTACATGGAAAACCTTGAATATTATTCTTAGGAATGTTGCTGAAATGGCTTTTCTGCTTCCCAGATAAAAATGGTATAATGATCTCAGTAATAATGGGATGGATGGAAATCATGTCTGTAATGCTGCTTCTTGGGTAGGGTCTTTCATATTATTTGTAGATTTTTGGGCTGAACAAGTACAAAATGCTAAAACTAGGGTAGCTTTTGTGTACTTAACACAAGCACGGAAGTCTGGTTTTAAAACTGGAAAGCTTTATGCTTCCACTCTGTTTAGAATCTTGCAAAAAATCCCAATGTCTCACCACAGATATGCTTTTCCATCTGCTTTAAAGCAACTCTAAGTGGGCAGCAGGGCAAAAAAGGACCACAAAAAATATTACTATCAGATAAGATCAAGGAAAACTCCAAGGCATTTAATAAGTTTACTAAGAGCAAAAGGTTGACCATAGAAGGAGTACAGCGAAGGTTTACCAGGCTGATTCCTGGGATGGCAGGGCTGTCACATAAGGAGAGTCTAAGTCAATTAGGATTATATTCACTAGAGTTCAGAAGACTTAGAGAATAACAGCTTTAAATGCTAGCACGAGGGGACACAGCTTTAAATTAAGGGGTATGAGTTATAGGACGGATATCAGAGGTAGGTTCTTTACTCAAAGAGTGATTAGGGAGTGGAATGCCCTGCCTGCAGCTGTTGTAGATGCGCCAAGTTTGGTGGCGTTTAAGAGGTTAATTGATAAGTATATGGAAGAGAAGGGAATGGTTTAGTTTGGAGGGGCATTGCTTTTTATTTTGGTCTGCACAACATCGAAGGCCGAAGGGCCTGTTCTGTGCTGTATTGTTCTATGTTCTATGTTCTATCTCATAGAAACTTATAAAATTCTAACAGGGTAGTCAGAAAGAATTTTCCCAATGGTGGGGGAGTCCAGAAGTAGGGGTCATAGTTTGAGGATAAGGGGAAAACATTTTGGAACTGAGGTTAGGAGAAATTTCTTACCCAGAGAGTGGTCAGTGTGTGCAATTCATTACCACAGAAAGTAGTTAAAGCCAAAATATTGTTTGATTTCAAGACAAAATTAGATATAGCTCTTGGGGCTACAGGGATGAAGGGATGGGGGGAAGGGGGGATCCGGATACTGAATTTGATGATCAGCCATGACACTAATGGATGGCAGAGCAGGCTTGAAGGGCCGAATGAAAGGTAACTTAATATATTAATGAGGATAGCAGAGTTGATGTGATTTACATGGACTTCAGTGAGACCTTTGACAAGCTCCCATATGGAAGGCAGGTCCAAAAAAGTCCATTGCCCGTGGGATCCAAGGCAAGTTGTCAAATAGGATCCAAAATTGGCTTGCTAATAGGAGGCAAAAGGTGATAGTGGAGGGGTTGCTTTTGTGTTTGGAAGCCTGTGACTAGTGGTATAGCACAGAGATCGGTGCGGGGGCCCTTTCTGTTTGTTATATACATGAATGACTTGGATGTGAATATAGAAGGTAGTATAACAAAGTTTACAGATGACATGAAATTTGGTGGTGTTGATAGTAAGGAGGATAGCCCTTGGCTGGTTGGGCAGAGCAATGGCAAATGGAATTTATCCTAATAAGTGTGAGTTAGTGCATTTTGGAAGACCTAATAAAGATAGGGTAAACCCATCATATCCCTAAGGGAATCGTAGGTCCCTAGGCAGTATTGAGGAACCAAGGGACCTTGATGTACAAGTCCATAGATCTCTGAAGGTGGCAGCATAGTTATAGAGGGTGGTGAAGAAGGCATACTGAATCATTGTTTTCATTAGCCAGGGCAAAGAATACAGAAGCAAGGAGGTCTCAGTACAACTTTGTAAAACATTGGTTAGGCCACAGATGGAAGATTTTGTGCAGTTCTGGTTGCCAAAGAATAGGAAGCAAATATATAAAATGAAAACTGCCAGATTCGTACATATTTCAATCACGTAACACCTCACTCTTCTAAACTCCATGGAAACAAGCCCAGTCTGTCTAACCTCAAAATAATAGGTGGGTTTTACCCACTCTAGGCTTGTGCGGCAAGACTACGACTGTGCCTCAGCTGAAATAGATTTTACATAGTCACAAGCTCACATTTAAATAGTATCAATCTAGTAAACTCTGAACTGTCCCCAATGCATTTATATCCTTCCTTAAAGATCACTGCACCACACAGTCTTGTTACCCGTGACATTATAACTTGTATCTTAATTAAAGTTTCAGTGCTTTATACATGTCACAAATTTTGATACAGGAACTAGTCTTCTGAATGCTACCTGTAAAGGATGATTTGTGATCTGCAAGAATAACTGCACTTTCTCTTTTCAGCTGAAGCTGAAAAGGTTTTCCTTTCACAACTGACAAGAATGAGAAAGAAGTTGATTTATTCATGTCGCAAGTAGGCTTACATTAACACTGCAAATTAAGTTACTGTGAAAATCCCCTAATCACAACATTCTGATGCCTGTTCGGTACACTGAGGGAGAATTTTAGCATAGCCAGTGCACCTAACCAGCATTGTAAAAGGAAAACAGAACACCCGGAGGAAACGCATGCTGACATCGGGAGCATGCGCAGACTCCACACAGCCAGTCACCCAAACTGGGAATCGAACCCCGGTCCCCGGTGCTGTGGAGCAGTAGTGCTAACCACCATGCCACCAGCTCAAACTTATCCACCTTCTTCACCTTAATCTTCGTAAATAGATTTGAATTTGGATTTTGAAGCTCCTTAAAGGAAGAAATATTCCTGCTAAATTGCCCCTTAGTATTAATGGGATTAACAGGCTAAATATGTGGGGGGACGGAGATGGGGCCTGTGTGGGACTGTTGTTGATGTAAATTTGATAGGCCAAATGGCCTCCTTCTACAATGCAGGGATTATATTATTCTAAATATATGTATATATATTATTTCTGATACTGATGGATTTGCTGTGAATTTCCAGCATTTAATCAGATTTACTGTACAATCAGCTTTTTGCTGACTGTTTTCCTTTGTTTTTGTCTCATGTGAATTTGCCATCCTAAATTAACTTACCACAGTTAATGATTAAGGGCTGCGATAGCGATAGCAGCTTGGACCAATATCTAGTACAAATCGAAATTTAAACACATGGATCCAGTATTAAAAATTTGGACCAGAACCAGTGATTGTCACGTTCAACCCAGTTCTCGACAAGTTGCAGTTATTTCAACAGATGAAAAACAAGTATAAAGGCAGGTTCTAAACCGCTCTGTCTCCCAAAGTACAATACAACACGCCCTTTCTCACTGATTCATGCTGACTTGTATCTGCTCATATTCAGACATGGAGAAATGGGTGAAGTTGTCCAGGTCACTGTCAGAATTCGTTCAGAGTGAAATGGGTACCGTGCTTCTGCTGGACTGAAACAGCCAGTTGACTTGTGGCGTACCGGCGACAAAGAGGTGTTTCTATTGCTTCACTTCAGACACATTCCAGGGCAAAGCCAGACAGCAATTTTGGCTAAACTGTCAAAATAACCTCAACAGTTGGGAAGAGGGGTAGGCAGGAGAGGAGCTCGCCTCAATTAAATGACACATACACACAATTAGGAATAAATCCTTTAACCCCACGGAGTTTGGACAAGGATTTGAGCTTCATCAAATAGCAATTTTAACAAACAAATGACCCACAACTCTCAAAAAGATAGCCAAGGGTTTCTTCCTTTCCCCTTTTTTTCTCCCTCTCCCTCTTTCTTATTTTCCTCCCGCCCTCTCCCTTTTTTCCTCCCCCCCTCCCCTCATCCTTCCTTCCTTTCCTTTCCTCCCTCTCCTCTCCCCTCCCCTTTTTCTTCCCTCCTTCTCCCCTCTCCCTTATTTCCCACCCTCCCTCTCCCCTCTCCTCAGCCACAAGCTCCCGCTTGAATTAACTCTTGCCAGCTGTGGTGGGAAGTTTAACGACCCCCTCACGATAAAGCTCAGCAGTCAATGCTCGCAGGATGTCCCGGGGAACCTCTTGGTGCATTCCTTGATTAGACACTATCCCGCCTCACGGCCGGGTATTAAACTCCTCTTATTCCCAAACATGCATTTCTAACAGGGTTCACTTGCTTCGCCAGCTGGCTGGCCGAGAGACCTCTTCCACTGTGCATTCCAATGGTTGAAGCTACGGATGAGTTACCTGAAGGTTTATCCCCACCGGGTCAAGAAAAAAAAAACCCTCTCCCCAAATACTCATGATAAATTGCCGCTGTGAGCAGTGGCAATTTCACGGTTCACTAAAAGCGACCACCGCTTGCATTTTTTCCTGGGGTAATCAAGCTATTACTGGACAATGAGCACTATACTGTCAGCCTGTGTTTCTTTCCGTTTTCCCTGTTATACGAGCAGCTCCCATACAGCCCCAGGCTTGAAGCGTTATTTATGACTTTATTAGATCAAGAGCTCTGCTAATTTGCTGCTCTGTGTATATTTCACCCGCCCACATGTTATTCTTGATTACCCTGTCACACTTTGAATTATTAGCGATAAATTTATTCGCAGGGATACACATTCTAAATGGCAGATAAGTCAAGTAAAATTTGAGAAAAAAAAACTGGTGCTTTTTTTTCTGGCTAGAGTGAACTCGGTACTTGACAGAATATATGTTCTCAAGCAAAAGTCTGGGAAATAAGAAGGCACTGGACCTAGCCAATGATGGTTACTTTTGTTTTACACACTGGGAAGTTTTGGAGTGTAATACGCCCATATGTATCAATTGGTGAAGGGAGAAATACAGTCACGTCTTGCCATTTCTGTTCTTAGTTGGCTGCTGGGGTCCCTGATTGATGAGGGTACCTGATGAAAAACACTTGGGCAGGAGACGGGTCGCTTGAATGTGGGAATAAAACGGGGTCCGTCCGCAGCTTTGAATGAGAAGGTGGAGGAAAAATGCTTTGACACAGTTAAGTGATGCTGTCAAAATAATTTATGGCAAGTGATTAAAACGAGAAGGTTAGTGTACCAGCTTAAAATTGCGCTGTAAATAATACCTAAGTGACACGATACTTAATTAATTGTGTGTTTTAAAAAGTCTGTCACATCATTTTGTCATTTTTGCTAATACTGCTATGAAATGGTACAGCTGGTAGCAAGACAGCTAAAACATTCCTTCCAAGCGGACCCTTTGGGGCAAAAAAAATAAGCTGACAATCCGAGATACCTGTGAAATCAGGTCTCTTTTCCCCTATTTCATTGTCCACAACATTTTTAGATTAGCCTCCAAAAGGTTATAAAGAGCACATTTACGGATTTTTAAAAATAAATTCTTTCTCCTCGTGTTTCCAACGCTGGTGTCTCCCACAAGGCCTCTTGACTCCTCATGACCTCCTGAAGGTTAAAGTGCAACTTTAGGGTGGGCTGGTTCAGGCCAGAAGCAGTTCTGCATCCCCTGCCCATGCCACTCTATAATCAGTTTACTGAAATGTCCTTGCAACAAGATGAGCCTTGTTAAATCTGTAGATTTACACTTACAGAAAATTGGAAGTAACAAAAATTTTGGCTGTGTATCATAGAATTCCTACTGTGCAGAAGGAAGCTATTCAGCCCATGGAGTCTTTACTGTCCACAATGCCACACAGACCCTATTCACATAACACCATATATTTACCCTATTAATCTCTCTGACACTAGCATTAATTTAGCATGGCCAATCAACATAACCCACACATCTTTGGACTGTGGGAGGAAACCCACTCAGACATGGGGAAAATGTGCAACCTCCACACAGTGACCCGCGGCTGGAATTGAACCAGAGTCCCTGGCGCTGTGATGCAGCAGTGCTAAGTATTGTGCCACCATGCTGTTCCTTTGGCACTTTATTTATTTTGACAGATTCTGAGGAATCTAGTGTGTCTTACATATGTATACGAGTAAAAGTAACTTTTGAATGCTGGATGATCAGTCAGAAGATCCATTTCTGAGTCCTGGTCTTCACTGAGGTTCACATTTACAAGTAATGATTTGCTAAGTCTCGCATGGTCATAGGGAAAGCCCATGGCTTAGTAATGGCATATCGCTTCCAAGTCAAAAATTGCAGGGTTCAAACCACAGCTTCCTGGGAATAAAGAATGGACCTCCAGCGGGATATTTGTGGAATTTTGTGACCCCATCATGAAGGAGATGGGGCTGGAAAATGCAGCAAGCCATTCAAAAGCCCATTCACTTCGGCAGCAGTGGAAAATTCCTCCCTGAATGTAGAGTCCCCCTTTCACTGCTACTCATCATATGGGTTGGTTGGCTGGTTCATGATGTGGTGTGACAAGGATTCAATTCCTATACCAGTTAAGGTTATTCATGAAGGCCCTACCTTCTCAACCTTGTCCCTTGCCTGAGGTGTGGTGATCCTCAGGTTAAGTTATCACCTGGGGGGAGCTAACTTAACCTGAGGATCACCATGTTTGGGGGGGAGAGCAGTCTATGGTCATCTAGGTAACTTTATCTTTACCATATGTGCTGGAGAAGTCCATAAGACACTGAAGGAAGTTAGTCCTATACAAGCGACTGGTGGATACAAAGATGACTGGGGTCACAGAAGGAGTATTAATACTGTGACTGGTCAGATTGCAAATTCATCTCCAAGAGAAAAGTATGAAGATAAGAAAACAAAACTCTTCAGTCATAAGTGCTGGAAAATACATGGCAGGTCAGCTGGTAACCAAGGAGAGGGAAACAAGGTTAACATTTTAGGTCGATGATTTTTTGTGATGACTGCACTTGCTTTCGTAACAACTTGAATCGTATGAAAGAGGTAAATGATACTGATCTGGAAAAAATTTTAAATCAGACTGATTTGCCACCTTATCATACTGATTGAGAATCAGAATATTATCCTTTAGCTCTCCAAGCAAGTAAATATAATGTAATTGACTGATTTTATACTGGTAAGTGGGGTGAACAGAGTAGAAAAAGTTTCCAAAACTCTCTCAAAAGAAAGGATACATGCACAAACAATTATACAGCAATCTGGAAAAATTAGAATACTGATGTGGTGAACAAATGCAGACTTTCGATACCCATGAAATCAAAGGCAATGAAATGATTAAATGCACATTGATCCCAATTAATAGTAATCTGTCTAATAAGCTGCCAGGATCTAAAGGTCCTATTTCACCTCTCGTAGTAAGTATCCATTAATAGCTAGGGGAGCTGCTTAGAGGGAGCTGAAATTAATCTGTGGGATACTGATGTATAAATATTATATTCATCCAAATTCCTACTTTAAAGAAGTTAATCCTGTGCCTGAGGTGGAAGAAGCAGAGGAGGTGAAGTGCAGAAAGAGGCCAGTTGGTCCACCAAGTCTGCACCGACTCTTCAACAGCGCATCTAGACTTGTAAACCCACGCATTTATCCAACTAATCCCCCTAACCTACATATCTTTAGACACTAAGGGACAATTAGCATGGCCAATCTACCTAACATGCTCATCTACTGAGTGTGGGAGGAAACTGGAGCACCTGGAGGAAATCCACAGAAACACCGAGAATGCACAAACTCCACGCAGGCAGCCACCCAAGGCTGGCATTGAACTGGGGTCCCTGGTGCTGTGAGACAGCAGTGCTAACTATTGTTAGATAAGAATGTGGGAATGGTTTCATCAGAACTTCAATCCAGTTTGGGTGCAGATTTCAAAAATTACACTTGGTGAGATGCCAGTATTGGTTTAACCCTTATGCTGAAGTACCCCAATCACACCTTACCTTTCCATGTTATTACACGAAAGAAGACATGACAGGGTGATTAGAAGCCAGCATTAACTGTTTAACTGCACGTGCTATGATCACACCAACTATTTCTCTGGGACTTCTCTAACCTGCTCAGAAATGACTAATTACCGACTTTCTTAGGGTCTGGGTTAACAGATCAGTAAATGCCAAAGTGTGCCATCTTCTGTAAGGGCAGTGATTATTTTGCATTCTCAGAGATTGCTAATGTGTATTAATGAACAGCAATGGTTAACTATATAATGAAATAAAACCAAATACTGTGGATGTTGGAATCTGAAACAAAAACAGAAAATGCTGGAGAATTTCAGCAGTTCTGGCAGCATCTGTGGAGAGAGAATAGAACCAATGTTTCAAGTCTAGATAACTCTGTCAGAGCTCAAAGCGAAATCAGAACAAATTTGTACTATGAAGGTAGGAGGCTGTAATTGGAAAAAGAGAATGTAAATAATGGTGAAGAAAGCTCAGAAAGGTACTAAAGGTGTCCATTAGGTGATCAGAATGTGTGAATAGAAGAGCAGAGGAATAGATTGTTAAGGGACTGCCTGAGGAATGTGGTAGCAATCAGTAATTGTCAACCATAGCCTGAAACTTTATTTTCATATACAGGTAAAATACTGGTCTATGGCTTGATGAGATGGAATGCAGTAAGAAGTCTCACAATACCAGGTTAAAGTCCAACAGGTTTATTTATTAGTTAAAACCACTTTTTGGTGGTTTTTGCTACCAAATAAACCTGTTGTCCTTTGACCTGGTGTTGTGAGATTCCTTACTGTGTTTACCCAGTCCAACAGCGGCATCTCCACAAGATGGAATGGCACAGAGGAAGCATTTGTATCATCACCTCAATCTCAGTATTCATCAAAGAGGAGGCCAAGTGCTGAGCTGCACCATCAGTTATCTGCAGACATGAGGTTTCAACCACAGATCTCTCTCCTTTTGTCCTGTCACTTCTTAATCCTGTGCACTCTGTCTTGGCAAAAATTGCAGATGGAATTACATCTTTTGCTCTTTTTTTTAGGACCCTAAACAAGCCTCACGATCAGTGTACCCATTAATTGCCATTTATCGGGCTATTTACATATCATGAGAGGAAGTCAAACCTTCAAATAAAATTACTAAATCTTAACATGGAGCTTCAATGATTGTGAATCTCTATTTTCACCTCTTGCAAATGAAGAGATTTAACAAAAAAATCACTATATCATTATTAGCTACTTTTTCATTTATGTGTTGAAGGCTAACATTATATCCCACTGTGCAAGTTGTTGGGTTCATCTACATTGTTTTCCAAGTTTAAAATTTATTTATTAGAATCACAGATAGGCTTACATTAACACTGCAATTAAGTTATTGTGAAGTCACCATACTCCAGCAACTCTTCAGACACACTGAGAGAGAATTCAGCATGGCCAATCCACCAAATCAGCACATCTTTTCGACTGTAGGGGGAAACCGGAGTACACAAAGAAAACCCATGCAGACACGGGGACAACGTGCAAGCTCCGCACCAACAATGACCCAAGCCATGTATCAAATCTGGATCCCTAGCGTTGAGATGCAGCAGTGCTAATCACTATGCCACCCTAGAATATGGTCACTGTAAAGATTGCCCAAAAAAGATGTGAAGCATCAAAGTCAAATTCCGTAGAGTCATAATGGTACAGGAAAAGCTATTCACTGCATTAGGTTCATGCCTGCTGTCGAGAAATCCAATCTGTCCTTTTCCTTTACTCTATCCTCGAAACCCATGTAACTTTATTTCTCTCAAGGGTCCATCCAATTTCCTTTTGAAATTGTTCATTGTTTCTGTTTCCACCACTTCCCAAGACAGAGAGTTCCAGGTCATTAGCACTCACTGTGTAAAATTGTTGTTCCTTACATCCTTCTTGTATCTCTTGTCCAAAACCTTAATTCTGTTTCCTCCTGTCCTTGTATCATCTGCTATCGGGAAAAGCTTTTCTTTTTCTTCCCAAAGTCATAATCTTATGTCTTGGATTTTTTTTTGAATAGCATTGGTGGCTATTATGTTTTATACTTCATCACATGAGGCAAATATTCACCTTCATCGCTGGGCTGGTAGTGCAATGGAATGGATCATCATCCTGTCTTAGAACCTGCTTAATTTCCATTTAATCGATTTTAGTGGAGTGTGTGCATTACAGGTTGGATCTCCCAGATTACCTCCGACAGTTCAATTTAAAAATACTCAATGGTTACAGAGAACAATAAATGATGGGAAGCTTGCAGAAAATTAGACACAAGAAGCAAGCAAGTCATGCGTAGAAATCACTGAGTTTTCTAGTTATTTTCCCAGCAGTTGCTGTTTGCATACTGAATATTATTCTAAAGTATGTGCATGAACCTTCTGAATTTGTGCCACATGAATATCTCTGCATCCATAACAAACCTTTTCTTTGGGGTGATGAGAATCATACGCTTTTCCACAGCCTTTATGTGGCACAGTGTTAGCACTGCTTCTCACAGCACCATGGCCCCTGGTTTGATTCTCTATGCAGAGTCTGCACAGTTGCCCCGTATCTGCATGGCTTTCCTTTGGATGCTCTGGTTTTCTCCCATAATCTGAAAGATATGCTGGCTAGATGCATTGGCTGTGTTAAATCCTCCCTCCATGTACCTGAACAGGTGCTGGAATGTGGCAACAAGGAGAATTTCACAGTAACTTAATTGCAGTGTTAATGTAAGCCTTACTTGTGACTAATAAATACACTTTACTTTAGGATATCTATCACGTGCATGAATGGGGCAAGCAACTGTATATCCCTTTAACCAAACTGATTGCTAATGAACAGTGTGGAATTGTGATCTGGATAATGAATTCAATATCAAGTCAGGTACAGAAAGTGAAAAGAGAGGGAAAAAGTTTTATTTATAAGAGAGATCAACTAGAAAGAAATAATCTTTTAAAAATGCAAATTTCTGACAATAATTAAAAGTTGAAGAATGAGACTTCATGCCCTGAATTTTACCGGCACACCAGCCTCGGAATTGGGGCGGGCAAAGCTTGCAGAATTCTCTGTTGACCTCAGATGGGATCTTACAAGCCACGGACAGATCAGACAGTAAAATTCCAGTACATGGGTAGGATTTCCTAACCATGCTTGCCCCAACACCAGAAAATCCCGCCTGATGTCAATGGATCTCTGAGTGATCCATATCCCTCCCGCTACGATTCCCATGGCAGGCAGAATGGGAAAATCCCGTCCTATGCCTCTGAAAGTTAATTTTCAGTACTAGGGACGTTGTTATGCGATAATTAAATGTTACTGTACTATTAAAAGAACAGCAATAATGAAATGTTTTCTGGTCAGTTTGTTCTGCATCTTTAAGGAATGTCACAATGTTCAATGTATCCGTATGGTCGGACAGATGACGAGGTGTTCGCTTCGGGACGGTTATTGAGAAATGCTTAGCTGACAACTTCTCGATTGCTGCATTTGCAGTTATTTAACTGCTGTCTGATTTGTCCATAAATAACAGAGAGCACTGTCAGCCTTAACTTTAATTATATAAGAAAACAGGACTCAATGCCTCTTTGACCCATTATTTATCTGATTATTGCAGATATCATTCAACACATTCTGCATTTACAATTAACTCTATCAATGATCTACAATGGAATGAGTCAGCACATACTAAGTTGGCATTAATGTGTACTGTTTCTTGCTTTGTGTAATTCATGTCTAAATACATTACTCAGAATCAGATGACGGCAACCAGTTGCCATTCAGCACTGCACAGTCAAAGTCACTTATTACTGTAGTTCGTTCTTATTTATTTAATCTATTATTGTAGATCATTCTTATTTATTTAATTCATCTAACTATAGCCAATGTGTCATTTGCAATGATAAAAGCAAAATGCTGTGGATGCTGGAATCTGAAACAAAAACAGAAAATGCTGGAAAATCTCAGCAGGTCTGACAGCATCTCTGGGGAGAGAATAGAGCCAAAAAAACAAAGAAAACAAAGAAAAGAAGGGTCATCTTAACTCAAAATGTTGATTCTATTCTCTTCCCACAAATGCTGTCAGGCCTGCTAAAATTTCCCTGCATTTACATTTCTGTGTCATTTGCAATGGCTTCTCTTCCTGCTCCTGCATTTGGTTCCTTCCTACTTCTCTTCCGCAAATTGCCCTTCCATGGCATCAGCTGTAAACACAGTAAGAAGTCACACATCGCCAGGTTAAAGTCCGACCTGTTGGATTTTAACCTGGTGTTGTGAGACTTCTTATTGCGCTTAGGAACGTAAGAACGTAAAAAATAGGAGCAGGAGTAGGCCATCCAGTCCCTCGAGCCTGTCCCGCCATTCAATAAGATCATGGCTGATCTGTAGTGGTTCAGTACCACTTTCCCGCTTTCTCCCCATAATCCTTAATTCTCTTGTCAATCAAAAACCTGTCAACTCTTGACTTGAACCAGTCCAACTTAACCAGTGCTTACCCCAGTCCAATCAATGCTTACCCCAGTCCAACCAATGCTTACCCCAGTCCAATCAATGCTTACCCCAGTCCAACCAATGCTTACCCCAGTCCAACCAGTGCGTACCCCTGTCCAACACCGGCTTTTCCACATCATCCACATCATCACCAGTTCTACCTCACCATCTCCCTCTCAACTTCTTTACTGTCGAAACATTATCAAACTGCTTGTCTGACAACCAGCACTGCTTGAGCAATGATTTGCATCACTTAACTATTCCAAAGACCAAGGTTGTTGTCATTTGCATTTGCTCTCAGTTGTCTCTCAGGCCTGAGAATATAACTTCAGTGTAAATCTGTTTCTACCAGGCTGGATCTGAATGTGTCATATTGTTAAATCTCTATGTAAGTGGGCTCACTTTTTTAAAAAGGATTTTTAAAGGATGTAGAGACTTTAGAAAGATTTACCAGGATTTACCAGGATGGAGGCATTAACTATGAGGAGATATTGGAGAAATTTGGTTTGTTCTCACTGGAACATCAGAGGTTGAGAAGTAACCTAATTACGTTTCTCATAATCTTGTAGATAAAAGTCTGTAAGATTATGAGAGGCATGGACAGGGTGGATAATCGAAAGCTTTTTCCCAGGGTGGAAGAGTCAAGTACAGGGGGGCACAGGTTGAAGGTGTGAGAAGCAAGGTTTAAAAAAGGTGTATGAGGCAGATCTTTTACATAAACAGTGGTGGAACTCACTGCTGTGGAAAGTAAAAGAAGTAGGTAGGGTAGTGATTTTTAAGAGATATCTTGACAAATATGTGAAAAGGATGGGAATAAAGGGATATGGTGCACAGAAGGATAGAGGGTTTTAGTTAATCAGGCAGCGTGGTTGGCGCAGGCTTGGAGGGCAGAAGGATCTGTTTCTGTGCTGTAATTTTCTTTGTTCTTGTCTTCTTTGATTATTTAATCTTTTTCACTAGCTAAAGTTCCAGAAATAGGTAAACAGCTCCATTTGCTTTCTCTAATAAAAAGGAAGATATTCAGTACTGACACAGGAACTTGATAAGCATGAAAAGGTTCCTGACCTTTGGCGTAATCTTTTAATCCTAGATCAACTGTTTAAAACATTTCCACAGCTTCCTTCACTTATTGCCTATCACCAGGCTGGAGCCCCATGTTCCAATCTTTCCAATCTTTGCCTCAATTTCCTTATTTTTTTCAATTCATGGAGGCACAATGGTTAGCATTGTTGCCTCACAGCACCAGGGATCCGTGTTCCATTCCTAGCTTGGGCTGCTGTCTGTGTGGATTTCCTTTGGGTGCTCCAATTTCCTTCCACAGCCCAAAGATGTGCAGGTTAGGTGGATTGTCCATGCTAAATTACCCCTTCACGTCAGGGGAATTAGCTAGGGTAAATGCATGGGGCTCTTGGGATAAAGCCTGGGTGGGATTGTAGTCGGTGCAGATTCGACGGGTCGAATGGCTTCCTTCTGCACTGTAGGAGGCTATGATTCTATGACTCATGATATGGTTACTGTTCTATTGTTGGAAGCTACCGTTTTTTGCCCTGACTGAGATTTGTCTTTCTCACAGCATGAGGCAAAAACATTGGACTAGATTCTAACTACCTGTAAAATACTAACAGAAGCCCAGCCTATTTTGAAGGTAGCGGCTTACAAGGGTTAGCCCCGGAAGAGGAAATTGAGTGTTTTGACACATCCACTGACTGGAGTCATACCTGGCACAAAGGGAGATAAATGGTTGTGGATGTTGGAGGTCAATCATCTCAGTTCTAGGACATCACCACCACCTTCTCAAGGGCTGTCAGACATGGGCAATAAATGCTGGTCTAGCAAGTGACACTCACATCCCATGAATGAATAAAAACAAAGGTGGCTGGCTCAATGCTACTGCAACATAGGTAGAAATTCCTGAAGCTCCTGTTTGATGGCAGACACAATGGGAGATTATGGTGAAAGGCCCAGGAGATAGATTCACGCTGGTGTGAAGTTACAGCTGGATCTTTCGCCGGTGTCTGCCATGGCAGGTGGGAAAACCTATCAGAGGTCATCGTGGACCTCATTTGAATTCTTGTTATTGGGATAGAAATGACCCCCACCCCCTCCACGTGCCAGTTTCTCCATGTGCCACAAGGAAAACAAGCCAATTTGAAACATGTTTGGAACAAAAGTATCATGCAGATGTTGGGACTCATCTGAATAATACCTCTGGAGTTTTGGATGAAATCCATCACCAACCCTGGACCTGGGAAGTTGGTGGGGGGAGCAGATTCAATGTCATGGAGGAAATCCATCTTCCAGCCATGTTCCTAGAAATCTATCATTGTCCTCAGGAAGTCCACCTTTTGGTTCTGGAGTGCTCCCCAAGATCTGTCTTCATTGTCAGGAAGCCACCCTCTTACTTTGATAGAGGGTCAAAGATGTTGGGCGCCTTTTCAGAACAGTGCCCAGGCACACTGGTGAACTACAGCCTGCCCAGTCACTACTACAGCGTAAAACATTCAATTACATAATTAATGAGGTCAGGGCTGGAAGATTTGGCATGTTTCCCTATCAGCCTCTGCCATGGGATGCAGTCCATGTTTTACATGATCGGAACTGAACAGGTAAATCCATGGATTTGGAAGTGTGTTGGGACTTGTTCAAGCTTGGGATGAGAAGGGTTATAGATGGAGAATTGCACTGCAGTCTGGTTGTATAGATGAGCATTCCTCCTCTTCCCAGCCCCACAATAATAAAGTTCTTTTATGGCTGGACCCCCACCTAATCCTGAGCATACTCCAACCAATCCAGTTGTGAAATCTCAGTCAGGGTGCTATGTCTGTTGGGGAGGTGATAGTCTAGTGATGTTATCGCTATACTATTAATACAGAAACTCAGCTAATATTCTGGGGACTCAGGTTCAAATCTCACCATGGCAGATGGTGGAATTTGAATTCAATGAAGAAAATATCTGGAATTAAGAATCTACTGATGACTATTGTCAATTATTGGAAAACTCATCTGGTTGACTAATGTCCTTCAGGGAAGGAAATTTGCCAACCTTCTCTGGTCTGGCCTTGACATGACTCCAGAACCACAGCGATGTGGTTGACTCTCAACTGCCCTCTGAAATGGTCCTGCTAAGGGCAACGAGGATGAACTATAAATGCTGGTCAGCCAGCAATGCCCATGTCCCACAAATAAATGAAACATTTTTTAAAAAAACTAGCATTTTAAACTGGATTGTCATCTGAATTGGGGATGGGAGTTGGGAGGAGGTGGTGGGTGGGTAAGGTGGTGAATATATTCCCACAACCCAGGGTAGAGCCAGAGATTTACAGAAAGCACAGGGACAGTAGAACATGTAACCTGTTGCCTCATATATTTGGAATATTACGAGCACATTCTGCCTGAAGGGAGGCCACAGTGTTTTCACCAGTGTGCCTCAATGTGTTCTTCAAACACAGACAGAACAGCACAGTGCAATCAAAGCCAAGTCTGGGAATCATACAAGTGGGTTTTCCAGCAGGAGTTAGTGGGTTGTGATCAAGAGGCTTTTTTCTCCCCCTTTCTTCACACTGTGTTGCAAGTTGAAAGGACGTTGCTGCTCGAGACATTTTAACTCTGCACAGTTCGGAACTCGAGCCTGAGACTCTCCTAATTTCTCTAACTCAGTTTCCTAGTCGGTGGTGTACTGTGCTTAGTTTGGTGTCGGAGTTTCACTTTGGATGGGTAAGTGGAAAATTATGAGAGGGAAAGTCACTGATAATTTTTATTGATCTTACTATTAGCTTAGTACCGTTCCACTTTTATTAACTGCTTACAAGCCACACTGCTCTCCCCATCCCCACCACCCAAGTGGAAGGTCAATTCTATTGTTAAATAAGGTTAATGTTATTAAATGTATCTGGGTTGATGTTTGTCAATTATCACCACATATTGAGTCACACAATTTAAAGAAAGAAAGAACTAGCACTCAACTGCCTGGGAAAAGCAACCAGCAAATTTAAGGATCCCATGCACCCCTGATATTCTTTCTTCCATCTTTTTCCGTTGGGAAAAAGATACAAAAGTCTGAGGTCACGTACCAACCAACTCAAGAACAGCTTTTTTCCTGCTGCCATCAGACTTCTGCATGGACCTATCTCGAATTACATTGATCTTTCCCTACACCCCAGCTATAACTGTAACTCCATATTCTGCACTCTCTCGTTTTCTTCTCTATGAACGGCATGCTTTGTCTGTATAGCACACAAGAAGCAATAGTTTTCATTGTATACCAATACATGTGACAATAATAAAGCAAATCAAATCAAAAAGATGACATTTCACAATCTCAGGACATCTCCAAGCATTTCAGCACCAGTGAGGTCATTTTGAAGTCTAGTTCTAATCAGGTGAGGACACGCTGGTAATTTTGTGCACAGCAAGCTCCCACAAATAGCTGCTTTAATAACATTTACTGAGGTATAATGTTTGACAGGACATTGGGAGAATTCCCCTGCACTTCTTCAACTAGGCCTCTGTGAGGTGCCTTGAGCTGTTTTTCCATGTAAAATGTCTTACATTAATACAAAAGTGTTGTTTAATTGTCATTCCCATTTGCGATATTATGCAAAAAACATATTGTTAAAAGTACTTGCAGAAATTAGATTGATTATGACATATCCTTTTCTGCAAACATTTTCATGGAAACGTCTATGGAACTTTGCTTATCCATCATCAGCCTTGAGAAACCGGTATTTTGTTTCTTGAAATTAATGTTATACACCTCACTGTCAGGCAGATAGATTGTGTTATATAGGTGAGATATCAGGAAATTAAATTCTGTTTTTTATTTGCCTCATTTTCTTTTAAGATGCCCGCCCAATGCTACAGACAGTTGCAGCATAAAACCGACCTGTCAAAACTAAGCATGATAATGATGTGGCTCGGCTATATTCTCATATATTGAGGAATACATGAACAAGCATGTATTGAGTTACCACAATACTCCTAAAATGACGAGCATTCTTGATCTATTAGCAACGCTGCATTTTGAATCTTGTGGTGAGCGGGATTAGCTGTTTTTGCACTACTTCTGAATTCCTGCCTGCAAGCCAGGTTACAACGTGCACTTCTTAAATGGATCCTGAAAAAAACTGTGATAATATTGTTCTCATGAACAGGGAGCTATGCAACCACTGTCAGACTGTTAAATGCTCAGAGGAGCAATTATTTTGATGCCTTGCACTCTCAAGTTACACATATGAGAACTTAAGTACGTCTAAACAATTAGACGACATTGCAAACACTCACTATATTCAACTCTTAATTTACTCTGCATGCTAATTCAGAAAAGAAACACACCCATAGCTAATGTGAAGTGATGAAAGCACAAATAGTTTGCAGCTTCTCCTTAAGCTACGCAACAGATGCCAATGTGTCTGATAACCTCTTGATAATGATCACTGGGCTTTAGTCCATGTTTTAGCCAGAGGTGTTTGTATTACAGACTTCTAAATTTTTTGCAAATCACAAGGAACTGGAAACGTTTGATAGGAAGTGTGGCTGCTATTTTGATTGTTAAGAGACGATGGAAACCCTTAAGCAACTCAAATGCTGGAATCTTATCTGCAACTCATTCATCACTGAAATCCAATCTTGCTGCCTGCTTCAGCAGTCACTTCAGGCTTGCTTGGAACTGCCAAGTAACTGGCTGAATAAATGTCATTATCTCTCAGCGTTCTCTTTCTCTTATAACTCAGTGTGGGTGCCACCAAACATTCATGGGTTACAACAATGGACCGTTTTTCCTTTTCAGTCACTTAATTGCCTTCTCCCTTAAAAGAGTTCCTGGAAATTGGGCAGCCATCAATACCTCGCCCATGATGGTGGGGTATAATAGCTGAGTTTGACCTAAAATGTATGTGCATCACACGCATCCACCTTGCAATCTGAAGTGGAAATCCTGACCAGTTATTGCAAACCAAATGTTGCTCTCTCTACTCCTCTCCTACAGGCTAGTGTTTGAACCTCATTGTTCAGGACTGTGGATAATAACCAGAATAGATAGTGACATAAAAAGGGAAGAATTGCTTTTATTTAGTACCTGATTTCAGGGCATCCCAAAGTGCTTCACAGTCAGTAAGGTACTCATGGAAATGATTGGTTGTCACATTTCACACATTGCTACAATTTGTACACAGTAAAACCCACAACAGCGATGTGGCATTGACCATGACAATTATTTTAAGTGATGCTTGTTGAGAGGCACACATTGGCTGGAACACAAGGCAGAACTCCCCTCATTACATTCAAAGCCCTGTAAGTGCATATGGAACCTTGGTTTAATGTCTTGTCGAAAGGATAGCATCTTTAGCAGTACAGCGCTCCCACAGTTTGACACTGGAGTGTCAACCAAGACACCACTCATTCAGTCATCTAATGCTCTGACCCATATCTATTTGCATTGCCTTATTCAAAATGGAAACTTGAAGAATGCAACCTAAGAGATGTAGGGGGCTTGTTGTGTTGGGTGGGTGGCAGTTTAACAGGCTCCCCGCCAGGTGCCAGGGCCTCCACACATTCCAGGGCTAACATTTTTGGAGTCATCAGCTCCGTGCTGGAAATTGGCGCAGAACTGATTACAATATTTAAATGAGTATTTGCTTCTGATTAGTAGCTCAGGGCAGAAGTCTCTGGGCCACTAGTATCTCCCACCCCTGCCAGGACTGCTTCATTCCAGCGGAGTTTACAACAACTCCCTGACCCTGCTGGAGTGAACGAGGTCTCTGCAGGCCCCCCAGGACATTTGGTGCCAACCTCAGCTCTGACAAATCGCAGTGGACCGCTCAGCGCTATGCTGCTGGCCTCTGCAGCGGGAGTAGGCCCTGCCCCCTGATTTTCAGAGTGAATCACGCTAGGGCATTCTGCAGGACTCAGGGTGGTGGAGATTCGTTCTGAAAATCTCACACAAAAAAAATCGATGGGAGGCAGTCCAATGTTAATATGAATTCAGTACTTAGAATTTTCTTTGGGAGATTCCTGACTGCGCTATCTTACCGCACCAACCAGGCAGTCACCAAGGCGGTAATGGTCTCAAAATGGTGCCAACTGCCTTATTGCCCAACTAATACTGATACTGCAACCAATTCCATTTTGAAAGGTGTCCAAAGTGCCCACCGGGTTCAGATGATGTATAATATGGACAGATGACCTCCAAAGGCAAGCATTGAATAATTACTGGGGGCTTCACGGAAGCGGAAGCAAGTCCCAGTTCCCCTGCTTTCTGTGATTATGGCTCCTCCCTCTTCAACTTATCATTCTGGTGGCTTCTCTGAACTGATCTTGAATCAGCCTTAATCAGATGAGCTTCATGATAACACCTGTTTGGCACCCTGCCGCCTGCCTGTCTAACCTAAATAATGTTGAGGCATCAAAATCGAAGGAGTCATTTCACTGCCAGAACAGATGGCCCAACCAGTCACTGATCAGTCACCCAAGCATCAAGACCAACCCTGGAGAGTCAACTGGCAATATTTTATTTCCCTTGGAGAATTGACAACACTAATTATAGTTTGGTCAAATAGTTGAGAATTGAATTGTACCTTTTATTCTCACCTAAGTTAATGGACGCATGTTTTTGAGGTAAATTTATGTCAATATTTGCCACAGCTTATTTTGCAGTAATAATGTTAACCTCTCTTGCTGTACAGCCAAAAATGCTGTTAAACAAAATAAAGTCTACTTCTTATTACACTCTGAATTTGCTGTGAATAAATCAGTATCTGTGGCTTGGCATCATGTTGTAATGCCCCAAATGATTGCTCCATGGATAAGTTTCAGACACATGCAAACCACATTAACAAGCCCCACACAGGAAAACATAGTATTCCTCCCAATTTAACTTTATTTTATTTTCTCACATAACCATTCATCTCTAATTTGGCTCTTTCAACCTGAAGGCCAAAGTCGCCCAGACGCTAGATTCCTGTCTGACTATTATCAATGCTGCTTAATGACTGACTGGTAGAACATGTTTTCTGATTAGGCCAAGATGGTTAATGACATTTTTTTCGTTCTCACACACAACCAAGATTAAAATCTGTCCTGATGAGACACAGCAGACATCAATGTCATGCTATATTTAAGCGTTAGGCAGCCATGAAACCAAATGAATGTGAATGGATAGAGTGCTTGAGGCAGTGTGCTGTATAGATCATTTGCAATATGCGGCTATACTGTCAATGCTAAAGAATACATGCTGAGAATATCATGCTAATATATGACCAAACCTTCCTGACAATCACCTTTTCCTGGTAAAGCATATGCAAAACAATGTCTGCGAAGTCTTCTCTTATAAATAGGGCAATGCTTACAAACTTATTATCCAGAAAATGGTGAGATTGTAGATTTTGCTACCACATGCAATAGCTGAGGCAAATAACATAGAAGCATTTTTTGGGAGGGCAACAAAGTACACGAGGAAGAAAGGAATATAAGGTGGCACAGTGCTTTAGCACTGCTACCTCACAATGCTAGGGACCCAGGTTCAATTCTGACCTTAGGTGATGGAGTTTGCACATTCTCCCTGTGTGAACGTGGGTTTCTTCCGGCTGCTTCGGTTTCCTCCCGCAGTCCAAAGATGTATGTGTTATGCGATTTGGCCATGCTAAATTGTCCCATAGTGTTAGGGTGAACCAGCCGGGTAAATGCATGGGATTACAGAAATAGAGTCTCAATGAGATTGTTGTCAGTGCTGCCTCGATGGGCTGAATGGTCTTCTTCTGCATTGTTGGGATTCTATAATTCTTTATGACATGTTAATAGAGTTACATAAAATCAAGTGGGGGAGGCTCAGGAGTAGCATAAATACAAGTACAGATCAGGTGGGCCAAATGGACTGCTTCTGTGTTGTATACTTAGTGTAATTCTATGTAAAGCTGTTGCAGTTATACAGCTGAACCACATCAGCCATATTCACCATTCTGCAGATACGTGAACAGAAGCAGATATTAAAAAAAAAGGCTGTATATTTATAAGGAGACACAGCAGGCTTGGCTGAGGAAACGTGGCACTGCCAAGAATATAGAAATCCTGCAGAATTTAACAGCAAAGCTTCAGGACATTGTTTAAATTGCTCTTTTTCTTCTGTTTCCTGACCTGCAGCTTCCAGATTGAGAGGCTCCCTGGCTGTTTGGCGGGGAAGCCTGCACTATAAGGTTGTAACTGGGGAGCAGAGAGGAGGAAGGAAGAGATTGCAGGTCAGGCGTTGGAGAAGGGTAAGTGAGTGAGTCGGAGATCACATTGTGAATTGTGAGGAGGGAGGCCAATCATGGACAGAGAAGCAGTGTGGCTTGGTGGAGGGAATAAACAAGCTTGCCCACTGCCCACCCACCCCGGGACAACAAACAGTGCTGCAAAGGCATTTATTTGATAGATTCAGCCCTTCCTGCAGTTGAATTTCCTGAGCCCCAGGAAACCCCCTCCACAGCTGTTAAATCTAAGAGGCTGTGAAAAATTGAACATTACAGTGCAGTACAGGCCCTTCGGCCCTCAATGTTGCGCTGGCCAGTGGACCCCCTAACCTAAACTATTCCAATATCATCCATATGCCTATCCACCGACCACTTGAATGCCCCCAAAGTAGGCGAGTCCACAACTGCTGCAGGCAGGGTATTCCACGCCCTCACCACCCTCTGTGTAAAGGACCTGCCTCTGACATCCGTCCTATAATTATCACCTCTTAATTTAAAGTTATGTCCCCTCGTGTTGGTCATCACCATCCGAGGAAAAAGACTCTCACTCTCCACCCTATTCAGTCCTTTGATCATCTTATACGCCTCAATTAGGTCACCGCGTAACCTTCTTCTCTCTAATGAAAATAACCTCAGGTCCCTCAGCCTTTCCTCATAAGGCCTTCCCACCATACCAGGCAACATCCTGGTAAACCTCCTCTGCACCCTTTCCAATGCTTCCACATCTTTCTTATAATGCGGCGACCAGAACTGTACGCAATACTCCAAGTGCGGCCGCACCAGAGTTTTGTACAGTTGTAACATAACCTCACGGCTCCTAAATTCAATCCCTCTACCAATAAAAGCTAACACACCGTACGCCTTCTTAACAACTTTATCAACCTGGGTGCCAACTTTCAAAGAGCTATGTACTTGTACCCCAAGATCCCTCTGCTCGACAACACTATTAAGGGTCCTTCCATTAGCCCTATATTTCATATGCCTGTTATTCCTACCAAAGTGAATCACCTCACACTTATCCGTATTGAATTCCATTTGCCACCTCACGGCCCAGCTCTGCAACCTATCTATGTCCCTCTGCAAACTGTAACATCCATCCTCGCTGTCTACAACTCCCTCCACTTTGGTATTGTCAGCAAATTTACTAATCCAACCCTCTACACCCTCATCTAGGTCATTTATAAAAATGACAAACAGCAGTGGCCCCAAAACAGATCCTTGAGGTACACCACTTGTAACTGCACTCCAGATTGAATATTTCCCATCAACCACCACCCTCTGTCTTCTATCAGCTAGCCAATTCCTAATCCAAACTGCTAAATCACCTTCAATCCCATGCATCTGCACTTTCTGCAGTAGCCTACCATGGGGAACCTTATCAAACGCTTTGCTAAAATCCATATACACTACATCAATTGCCTTACCCTTATCTACCTCTTTGGTTACCTCCTCAAAAAACTCAATAAGGTTTGTGAGGCATGACCTACCCTTCACAAAACCGTGCTGACTATCCCTAATCAATTTATTTCTCTCTAGATGCTTATAAATCTATCCTTATAATTCTTTCCAAGACTTTGCCCACAACAGAAGTCAGGCTCACCAGTCTATAATTTCCAGGATGGCCCCTACTCCCCTTTTTGAACAAAGGGACAACATTTGCCATCCTCCAGTCTTCCGGCACTATACCTGTAGCTAACGACGACATGAAGATCAAAGCCAAAGGCTCTGCAATCTCCTCTCTAGCCTCCCAGAGAATCCTAGGGTAAATCCCATCTGGCCCAGGGGACTTATCAATTTTCATACCCTCAAGATTCGCTAACACCTCCTCCTTATGAACCTCAATCCTGCCCAGTCTACAACCTAGTATCGCAGTATTCTCCCCGACAACATTGTCTTTCTCCTGCGTGAATACTGACGAAAAATACTCATTCAGTGTCTCTCCTATCTCCTCAGGCTCCACGCACAACTTCCCATTGCTATCTCTGACTGGCCCTAATCTTGCCCTAACCAATCTTTTATTATTTATATACCTGTAAAAAGCTTTAGGATTCTCCTTAATCCTATCCGCCAAAGTCTTCTTGTTGAAGGAATTGAGGGATGTCCAGCCTGTTAACATATTGAAAAAAAATGGATCCAGCCTTCGAGAGCAATTTGGTCATCTGCTCCCATGGGCAATACTGTGGCACTGTGTTTAGCACTGCTGCCTCACATCGCCAAGGACCTGGGTTCAATTCTGGCCTTGGGCAATTGTCAGTTTGCACGTTCTCCCTGTGTCTGGCTGGGTTTCCCTCAATGTGCTAGTTTCCTCTGACATTCCAAAGATGTGCAGATTAGATGGATTATCCATGGTAAATTGCCCCTTGGAGTTCCACGATGTGTAGTTTGGGGGATTAGTGGGGTAAATACATAGGGTTGCAGGCATGTGTACTGAGTAAGATTACTCATGTATTGGAGAATTGATGGGCTGGATGACCTCCTTCTGCACATTTCCTACCCTACCTTCTTTCAAGCAAGTGTGTTGGAGGTGGATTGCAATTGGCCTTGGGATATTTGAAATTTGGCCTATTGAAGTCAAATTAAATCAACAACTAATTTGGGGATTTAAGTTGACCTCACGAGTCTATGAAAGTAAACTATTTGCAATCCACTGATGCTGGAATTGGAAATTTCTTTACCTAACACAGAGCCCAATGTCTTGTAACGAAAGCAAAATACTGCAGATGCTGGAATCTGAAAAAGAACAGAAAATGCTGGAAAATTTCAGCAGGTCGGACAGCATCCACAGGAAGAGAATAAAGCCAATGTTTCTACTCTGGATGACCCTTTGTCATTTGAGTTGATATCTCTTACTGTGATTTACAGCAACACTATTCAACTGGAAAGCAATGGATAATCTTTCAATGTGGTGAATGCCTCCACACAGCAAAGAACCATCCTCAAAACTATGCAAGACTTAAAATTACCCTGGAAGGTACCAGAAAAGAGGGTCAAACAGCTCTGATTTTTTTTTGGAACAGGCAATCAGTGGAACTGAAAAACAACAAAGAAGTATAACTGATTTGGACAGTTCCAGAGGATGAGTGAATGCAATCCTTGGGTCAGTCCTGGTAACATAAGTCTCTTTGTGTTATTAGTGAGTGTTCTTTGTTTTTAAATTGACACTTTGACATTTTGGTCGAAAGGTTGAATCCCAACTAGGAATCTCATCAGTATTGTTTTTCCCTGCAGCAATTTTCTGCTGATGTAGTTGAAAATAAGCTTTCGGATTCTAAGCAAAAGTGCCATCATCGTTAATAAAGATGTGGCTCAAAATCAAAAACTGGCAAGATTTCCTTTTTTTGTTCCAGTACAACCTTTCACCATTGAAAATCTTTTCCCCAATGTTTTGTGTTGCAGATTAAATGTTTTCTTTAACATATTTTGTTTTTCCTGAGAGTTTTCTGCAATTTTCGGAGCAGAGACGGAATACGATTTTAAAGGGTTTTTCAAATTTACGGGAGATTGAGGAGGTTAATTCGGCATGTCTGCCTCTTCCTCCACGTTACTCACCACAGACATGTAACGCAGCAGACATTGAAAATGTGAGTTCAGATTCTATCAGACAGTGGCTTTTGGTTTCAAACGAAATTCTTTGCTGAAATCTCTGTGTTTGTGTTCATTTGGTGAAGGTTTCTGCTACAGCTGAGTATGAAGTTTCTGGGTGGGATATACCACCGATTTGCAAAGGCTGCGCAGCTGCTTCTAAGTTTACCCACTGATTTATTCTCTGGAGAGTTCCTCTGGAATGCCTAATCCACTGCAGACCTTAGCACAGTCCCACAGGGACCTGTGGCTGCAGCTTGTTATCATATGTTCACTGTGCTAGAGGTGAGAGGGTCAAAATGGAAGGATTTAAGCCAATCATCATCTCTCTCTGTCAAGGAACGCTTTAGGGGAAAGGAATTATCCCATAGGGAGTTAAAGTAACAAACTCCTTTATATTAATTTTTTGAACCTTATCTACTAATCTCACAACACTTTAAATATACCGTGAGCTTTTCTGTAAATATCATACCCTAATATTTCGTGTGGTAAAATAATGTGCAGAGTTTTTGGTAAGGAGAACAGAGTTAAATTTTCATTACTTTTGCGAAGTGAAAATATTATAGGGTAGAACATAATAAATTATAAAAATATACCATTTAAAAGTTGTAACAAAGAAACATTTCATATAAGGTCAGCCGGTCACCTTTATACCTTGCCACGATTAAAGAATAATCTGTTTTTGCAAAGTTTGCAGATAAATCAGTTCCACATTTTTATTAAATAGAGGAAGGAAAATGAGCACACTTAGCAGGCAATCAATGCAGCACTCACATATTTGAATAAAATCAGGTTGTTATGTGGGTGTTATAACACCCTAAAATAATTTATTTTTTCTCAAATGTACTCTTCATTAGAATGTCAACCCTTTTTTAATAAATGGCTTTAGTGGAATATGTAACAGAAGTCCCCATTTATTGTGCTACTCATGTGGCACTCTTGTTACACAGGGGTGAGGGTTACTACATTGATGCTATCCTTGGGAAATCAGTCTCTACCTTGATATGTATAATAAATACATCAGAGGTAACTAGAAGAAATACACACAGACTACTCAATGTGTTGCTGTTGAGTCAGAATGTTATGATGAGTGGAGATCAAAGTCATGTTCAGCAACAATGAAATGTGTATTTGATTTAGTGTGTATTTTGTATCCTAGTGATAAAAACGCAGTGTGTGACTCAGCTAAACAGACTAATGCTTCATGCTCAACCCCCTCAACCCTAGTAGGAGTTAGCTAATCTTTCAACTGGGTCAACAGTTGAGGCATTACAATTAATCTGAGTGTCTCTGTATTGGTGAAAGAAAAAATCAACCATTGAATGACTCCCCCCACCCCCACCCCACCGCCCCCCCACTGCCAACCTCTGCGAAAGAGCATGTAACTGGACACTAGATGATGTCAGGATGGCTGAGTCAACAGACCCCATTTCTCTTCCAGGCTCCCAGCACAAGAATAGGCACTTGGCAACATATTGCAACCCTTGTGATGATCATAGAACCCAAGCCACAGTACAAAACAGTGACACTGCTGCCTTGCAGTGCCAGGGGCCCAGGTTTGATTCCTGGCTCGGGTCACTGTCTGTGTGAAGTCTGCATGTTCTCCCTGCGTCTGTGTGGGTTTCCTCTGGGAAAGAAAGTGGAGTTAAGTTTTCATTACTTTGCAAAGTGAAAATATTATACAATAGCATGCAATAAATATTCATGATGGGCCAAAAGGTCTCTGTGCCAAAAAACTTTCAATGTTTAGGATGGCACGGTGGCACAGTGGTTAGCACTGCTGCTTCACAGCATCGGGGACCCAGATTTGATTCCCAGCTTGAATCACAGTGTGGAATTTGCATATTCTCCCTGTGTCTGTGTGGGTTTTCTCAGGGTGCTCCAGTTTCCGCCTATAGTCCAAAGATGTGCAGTTTAGGTGGATCAGCTAGGCTAAATTACCCTTAGTATCAGAGTGATTAGCAAGGTAAATATATGAAGTTATGGGGATAGGGTTTGTTGTTGGTTTGGGCTCGATGGACTGAGTGGCCTCCTTCTACACTGTAGGGATTCTATGAATATTCTATGATATATTTTGGGGAAGCTAGATAAGCACACATGGAAGAATGTAATTCAAGGCTATCTTAGGCACAGTCAGATGAGAGGAGGTTCATGTGAAGCAGAAACAGGAATAGAGCGGTTGACTCAAATGAAATGTTTCTGTGCTTATGGTTCTGTTAGAACCATAGAAATGATACAGCACAGGGAAGGCCATTTGACCCATCTTGTCCATGCTGACCCAAAGCAGGTAGTAGTAAAGGGTGGTATAATTTTGTTTTTTAAAAAGCGTTTAAACAGTTGCATGGATAAGATGAGTACGGAGGGATATGGGCCAAACCCGGGCAATTGGACTGATTAAAAAAAAAGCAGCATAGACATGTTGGGCTTAAGAGCCTGTTTCCATGCTATAAAAGCCTATGACTCTATGACTCCTGAGTGTCCTTTCTAAATCCATCTTCCTACACATGGTGCATAGCCCATAACTTAGAGAATTAAGGTACTATCCAGGTACTTTATTTGTGCCTCTGCCTCCACCATCGCCACCTGAGGCACTGAATTTCAGACACCCTTTGCCTCATAAAGCTTTTCCTCATGTGCCTTCTAATCTCTCTGCCATTTAGTTTGAAACTATGATCCCTGGCTTTGGAACTCTCTGCCAAGAAATTCAGGTTCCTTCTGTCGATCTATACCCCTCACAATTTTCCATACCTCAATCATGTCAACCTCTCAGTCTTCTCTGTTCCAAGGAAAACAACTACAACCCCTCCAATAGCCATTGCCAGGGCATTATCTCCTTGCCCCCTTGCAACAAGTCTATGCTTGACCAGACCAGTACCAAAGCCCACCCAGCTCAGATCCCACTGGGGAGGAGAGTGAATAGTAGGAGGGAAGTCAGTCGGGTTCAAGCCTGCTAAAAGAGGCAATTTGAATAATTATCAGCTTCCCACCCACTCTGGTTGGGAGTCTGATCGGGGTTGATGTGGCGGAAGGGAGCATCATAATGGGTTTGGCACCAGCGGCAAGATCCATTTTCTGCCTAATTTCTGATTCTCCAGACCAGTGGAATCCCTGACAGGAGCTAGTATTCCCAGAAAATACCCCCCCCCCATTGTTTTCCACACAATGACTAAATACTTCAAGTTCCCAGTGTGAACACTTACCAATTGTCTGGCAGGAAAACTGCGTCATTTTTTTTTTG
The DNA here is from genome assembly GCA_024679065.1 of Sphyrna mokarran. Classification (NCBI taxonomy): domain Eukaryota; kingdom Metazoa; phylum Chordata; class Chondrichthyes; order Carcharhiniformes; family Carcharhinidae; genus Sphyrna; species Sphyrna mokarran. The sequence goes on from JAGIQG010000004.1 coordinate 15,158,420, forward strand.
AATAATATATTCCATAGAAGCATATAAGCAATGAATGCATAGTTACTGTCTGCCTTCAAACAGCAAGTATTCCAAGGATGATATGTATGAAATGATAAAATTCCATTATCCAAGTCTTTCCACGTTCAGGAAATATGCTTGCATTCAACATTTGCTGGCTTTTGGCACAGATCTCTTGGATAGGTATGAAATAAATCTACTGATGACCCAGCAGTTCTACCAATAAAGCTGTAAACTCCCATCCCGAGGATCCAATATTGAATTCCAGTCCTATTTGTCATTTTGTCTCAATTCCCTATAATGGCGAGATTTCAATAGTTTCATGCCAAGGCCTTCATTAGAGCATTTCATATTAATAGACCGCTCCATTGCCAAGGGAGGAGAGAGCTAGGCAGACACTCTTGTTGCACAGGAAACATACTTGTTGTTCATGAATCATAAAGTGTCAATGAGGGTGGTCATTAGAATCCCATTGAAATTAAATGGAACACCTCCAGAACACACTGTAGCAGATAAAGTCAGCCATTGTGTTCCCAATTAAAAAATTTAAATCCCACTCTTCAGTTTCACACTAGCCTCCCCGTGAAAGGATGGCCTAATGGTATTCTCTCTAGAGAACCCAGAAACACAGCGAATAACAGCTGAGTTCGACCCAAGTTCGAATCCTGTCACAGCAGATAATGGAATTTGAATTCAATGAAAACAAGAACAATTTGGAATTAAGAATCTATTGATGACTATGAAACCATTGTCGGAAAAGCCCATCTGGTTCACTAATGAATCTGCTGTCCTTATCCGGTCTGTCTACCTGTGACTCCAGAGTCACAGCAATGTGATTGACTCTCAACTGCATGTTGAGTGAGAGCACAAACTAGATATTAAGTTCCTTCAAGCTACACCAACAGTAACTTGTATTCATATAATGGGCTAGAATTTTATCATTTTTTGATTGTCAATTTAGATGGGAATAGCAGTGAGCAGTCAGCTGGCTCCATTCAGCTCGTCCTATATTCTTTCATCATATCCAACAGACACTCAATCAAAAAATATTCAGGAGACAAGTCCCATGAGCCCATCCCGGCAACAACTTTGGCTTTCAAGAAATAGTGGAAAAAGATCCCACTCCCTCCTTATCTTCACAACCATGGACACAGGGAATCCCTCCCTCATGGATATGGTGGAAGCCACCACCCATCTTATGGGCATCCCCAGTGGAAAACCCCATCTCCTGGCGCTGCAAACATACTACCCAGGATGGCCCTTCTTTCCTCTAGGACTGGGCTAGCTGTGGACCCCCAAACCTACCCCCATGTCCCGCTCTCCATGGCAAAATCTCCTTGCCAGGACCTGTTTTAAACTGAATGATTAGGATGTGGAATATTTGGAGAGAGTGCAGAGGAGATTTACCACAATGCCACCTGGTTTGGAGGGTTGGTATCGTGAGTAAAGTTTGAGGAAGCTGGGGCTTTTCTCTTTGGACTGAAGGAGGATGAGAGGTGACTTAATAGAGGTTTATAAGATGATGAGAGAGATTGATAGAGTGGACGTGCAGAGACAGTTTCCTCGGGTGAATGTAGCTGTTACAAGGAGGCATAACAATAAACTTCGTGGTGGAAGATATAAGAGGATTGTCCAAGGTAGATTCTTCACTCAGAGAGCGTTTGGGGTGTGAAATGCACTGCCTGCTGTGATAGTGGAGTCGGACACTTTAGGAACTTTCAAGTGGTTATTGGATAGACACATGGAGTACACTAGCATTATAGGGAGGGGATAGCTTGATCTTGGGATTAGACATAGCTCGGCACAACATTGAGGGTTGAAGGGCCTGTACTGTGCTGTAATGTTCTATGTTCTATGATTATCTCATATTGGAGGATAATAGAGCGTGGAAGCCCACTAATTAGACATAAACATATGTTAATAGGGTTCCTGATCCCTTCCATGGTGGGAACATAAAGACATATGGCCTGATTCTCCCATTATGACCTGCAACTTTTCAGATAGGTTAGGTTGGGAGGTGCGCAAATCGGCCATTTTGCGGGTTCCCCGGGAGTGTTTACAATCCATGTGGATCTCCCAATTGGAAGAAAATGGCACCACTGGGAACAGGCAGAAAGCTGGTAGGACATGAGGTAAGTAATTTGAATATGATTTATATATATCTTAAATGCACTTTAAATGTGATTATTGGACCTGCATGGAACTTGCTGGGCCCAATAGCATCTCACACCCTGCCAGGAGTATTTCATTCCCGCAGGGATTATCTTCCCATGTTCAAGGAACTAACAGGAGACCCTGCTGGAGTGAAGGGAGGGGCAATCGGGGCTCCCAGGGGATCAGGCGGTGAGGGGATGGTGCCACCTGGGCATGGACACCTTGGCAGTGCTAAGAGGCAAAGTGCCCATGCCTTTGGACATATTCATTGGGTATCGGGCAGGGCCTCGGGACAATTGGTGGGGAGAGAGGTGGGTGGTGTTGTGGATCTTGCTGCCACTCTGCATTGGGATCAGTTGAGGTTGGAGGGAGGCAATCAGGGTGTGCTGGCAAGTGAGTGGTAGTTTACTGGGAGGGGCCCTTTCCCCTGGGAGGGGTCTGACCCCTGGGAGAGGCGGGTGGGATCAACAGAGGAGGAGGGGATCTGCTGGGGTGAGCTGGTGGAGAGATTGTCACTGCTGGGGGGATTAGGAACCGCATGTGGGAGTTCAGGGCTGGCCTGGAAATTATTATGGGGGCTGCAATCAGCTTTGGAGGGGGTGGAGGGAAGCTGGAGGGGCAGCACTGCGGGGGACCTGGGCTGGCCAGGTTAATTGCTAGCCAGCAAACGGGGGATCGAGACCACTGCGTATGTGCAGAGTTCTGGAGGTGCCAGTCTCTAGCACAAGTAGGCCCCACCACCCTGGGCTGTTAATAATATTCATGATTATGATCACTGCATTGCACAGAGTGTGAACATTCAGGTCTGAAGTTGCACTGAAAAAACAATCATGATCTAGGCCAGCTTTTCCACCAGTTCATCACTTTCGGGAGAATCGCCCTCAACAAAACATAGAAACTAGAAGCAGGGGCAGGCCATTCAGCCCTTTTGAGCCTGCTCCGGTCATCATTTTGATTCTTACTAATAATCATATTCAAATTTCTGATCTGGCCTTTCCAACCACATCCTTGATCCATTAGTCCCAAGAGCTATGTCAATTATTCTTGAAATCACACAATGCTTTGGCCTGCCATTTTCTATATTATTAATTATTAAGCAACCACAGCACGGGAACAGGCCTTCAGCAACGAGCCCGCGCCCGCCGCATACCAAATAGTAGCAACTACATTAATCTATATTATAATATCCTATATAATAATATTATATATATATGCTAATATGGA